>JAFREQ010000026.1:3657500-4090000 GCA_025331565.1 Holacanthus passer
ACTACTTTGAGACGTACATCTACACAGCGGGAGCTCTGGCCATCGTGGTGCTGACGATCGAAGTACGTCACACGCCCATCGTGAATCACCTCTGAGGTTTAAAACTCACACTCCCTCTGATCTGTGTGTGTCTCGTTCTCTCTGCAGCTCTTCGCCATGGTGTTCGCCATGTGTTTATTCAGAGGCATCCAGTAACCGGCCGCGTCCACGCCGTCATCAGCAGCCGTCAGAAAGGCACGAGCTGAAGGAAAACACAGCTGTAAAATATGAAACGTATTTGTACAGTGATAGTTTACGTGTCTCATTGGTTTCGTGACATCATTTTGTACTTCACAGCAGCAGCAGAGCGTTTGAGGTACGTTGCTTTGGGCACAATAGACACACACAGGAAGTCATCCGCCGTCTGAGGATGAGGTTCTGTCACTGTTTTCTCAAAAGTCGAGGATTAACACAGGTGCTAAGAGGTTCTACAGCTAAACACTGAGAGAAAACCGCCGTCACTTCAGTCCAGGACCAGTCAGGCTGGAAACACCACATGATTCATAGTCTGATCACGAGCTCCATCTGATCACGATGATTGATTCGTGGAGCGTCTGCGCAGTTCTGCACCGAACAGTTCAGGGACAATCAGCACATTCATGTTGCAGGGAACCTCCGACCCGTCAAAGCTGTTCAGATTCAATCAAAAATGTCTGTCTGTCACAGCTGGAATCTGGTAAATGTGAAGATGATCATGTCGTTTGAGCCGATCAATCAGAACACGTTGGGCCTCATGCAACAACATTTTCTTCTCTTAAACCACAAACCTCTGACTTTGTACTGTGACGTTTGCTGCTGCGAGTTACATTCAGCAAACCCTCTTATTCTCATGTTCATTCATGGAAATAGAAAACAGCAAGAATTTCACAGCGCAGAGCTTCAGGTCCTGCTTTCAGAAATCAGCAGACGAAAACAGAACAAATTTGCCTGTTGTTGTATTAGAGGATCTGATCTGATCTGATCAACCCAACACAGCAACTCAAACACATGCACACACACGTTCCTGATCACTTTGAAATGTGAACACTGAATTTCTACTGTTAGAGCTGCCACTTTGATTCCTGTCTCGTAGAATTACTGATCCGCCTTCAGTCTGATGGATCTGTTCCTCAAACTGGATCCTGGATCAGACTTCAGGTCTTCTATGTTCCACTAACGCAGCACTGTTTTACAGGTTGATGAGACGTCAGGTGGTCAAAGAGTCAAAGAGCTGGACGACAGATTATATCCAATCACATGTGATGTTAAACTGTCAGGTTTGTGTCTCCTGAACAAAGAACCAAAGCTGAACCAATAAGATAAAACTGAAAAAACATTGTTAAACCCATGGTGCTCATCACACTGATACTTTATTATTTATTTTAGTTGTTTTTTATGACCTATTTAAACTTTAATTCATTCAGATCAAGGATTTATAATTCTCAGTCAAACAAGAGTTTTTCCCCTGTAGAGAAGGAAAAATCTGTTCGACAGCTCTGGACTTCTCATGATCTTCATTCATACCTCAGAGAAAACTCCAAATCCCAGAAAACCCCTGAATGCAACACATCTGTTCCTACGAGTGTTTCTTGCATGAGGCTCATTGACAAATCAAAAATCATTCAACACGAGTCTTTTCACGGTCTGGATTTGAACAGTCATGTTGTTTCTTTACGCTCATGCAGGGTTAAAGTATTAAGATTAATATTCAGTATTTAAGTTTATGAATCACCTGTAAATTCAACATCTTCACACCTGACTGAGTGTGTGAGAGTGTGTTTATATGTAAATATGCCTCAGTAGGACTGTGCCAGTGGAATAATGTTCGTTTTGTCAGTAGTGAGAAATTTAGGTAACAACATTTTTCTGTGTTTTGAAAAACTCCAGTTGATTTGTATAAATGGCACCGATTGACATTAAACTGATTTCTGTGATTTTAGCGGTGTCATGTTTAATTATACTGATATTTGATGTTTTTTAATTATTCGGTTCTTCACACACAAACACACTTTCACTCATCAGATCGCAGGTGAGTTTATCACCATGAAATGTAAAAAAAAAAAAAGAAATCCTTCATGGATCGAGAAATTTCTGTTTGAAAACCAGTTTGAATGACCTGAAAGAAAAAGCTGAAAACATCCATTAAATTAACACAGTGGTGAGATTTTTAATGAGTCGTTTTGTAGTTGTTTTGTCGTTTTGAACTTTATCAGCTGTTTTCAATATTTACTTTCATTTTAAATATCTTTGTTTCTAAGGTTCAGGTCTGTGACTGTTCATGCTGAATCCTGTTGTGTGCTTTTATTGTGAAAGTTTGTGGCACAACATCCTCCAGAGGCTGAACTTTCCTGTGTCCTTCTCATTGGATAATGGGAAATAATTCAGCCATCTTGTTGTAAATTTGGGTTTGGGTCGAATGGTCTCTTTTGCTGAGGAAGGGATCTCAGTGTCGGCCACAATAAGAGCTGATTTAATCCTCTAAACACTAAGCGAAGGTGCTTCAGTGCTTCCTTCCTTATCTCCTTCAACATAGGTCACATTGAACCATCCTTTACCACAGGAGACAGTCTTTTGTTTTGTCCTTCACATCCATCTTTGACCTTGTGTTGTTTCCCGTCGAGCTCATGGAAAAGTGCTGAGGACAAAAGTCATTTATTGATTATTGGAGCTTTGAGCTGTTTGCGTTCACTCGACCTGTAAAAGTCCCTGACGACTCTTCTGTCAGCTCATTAAATGTCTCGGCCTCCAGCAGACGTCTCCAACCAAACACAGGATCACATGACAGCGGTGACAGCCGGGAACAGATTCAGTACATTTACAGTCTCCTCGGCTGAAGCTTGTAAACCGACACGACTGAAAACAAAAGCGAGCAGCTCTGAACTCGGAGCTCCGGCGTCTCGCTTTGGTTCGTGTCAGCGTCTTAAGTGAATCATCACCAAATGTGGAGGAAAGCTCTGGAGCAGACGGCCGCACTTTACCTCGGACTGCTTCTGTCACAGCTGCTGGGCGAAGGTGAGATTTCTGTCGAAGCTGAATCTGACGAAACGTGTTTGATTTTTCTGATAAATGGATCAATGGATGTTCTCATTGATTAGGTTTAACAAACCTCTGGTATTGAAGGAGAGACTCGCCGGAGCACAGTGATGATGTTGGGGGATTTTTGTTCCGAGGATCTGGTGCTTTCTGTTCTGCAGAGTCACTGTTGGGCCCGATGAAGGAAGAGAGCAGATAAAAAGCTGAACTTTATTTCTTTTTATTTTACACACAAAAAAATCCAATCATTACCACTGGACCCAAACAATATGTAGAAGGTGCAGATACACAGTCACTGAATGCTGCAGTTTTCTCCACGAACTGTGTCTGAGGCTCGGTTCTGTTTTAGCAAATTTACTTTATTATTTACAAGCTCATAGGAATCAAGTGTTTCTGTGTTTGGCTCCGTTTCTGTCCAGTACTTTTTATATTCAGTATTTATATTGAAACCAAAGCACCGAGTCAAAAAAATGAGATGGCACCTCTTTCGTCCATCACTTGATTTATCTGCTGGATTATTTCATTGGGTTGAATAACAGACTGAAACAGCAAAATCTCAGTTCATCAAAATTTCATTTCACAACTGAACTTTCACCTGATAAAGTCCATCAGCTTCATGTTCACTGTTTTTCTATGAGAGTGGGTATTTTGGGGTTTTCAGTCTGTTTAAATTTAAAAAGCTGTTTTCATAGAAATTACACATTTCTATGGTATAAAATTTTTTATAGCAAAACAGATGTCAGATGTAAATGATTAACTCTCAGAGATAAATTTTCAATGTTTTCCTGCTTGTGAATCTCATTTCTCTATCGAGCTGTTCGTGAATCTCACCAGATGAGACCGAACCAGCAAACTGAAACTAAAACTAGGAGCTAAAAGAGGCTGAAAAGCGGCACAGAGCCGCAGTGACGACGTCATCGCTCGGATCAGCTGATCGATCGTGGTCATTGATCTCTCGTGTTTCAGGCAGCGTCGTGAAAGTGGTGTGTCGGCCAGGTCAGCAGGTCACTCTGCCCTGTTCCTACGACTATGAGGACCAGGCTGACGTCTCCCAGCTGTCGGTCCAGTGGAGGAGCCCCGACAACCAGCTGCTGTGTCACTACATCAAACACAAAGCTTTCCAGAACTGCACCGACGGCTACGGCTTCAGCTACAGGCCCGGCAGCATCTCGCTCACCATCCGGAGCGTCCGGCCGCAGGACTTCGGAGCTCACGTCTGTTCTGTGAGCAAACGGCACGAGTTCTCCGACCGCAGCGTCGAACTGGCCAGGATGTCAGGTGAGTCTGGCAGGTGAGGGGGGGCGGGGCTTTGAAGAGCACGTGAGCTGCGATGCCGTGAGGTAACGGGATGTGTTTGTCTCTCCAGAGTCTGTCACCTCGGCACCAAACAGCGGACGGAGTCAGTCAGGTACGTTGACATGAAGCCAACGACAGAGTAATTTCTCCTCAGTCTCATTCTCAAACACCCGTCTTCTCCATTGACTCCTGATCTTCTCAGACAGTTCATGTCTCCAGCTGAATGAATGAAAGAGAATAAACTGAACATGATGTGAACAAACTAAGATAATTCATGTGTCCGTTTTTTCTTCTCAGGTCCCGTCTGGATTCTCGTTCTTCTCCAAACTCTGGATTTGTTTGTTTGCATGTAGAAGATGAACAATAGAAACAGTCTTTATTCAACCTGCTTCATTTAGCCTGAAAACACAGCTGTACATCCACAAAGACCCGAGACGTGCAGAGCTCCCAATAAAACCTGTGATGTGTGTGTTCAATGTGTGTGTGTGTGTGTGTGTGTGTGTGTGTGTGTGTGTCCATGATGGGACCAGAGGATGAAACACTGTTCAGATGTTCATGTTCAGCCTCTCACATGTCTGAACATGCATCATTGTTCCTGCTGCCTGGAAACATCAGGGGAATTCAGAGCAGCTTCCTATTGGACAGAATGTTTGTGTGTGTGTGTGTGTGTGTGTGTGTGTGTGTGTGTGTGTGCGTGTGTGCGTGCGCGCATTGTGTAGTTTCTGTACACTAGATGACACTGGAAGCTGGACCACTGAGGCCTCTGTGACCTTTAAATTCAAAGCAGAGCAAAAAAAAACGAGAGGAAATCCTTCACATGAGTACTGAGAATATACTGATGTATTCATGCACAGTTTATTGATGTATTCATACACAGTTTATTGATGTATTCATACACAGTTAAAATAATTCCTTTAAGTGCATTTAAGCCTTTTTTCGACCGTGTTCAGGTTTTATATTCATTCTTCTGCAGTTTTTTTCCAACACTCCAAAGTATAAACACACTGACTGTGATCACTGTACTGCCACCCAGTGGTAGAAGTATCCAGATCCTTTATTGTAGTAGGAGTATTAATACGACACTGTGATGGTGGAAGTCCTGCATTCACAAACATCAGCACATCTGGAGATACGTGGTTTTCACTGGACAGGAAGGTGAGGACAGATTGTAATCTGTAAGGTAACTAGTAACTAAAGCTGTAGTGTGTAGTGGAGTAAAAGGTACAATGCCTCTGAGATGTAGTGGAAATACTCAAGTAAAGTACAAGTACGTCAGATTTGTACTTCAGTAAAGTACTCGAGTAACTGTACTCAGTTACATTCTACCACTGGATCTGAATACTTCCTCCACCACAGTAACTCCTCTAAGTACAAACTCAGTCACCAGCAGCAGCAGGTCCAGGAACAGCTGAAGGAAAGATTCCTAGAAACACTGACGAGCTTCCAGCAGCCTGATGCACACTGCAGATGTCCAGTGACACACACACACACACACACACACACACACACACACACTCAGCTCCACCCATGTATGGGCTTAAATAAGGGTCATAAAGGTTTGGAGCTTGTGAGATGTTCAGGAATCATTTTAGATGCTTTTATAAAAATCTTATTAAAAAATACAGATTTCCATTTCAAAATGATTGGACTGTGTTTATGTGACTCGTCATCTAAAAGAAAAATGTTCACTTTATGTTAAACTGACATCGTGTGTGTTTTGTAGATTTTATTTCTTGTTTTATCTGAACAAACTGGATTTCAAAGGCAGGACCGGCTGTAATACTGACAGACACCACTTGATGGCGATATAATCACAACCTTCAGTCACATCCTGTGAACCAGAAAACAGTCAAACAATAGAAGGAAGATGAAGAAAAAGTAAACATTTAAGTTGAAGATGATGAGGATGATATTTACTGCTTTGATCTGGACAGTCAACCAAAGCCAATCATCCAGGTGTCACATTAGCATGATGATGTTCAGGTAACGTTCAGGTGATGTTCAGGTAACGTTCAGGTAACATTCAGGTGATGTTCAGGTAACGTTCAGGTAACGTTCAGGTAACGTTCAGGTGATGTTCAGGTGACGTTCAGGTGATGTTCAGGTAACGTTCAGGTGATGTTCAGGTGATGTTCAGGTGGTGTACAGGTAACATTCAGGTGATGTTCAGGTGATGTTCAGGTAACGTTCAGGTGATGTACAGGTGCTGTGGATGTTGACAAATTACATACGAAGATATTAAGTTCTCAGCCTGAAGGTAACTGGTTAAACCTTTAAAAACAGTTGATGTCAAGTTTAACCATGTGGCTCGTTGATGTGTTCACATAGAAGATTCTGACTCCTGATATCAAATGTTTCTGCTCTTACATACAGTTTGAAACTCCGTCCAGAAATCTGTTAATACTTTGGCAACAAACTGAAGAAACTGGGGATGAATTCACATTTCTGTTTCCCCTTGAGTCCCAAGTATCCTTAAACACTAATTACACTTCCCACAATCGTCCTTTCCGGCAACGACGTCATGTGTAAAATCTGTGGAATGTCCCTTTAACAGTATGTTTTCTTTTCATTTGATCAATGAAGCAACTCAGTTTGAAATTGAGTGAAGCAACATGTCCAGGACAAACATGAGTCTATATGTCAGTTCAGGTCACATGAGGTGAGTCCGTGTCCTGGTCTCACTTCTGTTTTTCTGCATAAGTTAAAGCCGAGGGTCTATTTTTTTCCTCTGTACTCTGTAATTTGTATATGTACAGTCGACTGTGGCCTCGTGTGAACTCTGCTGCAGCATATATGGTGAAACTGGGAGGTCCTTACAGGAAAGGAGACTTTACGAACCCAGTGAGAACAAATTTGAGGGACAATGTTTATCAAAGGAATTTTGCAGATCCTTAAAGTTGCAAGAGACAGATTTTTGTTTGACTTTGAGTCTCTAGTACGGGTCAAACTTTAAAAACTCTGGATCCTACATTTCCCATGATGCACCCTGATGTCTTTTGTTAGACCCTCCATGCTTGATAAAAGCACATGTGTCCTCAGAAAGATCTTTAAAAAACGTCCTTGTTTACCTGCCAGCTCTGACATCATGAGTAAAATCCGCGGAATGACCCTTTAAAGACATGTTTGCTTTTTCTTCTTATCAGTAAAGATAAAGATCAGTAAAGATACATCAGCAGAGGTAAGTTTGAAACTGGGTCAAACCACATTTTCAGGAGCCTGTAAACTGAAGCTGGAGGAGGTTTGTGGTGTTGGGTTTGTTCAACACGTTGCTGGTGTTAAACATGTGAGAATTGAAGCCCTGAACCAGAAACAGTTAACACCAACACGAGCCAATGAAAACAAAGCGGCCGAACGGTGCATCTTGACAAAATTACAGCCGCTGTCACAGCAGGGCCGTAAAAACCAGCAGTCTCTGTTTAATGGAGCTCTGGATCAAGTCTGTTTGTTTCATTTTATCTGCGTCTGCACAAACCTACATTGTCAGCTCGGTCCAGAACGCACGATAACTGGCCTTATGTCAACAGCAGGATGTGAGGTTTCCTGAGGACGAGCTGGACATCCGCCAGGCCTGCAAACGAAACCTCTCGTTAGATATACGGCGCGTCTGCGTCGGCCACGTGAGCCGCTCCGACCTATGGCACAGCTGGATGAGCGTTCAGGTCACACGAGGTGAGTCCGTGTCCTGGACTCACTTCTGTTTTTCTGCATAAGTTAAAGCCGAGGGTCTATTTTTTTCCTCTGTACTCTGTAATTTGTATATGTACAGACGAGCGTGGCCTCGTGTGAACTCTGCTGCAGCATATATGGTGTAAAGTTTCAATACTCACGGGTCTGTCACAGCCAGTCTGTACAAAGTTCACTCACTGCACTGCTGCACTATCATCCACATACTTGTACTCGATTCTTTCCCATTTTATGCCACTTTATGTTTCCACTCCTACATTTCAGACATTTAAATCTAACAGTTGCAGTTAGAAGACATTGAAGCAACTTATGTTACACGACCCTGATTCCAAAATGGTTTGGACGCTGTGGAAAACAAATAAAACAGAATGTGATCATTTGGTACAAAGTCAATATATTGAATGTTTTATCATCAGCTTCATTGATTGTTGTAAATATCTGCTGATTCTGAATTTGATGCAGCAACATGTTTCAAACAAGTTGGGACAGGAGCAACAAAAGACTGTGAAAGTTGTGGACTGGATCCTTCCACAGGTAAACAGGTTCATTGGTAACAGGTGAGAGGATCATGATTGGGTCTGAAAGGTTCATCCTGGAGAGACTCAGTCGTTCACAGCGAGGATGGAGAGAGGTTCAACACTTGGTGAACACATGGTTGGATAAAGGAGATTAACACATGGACTCAGGAACAACTTCAACTGTCAATAATTGCATTCTGGTCACATTTACATTGTTTTGCACAGGGTCTGAACTTTTTTGGAATCGGGGTTATAGAGTCAAAATTATCAGGAACTTCAAGTCGTAATAATAAGTCACAATGATGAGATTTATTCTCACAGTGACCTGAACAATAATGACTCAGTCTGTCATAACGTCGCACCGTCCTGCCTTAATAATGAACCTTGATTGTGTGATATTATCTAAGTCATTGTGAGATAATGAGTCATAACTTTGGGAATAAATAGACTTGTGCAAATAGACTTTTATACATGCAACGTCAAAATGCAGTTTATCTCTTAAAACTATCAAATAAATGAAGTGGAGCCGAGGTCGACGACGGCAGAATATGGAACTACTCCAGTACTCAGTACTAAAGTAAATGTACTCAGTTACTTCCCTGTGCTGCCTGCAGAGGATCCGCCGGAGGCTGTTTCTGTCTGTGCGTGTTCAGACCTGAGCTCTTGATGCTGTGTTTGTCTTTAAACAGACAACAGGACAATGATCTGCCTGTTTTTCAGGACGGAGAAGATTCACTGTCTCATATTTATCACATGAGCAGCGGCTCAGTGATGTGAACGTGTCACTCAGCAGCTACGTCCGACTCAGAAGAAAGAAATGATTCACAGTATGTTTGATGTTTTCCTCCTTATTGTGTTGCTGTTTTTAACCTGGAGCTCGTCCCGTCTCGCTGTTCTTGTTGCCAGATTTAACCATGAATAAGTTAAACAAATGACTAATTCAGAAGGTGATTAATAATGAGCTGCCTTCGTTAATCAGCCTTCTTCCATCATGGTGAACGACAGCATCGGTTCATCAGCTGTCTCAACAAACAACGTCCAACTAACGCTTCATATTTGTTGGACATGTGTGATGCTCTGAGGATTTATCTGCTGTCTGAAGTGTTTGATAAGTCAGCTCGGAGAGTTTTGGTCCAGTAATCATGAGCAGCTGGATCCAGGCCGAAGCTGAGGTCGTGTCCTCAGTGTTGGATCTGGAAACCTGGGATGGGGGTCACAGTTAAACTTGGTGGGTTTCTTAAAGGAAAATGTTTCTTCTTCTTTACTCACTGGATTCATCCGCCACTGAAAATAGTCCCCAACAAAAGCCTTATTTCCTTTTTTTAAAAAACTGATCAGCTGTTTTAGGAAATGACTGAGTCAGTGGGAACCAATGAGCTTTGAGCTGAGTATTGAGTGACAGACTAATGAGACTTTCCTCCCAAGTTCCCAGAGACGAAGTCAAGAGGCAAATCCATCAAACTGCTGTGGTAATTATGAGTCTTGTCTGTGGGGAGTGAAGGAGGAAGCCGGGTCGCATTATTGCGGAGCATCAAAGTCCACAGAGGAGGAGGAGGAGGTTGGCTCGGTCAACGATGCGTCAGATGTTCACTTCCTGTTTCCTACCAGCAGACGATGCTGGTTTCTTCTAACCACGACCACAAATGAGCCCCGACCTTCAAACGCTGATTTAACGTTTCTTCTTCCTGTTCCAGTGTCAGACTCGGGATGGGCAGTTTCTTAAGGTTGACGCAGCAGAACCAGAGATATCTTCTTTTTTATTCCACACGTTCCTCTTCCTCGTCTTCCAACAGTTCCAACAGATTCAGCTGTGTCATGAGAGATGGAGGAGAGAAGAGGAGCAGCTCCAGAGGTCAGAGGTCAGCTCACTGCTCTCCAACTCCACACCTACAGATTTGACTCAGTTTCAAACTTCAACCGACGCTGACTCGAGTGACATCACATGAGGACATTTATCAGACGTCTCACAGCGCCCCCTGGAGTCGCTGAAGGATTTTTTCACATACGCTCTCGAGCACCTGTGAACAGGCTTCGATGTGTAAAATCACGAGGTTCCCCTTTAAACAAGTAGTTAATTTAACCCAAACCTTGGTCTCCTCCTGAACCCTGACTGATCAAAGATGTGTTCCACCACAAACCTGTTTCCATTCTTGTTATAGTCAAAGTATGTCGTCCTGCTGAGATGTTCTTCCTCCTCAGATCAGAAACTCGTCTGTTCAGGCAGCGACTTGTTGATTAACACAAATTAAATATAGAATGAAACTGAATCTGCTCCATGTTAAACAAACACAGTGATGGCAGCATGTTTGTGTGTGTCTGAACCATTGAAGCATTTTCTGCACGAAAGGAAAACGTATGGTGTCCTTTAATAACGATACATAGAAAATCTGCAGCCAAACAACGCGAGCAGCTGAAGCAGCGACTGGAGTCTGGAAGTTGTGTCTCGCTGTCGTGTCGATGTCCCGGACGTTTCTGCAGGGAGTCGCTTCACCGTCCGTTCGTTCCTCTGGTGAAGGAGGCCGAGCAGCAGCAGGGGCGGCCCAGCGCTCAAGGACGACTCGTATTTAGTCTGAGTCGGCTCAACGTCCAGCACAACAAACCGAACTGGTGCAAAGGTTGTGGGAAAAAAAAATCAACAGAGCGGTGAAGTTTTACAGCTGCTGTAACTGCAGGGAAGGAAATGACATGAAAACCATGGAACTTCACTTCGGTCAGTTTTAACCAGAGATGAATATTTAAATACTCCCCTTTAAAAATGAATCGATTTGCTGGTTGACATAAAATTAATCTACAATAATTTAGTGACTGAATCACGCAGGATGATCAATCAAACAAAAATACCAAATATTCATCTTTTCCATTTTCCACAGTTTGAGTATTTGCTGCTTTTCTGTGATTTACTTCATTGTCAATGGATTTATTTTATTCATTGGACTGTTTGAAGATTCACCTGTGAATGTGTGATGAGCCTTATTTAATGTTTTCTGACATCTTGCAGACCAAGTTTCACCCTGTAACACTGTCAGACTCAAAAAGGATCAAAATCAACACAGAAGAACCAGAAATATCATCCTTTTTATTCCACAGACTGTTCTTTCTGGTCAAACCCTGTCGCCTGCATTACCCAACATTTACATCACCAGAGCATCTCGTCTTCTATTAACATCCAATTACATCATTCAGAGGTCACTAAAATTCACGTGGAGTCTGTAGTTGACATGTCGAGAGCAATGTGGAGCAAACGATTGTGGCTTTCTGGGGAAGACCTGTTCCGAGGAGACACGACGTCCATCCCACATTATACGGAGCCGCTCTCATATCTAGAAATGTGACCCAGTTTATTGGTGGATCAAAACTGTGACGGTCCCGAGTTGAGACCAGGAGGCAGAGCGGAGACCTACAAGCTTCTCTGAGCTTCCATTAGAGCATCAACTCACCCAAACCCCCCAGAGACAGCGTCCGCCCCCCGACCACTTCAATTCATTCACTCAAGAGGAAACAGAGGATTAAAGGTGGACTTTTAAACACCAGATCTCGGTCACGTAAAGCTGCGTCAGTAATCCTGTCTCAAAAGATGCAGGAGAACTGGTCTGTGGATTTGTGACTTCAAGGCTGGATTATTGTGTTTCCTTATTATCAGGCTGCATCAATAAATCTCTAAAGACTCTGATCCAGAAGCGGCTGCACGTGTCCCGACAAGAACCAGGAAAACCAGGATCATGTTTCTGCCGTATTGGCTTCTCTGCTCTGGCTCCAGGTCAAATCCACATTTACAATCCTTCTCCTCACCTGCAAAGATCTTAATGCTACCATCATATCTGAAAGAGCTCTGAGTTCCTTCTTCTTCTTCTTCTTCTTCTTCTTCTTCTTCTCATGGTGTCGCCACGTGTTTGCTCGTGATCCGAGTTGTGTGTCTGTAAATAACATTATACAGAGTTTGGTGTCCTCAGATAACTTGTGTTAGGATTTGAAGCTACATAAATAAACTTGACTCTTATCTCAGTAAACACATTTCCTGTTCAGACTCTGACGACATGTTCTTCCTCCAGAGCAACGCGAGCGAGCTACGAGTTCCACGAGGAAATATATTCAGTCATATAGAGCAGGATATGACAGACGTCACGATGGCAGTAATAGTTTGAATGAATGTGAAGAGCAGTAAATCTTGAGAACACGACTCGGTCTGTCGTCTTCTGTCTGTTCACCTGAAGCCCATAAAGAACAGCAGCCGGGCAGCGAACGAGCTTTAATCTCAGCATGAACCAGAATTTTCCTGGAATTCGTTGATTTATAGCTTCGATTTACGGCTCCCAGAGAAGTCGAGAGTCCACGGTTGATGGATGTGGCGTCAGAAGCTGAAATCATCCTCGTAACTCTTTACCGTAATGAGTACTTTTACTACTGTTACCACAACTACTACAGTACTATTATTACTGTGACTACTATTACTCCTGCTACTCCTCCCGTTTCACTGCTGCTCAAAAAATCTGAAAACAGACATTAAAAATCACCTGTAAATTCATTGACTCCTCCTGAAGTTTAACTCAAATGATTCACAGTTTTATTGGATGTTTTCCTGAAAATACTGGAACTTGACATTTGTGGCTTTGAGTGAAATATCTTTAAAACTATTGAATAGATTGCCGTGAAACGTGGTTCAGATATTCATGTTCCCCTCGGGATGAACCGCAATAATGTTTCTTTCATCTAGCGCCATCACGAGGTTCGTCCAACACTTTGAACAAGTGACCAAGTACCTGCAAAACTCATGAGCTTCCCATCAGGCTCAGCTGAACAACATCAGCACGTTAACACAGCGAAGCACGTTTTCTCTGCCTCCAACCAAACAAAGGGTTAACTTCAGACTTCAGAGTCTGACGGGCTGTAAATAAGTGAGATGTGTTTTCAGCCAAATTATGCAACCAGACATTATTAACATCCTGTCATATGTGGAGAGAGAGAGAGAGAGAGAGAGAGAGAGAGAGAGAGAGAGAGAGAGAGAGAGAGAGAGAGAGAGAGAGAGAGAGAGAGAGAGAGAGACAGAGAGAGAGACAGAGAGAGAGACAGAGAGAGAGAGAGAGAGAGAGAGAGACAGAGAGAGAGAGAGAGAGAGAGAGAGAGAGAGAGAGAGAGAGAGAGAGAGAGAGAGACAGAGAGAGAGAGAGAGAGAGAAACTTACATAACTGTGTTGAAATATACTCTATCTGGAGTCACATGTTCAGAGTAAAGGCCTGCAGTGAAAACACACACACACACACACACACACACACACACACACACACACTGACACAGTGAAGATTGCAGTGTGATTCTGAGCCATGTGAAGGAGGCTGTGGACAGCAGGACAGAAAGCTCCACATGTGACCAGCAGCAGAGAGGCGGAGACATGACATAATACTACTACTGCAGTACTGATACTTCTACTGGTGGAGCAAGTACTCAGATCCTTTCGTTTAAAAGTACCAATACCACGACCTGAAAACACAAGTAAAAGACCTAGAAAATACAAGTAAAGTATTATCAGCAAAATGTATTTAAAGTATCAGTAGTAAAAGTACACATTCTGAATATCTCCTGTGGCTGATCCCTGATTGGTGCAAAGAAAAAAAGATACATAATGTTCAGATACATAAATCTACATTAATTTATTGAAATATTCACTAATAATTGTTTTTCACTGTTTCCTTCACGGAGCCTCTCAGGATTATTTAAATGAAACCACGTGAGAAGTTTTAACAACTCACAGACGTCTGAAACTTTCTGAAACATGATCCCAATCAAACTGTGTTTTTTGGTCTAAGAGGTCACGAAAAAACAGTTATTTATAGTAGTACTACAACAGGACTACTCCTACTACTGCCACTACCACTAAGGGACTACTGCCACTACTATTAATACTGCTAGTACTACAAGAGAACTATAAATAGTATTACTAATACTATTTCAACAGGACTAGTATTACTATTACTGCAAGACTGCTATTACTACATGGCTAATACTACAACAGTACTAGAACTACTACTACTACTACAAAGCTTTAGTCCCATAGTCTAATACTCGTGTGACCACTGCTACCACAAATACTTAAGTACTGTTACTACTTTTTCTTCTATGATCACAACACTAGTAGTAGTTCTGTTACGACTCCTACAGGACTACTACTACTACCGGTACTACTAGAAGACTGGTACTATGCTTACTATACTGCTACTACAAGACTGCTACTACTAGTAGTAGTGCTGCATGAGTAATACTACAACAGTACCAATATGACTATTACTACCACCACTACAGTGCTGCAAGTGCTACTATTACTACTATTTTCACTACTAGTACTGAGACTGCTATTACTTCTACTGTTGACTGATTCTACTACTGCTACTGTTGTGTAGTACTGCTTATACCCACTACTGCCCCTCCAGTTTGTACTGTTACCACACAACCCTTCACATCATGTCTGGATGTCAAAGGTGACTTGGTTTTTTTTATCTGATGTAGTGATAAAGCAAACATGAAGAACTGGACCAGGTTCAGATCAGGTTCAGATCAGGTTCAGATCTGGTTCAGATGGTTCAGATCTGGTTCAGATCTGGTTCAGATCCGGGACGTCTGCTGATGGTTCACACAGTCTCACATGTCCTGTTGGACAAACAGTTTGTGACTCTCTGATGTGTCTCTGAAAGCTTTTACGAGACAAACTGAAACGTGCTCGGTGAAGTTAATAAAACAGAGCAGGTTTATAGAACAGCAGTGGTTTCAAACCTTTGTGTCTCCTGACAAAAGCAAAGTGTCCTTGATCCTTGGTCACATGTCTCAGATGTCAGCAAGTGAAGAGTGTGAGATTGTCTTCATCTCATGACCCCTCAGATTTATCTTGTATATAGTACAAGGGGTCAGATATAAACCATTTTACAGCATTAATTAATTAGATCCAACTTTTTTAATATACATCTAAACTGAAATATATTTGAAGAAACGTTTCAGAAAAATATTCTCATTCACTTAGTTAAAATTAGCTCCAGGATCTCTCGTGTTCTGTGAGGTAAAATTACTGTTTTGTGAATGGAGTCTGGCTTTGAGAGCAAAATATAACGTCTGTTTTTGGTTAAACAAAAAGGAGCTTAAAGGTCAAAAAAGGTCTGTTTCTCTCTCAGAACATTCAGAACAACGATCTATCTCATAGTATGTGAAAATAGGGCCCAGGTTTAAAAACACCAGAACTACCCTTTAACTTTTACTTTTACTTTAACTTTTACTTGTAGTATTTTCAGTGTGATGTTGCTACTTTTACTTTAGTGAAGGATGTGAATACTTCTGAACACCACTGCTGTCATCACATCACACACAAACAGGTGAAAGCCGACCAAACCTGCCAATCACCAGTGAGCCAGAACACACACACACACACACACACACACACACACACACACACACACACACACCTCGGGGTTAAGCTCCCACACGACTTCACTTAGTGCGAGTCATTAGACCTGACAAAGCATCGATCACCGGCTTTTCATCTGGAGACGCTGCAGGAGGGCAGCAGCTGAAATCCCTTTTAATTACGGATGAGTGGGATTATGTGGTTTGAGTGTTTCACTCCCTCGACACACACTCAGAGGCTGAGTCATGCTGAGATTACAGACCGACATCTATCTCAGAGCCCATCAGCTATGAACACAGTTCGACCTCTGGGGTCGACAGTCAGTGATTCAGAGCCTCGGGAGCAGCCGGCAGAGAAAACAGATGTACATCTAAATAAAATAGATTATGTTTTGATACTGAAGAATAATGAGACATAAAAACTATTGGCTATTTTTAGATTCCCTTAAAAAAAAAAGCACATGTGACGTTCATGTTTTTATTCATGTTTTTTTCTGGTATTTCACAGGAAAAATGTTAATTCATCACATGTCAAACAGTATTTCACATGTATTAAACCACATGTGCTCATAAATGAATTTATCAAATGTAAAATGTGTTTAACATGTGATGCTACAGGTCAAATTATTGTCTTTTATTTTTCATGATGGTTATTTTTCATCGGTTGTCCCTGGACAGACGACAGTCAAGATTATAATATTAGTTAGACATAAAAAAGTTATTGAAATAGTTTAGACTCATACAGATAATACAAAAAAAGAATATTAATTAACGATATTGTCGTGTCGGCAATAATGAGGATAGAAACACAGTTTCCATCTGACAGGAAAAGTATCATTTTAAGTTTGATAGTTTTTTTTACTCAGTTTTAGTTGTTAACAGTATTATTGATGTGTGCAGTTATGTCTGATAACCTTTTCCTGCCTGTTGAGGCTCTGTAGCATTAACGTCAGACAGCACATGTATGTTTCATATATTGTGCATTAACGTGCTGTTCTCTGAGCAGTAGAGTTGAATAGGTTGAAGTATTTATCAGTACACAGTGAAATGTGTATCACAGCCGCATCATCCTCACAACCAGCAGCAGCAAGTGGCTTTATGAATAACAGTGAGAATGAAAAATCCATATGGACGCGTGTTTTCACTGACTCATCAAATGACTCACCTGCACATAACATCCACGACCGGCACAAAGGCTGTGACTCATCTATGGAGAACAGCCTCTGACTCAGTTCAGAAGAGCTCCTCTACATTAAACGTGCAGATGTTCCTATGTGGAGAGTTCATTTGTCTGTTTGTGGATCTTAAAGATTAAAGTGCTCAGACCTATAAAATCCAACCCTTCTGCAAAAAAGACACGTTTAAATGACTCCATTGTTTATTATACTTGAGTGAACGGCTGAATGTAAAGAGCCATTGTTTGAAGATCTGTGCAGAGGGTTCAAGGTTTCTTTTCTTCCCTTCTTATCCAGTATAATGTTATCACTAACAGGATATAACACACTTGAACAATCGTGGCTTCAGTGGTCTTAAGCTGAGTGGAAGTGCAAGTCATTGCCGGGCAGAAGGAGGCGGCTGTATGGACGACAACTGATCGGCTCAGTGTGCCGGGAAGTGAAATGAATGGAGATGGAGCTGGAGGCCACCGGAGAGCAGAGGAGTTAACACACAGTCAAGGATTCATGTCAGCACGTTAGTGAAGCTGTCAGGATTTTACCTGAGCTGTGACCTGAAGAGCTGTTTCTTTACTCAGCCTTCATATTTTAGATTTTATTTCATATTTAGATGCAGCAGGTTTAAGTGAGTCAAATAAATTCTCCTGATGGGGACAGAAGAAACAGAGAAAGCAAGGACAGGAAACATAAAATTCTTTCTTCTGTCTTACTTTTCTCTGCTAAAAGTGTTTGTGTTGGCAAACGTAAGAACAAAAGTCACTAAAATTGACAGGTCAATCAGCACCAACAGTTTCACGAGGTCATGCATTAGGTTTTATGAGCCATGTGTTTACACAGTTATCTACAGCAGATTTGTAAAAAATGAATTTTGATGTAAACAATGATGATTATAACTTCAGCTTTTTTCAGGGGACCAGATATTTTTGTTGGCCGGCTGGATTTAGCCCACAGGCCACCGTTTGCCCACTGTTGGTATGAGGCTCTTACTTTTGATTATATATATTTTTCTCCTTACTTTATGTGTCCGTCGCTGATAAATGATCAATTTCCCTCCTGGGGATTAATAAAGTCTCATGCATCCTTCACCATTGATCTCACAGTCCAAAGCAGCTGAATTGGTTTCTCCATTTTTCATAGTAGTGATTTTCTTTGCTGCATTTTGTAGCTGTGACATTCCTGCAGCTCTCTCGTTTATTTCAGACCGTTTAGGCTGTGACACAGTTGGCAGTGAAGCCACAAACAGGAAATGGGCCATGTCTTTGCAATTCATCCTCCAGTCAGGTTAAAAATTGTTCAGTGGGCAGATGAGTCGTCGTTGAACTGGAGCGAGAATGAAACAAAGGCCGTCTTGGCAGAGACGACAAAAAATGGCTTCAGTCCTACAAACTGTCACCTCCCAGATTTGGACGTCCCAAGTTGAACAGTGTCAGTATGAAGCATCTTTACACAGATGTATTCTAACTGGCGAAAGTAATTATTCCAGAAGATGAGATGGCATCAATCTTCTCATCTCAGTGGTGGAAGAAGTATTCAGATCATTTAATTAAGTAAAAGTACCACAGTGTAGAAATACTCAAGTAAAAGTCCTGCATTACTGTAGTTATTCAGAGTCAGATAAATGTGGTGCAGTAAAAGTACAATATACTTTCTCTAAACGTAAGTAAAAAATACTTAAGTACAGTACTTCAGCAAATGTACTTAGTTACTCTCCACCAGTGTTCATGCCTCTCAGGAAGAAAGTGAATAAGAGTATTTCTCCAAAATGTTGAACTGTTCATTTAAATCATTTAAGTTTAAGGTCATTTTGTGTCATTTTATTAATATTAATATGAAGCAAAGAAGCGTGTTTCCCAAACTGTTGAACTATTTATTTATTTAGTCCATGTCAGTAGATCCTAATTTAAAATGATTTCAAATGTCTAAATCTTTGTCTTTTGTTTTATAAAAGTGTATTTTGTGTCATTTCATTAACATTGATATGTTTTATTGACTCTATTATAACTGGACTGACGACTAATCATGTGTTAAATAACAAACGCGGACACTTCCTGGATTTCCTTTAATGCGGCATTAATTGGTCCTGTCGCTCGTCACGTGCCGCGCTGTGAACCAATCAGAGAGCTTAATTGAAGCAACACGGGCGGTGACGCGCTGCGGTGTTTCGTCACGGCCTGATCACGTGTTTATTTTTCCCCCCCCTCACCTGTTTTTTTTAAATTAATTTTCCGCATTAACTCGTCGCACCTGTGTCTGCTCGTTTCCCGCCACCGTGCGCGCGCGCGGTCGTCGGTCGCAGCAGCTCCGGAGCGGCGGGGAGCGGCGGCTCGGTCGCCCCGCCCCTCCCGGACACGTTGCCCGGGGAGAGGCTCCACGGGCCGGATGGACGCCTGCCTCCTGCCCGCCTCCTGCCCGCCTCCGCCCGCCGCTCAGCCTCAGTCCAGCATCAGTCGGCGGCTCGTCCTCACAGCACCGAGCCGGACGGAGACGCTCGCTTCACAGCCGGTAAGTGACGCCGCTCACACACCTGCCGACACGCGCTCTGCTCACCTGGAGCCGCGGGGTTCACCGGGGAGTTACTGCACGGGGGGAGAGGTGGAGGTGAGGCCGGGCTGGAGGTGAGGTCTGCGGGGGAGAAACTCAGCTCCGCACCGCTGAGCTCCTCCAGCCTGGTTCATCAGCGTTTAATTCGTGTGTGTGTGTGTGTGTGTGTGTGTGTCCATGTGTTTGGATGCTGTTTCTTACATAAGGCTGCTCGACCTGCCCCTTTGGAAGAAGCTCAGGAGGTGATTTAATCTGCTGCCTGTTCATGTTCAGCTCTGACTGGACTCCTGAGCTGCTTCCAACTGGTTTCACTGGGAGTTCAGGACTGAAACACTCAGCTCCACATTCCTCCAAAAAAAAAAAACCTCATAAAGTTTTCTCTAATTTTATTCACATTTTCTTTATTAATGTGTGTGTTGAGTGTGTGTGAATCAGCTGATTGAGGATGATTTCATCTCACTGCTGCAGCTCATGTGTTGGTTTCATTTGTCCTCTGTCACAGTGAATATCTGTGGATTGTTGCTGGATAAAACCAGACATTTGAAGACTTTTTGTTTTTGGGAAAGACATTTTTCACCATTTTTTAATATTTTATAGAACAAATGATTCAACCATGAAACATCGATAAAGGAAATAATAGTTTTTGTCTAAAGTTGTAAGTTTTATTTTCTTTATTTATGTTTTTTGTTCGTCTATAACTAATTAACGTTCTAATCATCTGTTGATTTTTTTTCAATTATCATTTTAGAAAATGTCAGAAAATGTTGAAGCTGCAGTTGATGACATCTTTAAACCAACAGACCAAAAGCCAAAGATATGTTGCTTCATATCTGACTTCAACCACTGCACAGTCAAAACATTTTCTTTTCATTAATGGATTTGATTGATTAACATTTCAACACTATTTTTGCCTAAAATCAGCCACATTTAAAAAGATCTGTGTGTAGAAAGTAAACCGCTCCTCATCTTATTGTTTCTCCCAGAAGCTGCTCAGACGACCTGACTTGACTTGAATCTCGTCCGTCTTGTCTTTTGACTGAAATCCATTATATTTCGAGCTGTGTGTTTCAAAGTGTTTATCCTGGGTCGAATAAGTCTTAATGTGTCTGCAGCTTCTTCATGATGTTGTTTAACCTTTTAAACTCTTGATTTCCCGCCTCCATTTCTTCTCCAGTTCCTTCACCTCTTAAATATTCTCCTTTATTTCTCCTTTAGTAGCTTCAAGTTTTTAAAACCATCTTATTCAACCCAGTGCGACGATGTCATTTATATTCAGCTTGTTCTTTATTGAAGCTTTATGATGTTTACACTGACTGAAATATTCAAACATGTCTTGTGCTTCTTTTACACTTTTCCCGTAAGCTGAAATATTTATCTTTGTAATGTTGGGGATTGAGTCTTGAGACGCTAGAGTTTGACATTCAGTGTCTGTGGGTTTGAACGTAATAATGCACCGACTGACCGGCCCAGAACGTCCGCGGGGTTCAGAGGTCAAAATCTACACAACTGATGAGTCTTTGTTTGTGTCGCAGGTCCGTGATGCTCTCTGCTGGCTGACAGTCTGACTCCAACATGTCGACCTCGGACTCGGATTACTCCATCGACTGGCTCGCCAGCGATGAGGACGACGACGACAGCCCTCAGCACGTGGAGGAGCCGCTGGTACCATCATCATCATCATCATCATCATCAAGGGAATCTTCTACAAGCTGCTTCCACTGTGCAGCGGCCCAGAGGAGGAGGAGGAGGAAGAGCGGCAGCTGTGACTGTGGAGATGGAGGCTGCTGTGGGGGCGAGGCCGACTCTCCGGCCGCCCCGCAGACCCCAGCACTCAGTCCAGTTCAGGGATTTACCTCCGTTTACACACAGCAGCTTTGTGAGGAGTCACAGCGTCGTTCGACCAGGAAGAGAGCGCACGGCGCCGGTTTGGACGGACTCTGTGAAAAACCTCGAGCTGACACTGAAAATGAACTGTTCTCGCAGAAGGTGAGGTTTTCTGTTGCAGAGTCGTGCTGTTTGAACACTGAACACATGATGACACAGAGGGACAAAAAAACATATTCCTGTAAAAACTGTCCAAAATTAGAGGCCTCACCTTCACATATCTGTCATGAAGGCTAAAGAGATTAAAGTGGCAGAAAATGTTTCAGGGATCTAAATAGGCTGTGGTGTCTCTCAGGATCAAAGAGGAGCGGCCTCTTTCTATATCTGCCATTTGGCTTCGACGTTCACCTACATTACATGGCCAAAAGTATGTAGACAAACTGCCGCTATTAACAGCAGAACCTGACAACCAGTGGTGGAAAAAACTCTTCAGATCTTTTATTTAAAGTGAGACGAGGTCACTTTTAAAAGAGGAAATAAGACGTTTTGTCTCTTACAAACAGAAAGTTGAATTATTGAGCAATGAAACGCAGCCTCGCTCCTTCCCCGCTCTGATCTGACCTGGAGCTTATTGTTGTCCATGTTGGCAAGCTTCAGACGGATATTGCTGTTAAACTGTCATCACTGAGTTTGCTGACTCTATAACTCTTCTCTAATTACTTGTCTCGCTACTGTTACACAATGTTTAAGCTTTTAATATCCCTTTATTGTCACTTGCCACAATGTTCAACAACAGTTACATAATCTCTAACAAAGCAAGTCAAAGTATAAAAACCACTTAACATGTAAAAGTTCTGCAATCAAAAGTTGGCTTAAGTAAAAATACAGAAGGATTAAAAGCAAAATCTACTCAAAGTATTAAAAGTGAAAGTATTCAATATGCAGAATTTTAACTACTTTAATTAGTGTTGGACATCATGTATAATGGCATCATAGTTTATAAGACTATAATGTTTTAATTTACAAAGTAACTATCAGATAAATATACTGGACTAAAACTATAGTGGCATAAAATAAAAACACTCAAAGTACAAGTAACTGAAAATTGTTCTCAAGTACACTTGAATAAATGTATGTAGTTACTTTCCACCAGATGTTGAACGTGCTGCAGGTGATTTGCTCAGGTCTGACTCACACTCGATGGTCCAGACACGTTCTTCCACATCAAACTGGGAAAACATTTAGTTCCTGGAGCTGTAGATACTGAACAGTTTGTGTAAGTGATGTAACATAGTGGAGAAGTTTTTCTGTAACTTATTTAGTCATAATGTAGAGTTGAAATGGAACTTTAATAATTTACACTTCTTCTGAGCAGGTCCAAGTCTTTTCTTGTTAACTGTTGACTGAATGGTTCAAAATATGGACAGTGATAGAAACCAGGAGCACAGTTCATCACAGTGACACAGTCGTGGCTCGTACCCAAGTGTTTCATTACATGAGCAACAGTGTTTGGATCATGGTTAAGTTTGTTACGTTGTGCAGCTGAATTAAGTGAAGAGTTTAGTGTGAAACCAACTAGTTGAAATGTAGCTGTTAGTATTTACTTCACAGACTTGAAGAAAAGTCCTGCCACAAAGTTGGAAGCACACTATTGTCTAAAATATCATTGCGTGCTGCAGCCTAAAATGGCTCTGGACCAAAAGTCCACAAAAATATGTGAACATACTTTTGGCCATATAGTGAATCATACATAACCGCAGAGCCTCAAGCCACAGGAGCAGAAAAAAGACCAGAATGCAGTGCAGCTACTAGATGGTTCACTCTTTCATTGAAGGGTCACAACTTTCTCGATTCTGAAAAGTTGAACTCTCACATCTTCAGCGCTGTTCACCTGCAGCTCAGGGCTGAAGGCCACAAGCTCCCACCTGCCGCGCTGCTGTCAGAGACGTCTTCTTGGAAATCAATAACAGAAATGTAAGAAGCACAGGAAGGTTGAGGGAAAGTGTGTGAATCCTGAAGGTAAACTACAACTGCAGATGACGGAGTAGCTGCAGGGAGGCATCGAACAGCAGCTGGTATCAGACAGTGAAAGAGGATCTGATGGTGCCAGTTTTCATGGCGGTCTGCTGCTGCTCGGTCTCATGTGTCGGCAGAGCGACGCTCAGGGACGGAGGTGACGGCCCACAGCTCGGTGAGCCACGTGTGAAGCTGACGGTTATCAGTTTCTCCACTAGCTCCTGTCAGCTGCTAATGGCAGCCTCTTATCGAAGAGCCTGCGGACGTTTACCTTCAATGTGAACATGGGACCGATGGCAGCAAACGGGAGCGTAAATCAGTCACTCAGCTGTAAATCAATGAGTCCTCGACCAAATGAGAAATTAAAGCAATTCAGATGAGCTGTAAATTGTGCAGCAGTACACACTGTTGGCTCGAGGTTTCACACACACACACACACACACACACACACACACGAGGTCTGGCTGATTATGTAACTCGAGCAGTCCTGTGTTTCAGTTTCAGGGAGGCAGGCAGTGGCGCTCTGCTGTGGACGCTTCACTTAAGTGGCTGTTAGAAAGCACTTTACGTGCTGCGGCAGTGGGAGCATGAAGCTAACTGTGTTATCTGTTCCCACAGTGCTCGGAGCTGCGCTGCTACGTCCAGCCTCTGTCGTCCATCCTGCGCGGCCTCAGATCAGGCAGATACTCTGAACGTAAGTGTCTAATCCTCACAGGCAGGTTTGTTAATGGACACGTTCTGTGCAGATCACACAGCTAAAGATAAACACGTGATGTCAGGACAGTTGACGCACGGTGGCTGATTATAAAGACCTTTCACTGGATGTTCTCTTGAATCACTCTGTCAGGCTGCATGTGGATGTTTCACTGCTCTGCTGATGTCAAACACTTTGGTCTCATCAGGTATTCAATGGATGACAATGAAATCTGACCCAGACATTCATGTTCCCCAGAGGATGACTCTTAAAGACAGCAGTCATGTGGTGCCCCCTACTGGTCACCGGTAATGTGGCACCACAGATCGACTGTAGACTTCAGCTCGTGACAGTTGTACTTTGAGATTAATGCTTAAAGACTAGTTTGGCATTTTGGGACAAATTCACTCTCTTAGCGAGTGAGATGAGAAGACATCAGTTTAACATCTATGAGTCGAGATGTGTTTATCTTAGTGTAACATCAAGGCCGGCGCAGGAGGAAACAGCCAACCTGGCTCTGCTGTCTCGTTTGTTTAATCTATAGACAAACTGAAATGAATGAGATGTTTTACAGAGTTTTGTTCTGCAACTGTTTCTTGGTGAAACACAGTTTATTGGTCCACTCATCACTTCTGTGCAGCTTCTCTGACAAACCTCCAGGACGTCGCTGCTTCCAGCTGCTATTCACCAAATATAATAACAGCATGTAAATCCAAAAACCACAATATGTTGTTTTTATATCTGTTTATGTACAAATGAAACAAACGGAGGTGCTGAGAGGTGGATTTTGAACAAAGCCATTCAAACTGTTTCCCCCCTGTTTCCCGTGTTTATTCTGAGCTAAACTAACCACGTCCTGACTCCAGCTCCTTATTTAACATACGGACGTAAGAGTGGGATCGATCTTCACATCGAACCAAAGAGCAACAAAGTGTATAAATGTCAGTGTCTTACATTAACATCAATGTTGACATGTTACTGTTTGTGTACGTGTTGATGACTTAAAATAATGAAGGACACTGATGATTACAGGTGGAGTCTTTCATTCAGGTAACAACATGATATGTGAACAAACTTTATATCTTATAAGAGCAAAGTGTCTCTTTTTTTTTACTCGATCTATTAAACTGTACTGTAAACTGTATTTTATTCTCTGCAATAACATTATTCAGCCTTGTGGCACCGACGCCACGATTATTGATCTCATCACTTTGGAAAACATCATATTTTCTGTGGCATCTTCAAATGATGCCTGTAGGCCTAAAAAAACCCTGTTTACCAACCAGTCGATTGGACGTTTGAACATTTTCTCCTTCTGATCCGCCCATAATATTAATCTTTCTCATCCCACTGCTGCTCCATCGATTTGACACCTGACCTCGTCCTCATTATTTTCCTCCCTGACATCTTCTTTTAGTTTGAACTGCGTCCACTTACAGAAGCAACGTGACGCCTCACTGTGATTTTAACATATAAAGCTCTTTCTGATCTTCTGCCGTTCGTCGCCACGTATTTCCTCATGTTTAAGATAACTGAAGATGTTTAATATATATGTGGTATAACGATAAAATATTGACATGGAAAGACGTTGGTTTATCCTCTTGATTCACTTAGTGATTCAAAAATTCATGTTCATTTGGAAATAATTAAAACTAAATGTCCACAATAAAAGACTCGAGCGCACGTTGAAAATACAGCGGCTGGAAAAAAGGATCAAAGGCCTCACGAGTCATTTAACATCCTTTTAAACTAAGACGGCCTCAGAGATGAAAGAGCGGATCAAAGCCGCTGCGTCGTGCCCATAATTTAGGTGAGATATGGGCTGAAGGACGACTGTTTGCTCTGCTTCCTGCATGCGAACGCCGCTGTGCCAGAATTGTAAATAGTCTGGTCCCACAACTCGGCCACAGGAGCTGAAGCTCTCGCAGAACAACATGAATCCCATGAAGCATCATAACAAACAAACCCTGTCGATCCTCAGCTCATAGATTTATTTAGAAATCAAACCAGGTCAGAAACAAGAGTCTGCAGCAGCAACACAAAAAGAGAAGTCTCACCAATTCCTACCAACTCTACCAGTAAATATTGTTCAGGTAATTCTTCTCCTTTGAATCTTAAATAACTCTTTAAACTGGATTTTATTTTTTCCTCAAAATACAATCCTTGTTTTTTTGCAGCAGCTCCAGACATCAAGACTCCCAACTCTGCTGCTACGATATCTAAAATCACACAACAGCATATGTGGGCAAACGAGAAAGTAAACTGAATGTTCACATCACAGTCATTAGGATTCATCCTCTGGAGACCATGAATGTCTAAAACAAAGTGTCACGACAATCCAGCCAATAGTTGTTGAGATGTTTCCGTTTGGACCAAACTGGTGGCTGACATCTCCAAAGCTACAAAAGCATTAGGTACTCGAGGTCCACGTACTGGCTTTTTGTCTGGAGTTTTCAACCACAGCTCATGATCTTCATCTGTGTTTACTCGGTTCAGTTTTCACATGACTGATGTTTCTTCTTTAAGTCAACATGGCTGAAAGCTCTGAACAAAAAAGACAGCAAGTGGACCTTGAGTTGAGACGAGTTAGTTATTTCTGGTGTTTTAGAGTTGAAGCCAGTCGTCGAGCCCCAGACCTGGTTTGTGTTCTCAGTCTGTGTGACGACAGAGCTGATGGTTACAGTGATTCACAGACAGGAAGAAGAAGGTGGATGAAGTGAAAACTGACTCTAATGATGTGCTGCTGTCAGTTGTGGTCTCGTGTCATCGAGGCGTCGTCGTTGTCTGTGGTCGGGTTCCTCGGCCTCGGCTCGTGCTCACGGCTGATTTTCTCTCTCTGTTCTCCTGCAGGTCTCAGCAGTTTTCAGGAGAGCGTCGCGATGGACCGTATCCAGAGAATAATGGGCGTCCTTCAGAATCCAAACATGGGGTAAACACCTTCAAAACACTTCAGCAGCTTCACGTCTGCTCGGCTGCAGCAGAAAAATGTTGCCGCTTTCTTTTTTTTGTCCGTTTGACCCTTTTGTGTCTCAGGCGTCTTGATGAGGGAAATAGTGACCACATGTCAGATAAACAGCAGTTAGAAGCATTAGAGGCCTGATCGGACGCAGTCATGATGGTTTCTGAGATAAAATAGTTTTGGAAAGAAGGTTGAGAAAGGCCAAAATAAAATCAGGTGGTTTTGGTCGATGGTGACACTTGGGTTGCTGTTGATTTCTGTTTCTGACACATTAAGAGCTGAACTTGCAGAAAAACAGCCTCTAATTTGACGACTGTTTGAGCTTAACAGGCAGAAACAGGACTGAAAAGGCTCCATCAAAATATGCTGAAACGAATCCAAATCAGTTCTTTACTCCTTCATTTAGTTGTAAAAGCTCCGCTCTGCACAATCCCGATGCTTAAACACAATTTAGTTTTAAAATACATGAGTGTGAGGAAACTTTGAGAATCAGTGGCGCCGTCATGAAACCAGGGAAATGTATCTTTCACTGTTAATACTGAAGCCAGCGAAGAACTTTTCCAATATGTTTTTTATTAGTTTTTTGATTAGTTTGTCTCTTTTTACTGTTTCTGCTCCATCTTGATAAAGTTTGATCGACTGTGTGAACACAAGAGAGAACGATGGGAATCAGACCAGGATTTAATTGTTCTGTCGCTGACAAAATAAAATAAAGTATAAAATATACAATTATTAATATTTATAGTTCTGATGTTAGTTACAAAATGAACCTCATGAAAAACAAAACATTAATCTCAAAGCCTGTGGAGACAGAACCAAATTTAACGAGCTGTAAATGTAACAAAGAGGTTTTTAGTTTTTAATTCTACCATAAATAACTGTTAAGCTTTAATGTAGTTGGAGTTGTTGAAAAGATAAATTTCACACAAACGTATTTATTCCTCCCTGCGTCATATTTTCCTCCTGCACTTTGTTCGACCTCTGGTAACGTCACAGACATGAAGTACGACTGCGACGGCTTCAAACGGGCTCAACACACAAACGAGCTGCTTCCAGCTGTCGTCACAGTTCAAGAGCTCGTTTGAATGTTTGACGGCAGACGGGCGGAGTTTGTCTGCTGGAAAAGTACAATCGCAGGAAAACACGTGAAGGTCATTTAAAGCACTTCTCTGTAATTTACAGCTCACCTGCTTCTATCAGGAGCGAACAGACGCACTTCACCGCATCAACGCTGCTCCTCATAAAACTGATGACAGAGAGAATCAGTTTGAGCTGCTGTGAAGGTCGAAGAGACTTTAAACAGTTTTAGAGAAAGTTATCAGTTAAACTTAACTCCTTCATTTATCTATTAAATATATATAAAACACGCTGTGTGACAGGATCAAACAGAAATCACAAACTTAACCCATGATGATAAAATCACTGCTATTTATTTTTCCATAAACACAAGACAACTGGAGGAGAAAGGAAAAGAATAAAGCTACTTTCATAAACTTATATAATATTTTATGGTAAATTAAGGAGCAGAAACATTTTTTACAGCAAAAAAAAAATTGAAATTTAAAATAATTCTAGTTACAGCATGTGAGACCCTGATTCCAGTGATGCTGACACATCGACCTCTGTGTCACCTTTTCTTCTAACAACAAGCCGCGTTCAGGAAGTGATTGTTGAAGTTGTCAAAGTGTGATTCTTTCCCGTTCTTGTTTGATGAATGACTTCAGTTGTTCAACAGTTTCAGGCCTGTTGTTGTGTTTGAGCTTCATAATAACATTTTCACCGGGGTCAGTTCTGGACTTCGGGCCGTTCAGTCCAGTTCCTGCCCATTGTCTCGCTGGAATAAGCAGAGACGTCCCTGAAAAAAAACATATGAACCTTTCAGCATTAATGGAGGCATCACAGATGTGAAAGTTCCCTCAGACCATCACAGATGATTTTGAACTTTGTGCTGGTAAAAGTCTGGATGGTTCTTTTCCTGTTTAGGAAACGACGTCCATGATTCGCAAAAAGCCCTGGACTCGTCAGATCACAGCACACTTTTCCACTTTGCGTCCAGAGGAGTCGTAGCGTCTCTGGATGTTGTTGATATGTGGCTTTGTCTGAACATTTGTCGACGCAGCGATGAAGTGTGAGCGTGCTAACAGCTGGTTATTAGCTTAACGGCTGGAAACAGGGAAATGGCTCGACGATAAAATCTGCTCAACAAGCATGACATGACGAGTGATATTGATCTTCTCATGTGATTGTAAGTCCTTTAAAGATGGAGGTTGGTTGAGTGTCCTGACACACCAGGTGAACTTCCACAGTGAAGGTGTGGACATCTCACTGTCTTTTTTGTGTCTTTATAGTCTCGACATAATGAATCCGACAAATTCAGATCATTCTGTTGAACCCACTGAGCCTTTAAACTTATAGAAAACAGAAGGAACAGAAGGTCAACAGTTTCCTGGGTTGGAAAGACGTTGCCGTTTCCTTTAATAACAGCAGAGCACATACTGAACGTTTTCACAGTTTCTTCTGGTTTGACATCTACATGTTCAGTGAAATTGACACGTGGGCTGTGAAACCTATGTTTAAACACAGAGCGTCTGAGTCGGACCACACATGGAGCCCTGCAGCGTAGGTGGCTTCAAATCTGCCCCAATAATGTCAGATTGAACGCACATACGTCCTGCGGTGCCGGGGAAATATTCCAGTCATCCACCCCCAGAACAAGCTGGATGTTTTTTTAGGCTCCACAGTTTCCCATTTGGCAGAATAAATTGCTGGAGCGATTCAACACAGGCGGCAAAACATGGCAGCAAATCCAGCGATGTTGGCAGTCGGAGGCCGTAAAAACCAAAGTTAGAGATTATTTACAACAATAAAATCAACTCTGCTGAGAAATGTGAGAAATATCAGCTGCTTCGTTCAGGCAGGATTTTTAGTTCATAAACAGTTTGTGTGAGTTTTATGTGAGAGATGCGACGTAATGTAGTTATAGCAACAAGACATCAGCTGTTTTTGCCTTCTGCCAATATGACATAAATATTAAACATAGTTTTAAATTGAGGGGAGTTAAAGCCAAGCATCAACTTCATTGAAAAATGAAGCCAACACGGAAGTGCAAAAAGCTGCAGTTCCTCGAATAAACACTAGGGGCAGCTCCGAAAGGGAGTCAGTTACCTTCGACCTCCATGTTAAAATGTCCGACTTTACAGCAGAAGAAAACATGTTTACAGCCTGGTACAAAACACGGCTTTAGTCTCTTTAGCTGCGTTTCTACTTCATGACATCAACTGTACGGAGGTGAATTTTTTTATAACTCGCTCGTTTAAAATCTGAGATTATGCATAATGAAGAGTGACGTCACTTTGATTGACAGCTGTCAGCTGACTGTCTGCTCCAAACACGGAGCTCATTCAGTCACTGAGCTTCAGCTGTTTGTGCTGGTTTTGCCTTTCGGATATTTGTTCCTGTAAATACTGGATCAATAACTCTGCTGCTGAGCGGTTCATTAACTAACAGACTGTCCAGAAGTCGGCGCTGCCGTTTTTTCCTTTACTAGTAAACATGCTAATGAATTAGCATCGGGCTCCAGCTAGCTGCCGCCGGCTGTGTGGGGTCTTTGTCCGGGACGTCTGCGCTGTTTTCTCGGTGAGTTTGTTCTGGTGTTTGTGGAGCTGCTTGTTGGCTGGAGTTTGACTGTGCTGCCGTGTTGACTGTGTTTCTCTCGGGTGTCCGGGACGAGTTTCTCCGGGGGGAGACGGTGGAGGTTGAGCTAAGCTAACGATGCTAACGTTAGCGTCTGGTAGCTTCAGTTATTAAAGCTGCTGAAGTCAAAACCTAATAACAGGTGTTATAGTTTATGGTGTTAATACTTTAGCATAAAAGGCGTCTGTGTGAGGTTGGAAAATAAAAACCTTCCTATGTTAACTAACGTTATGTTAAACTGAACTGTGTGTAAATGCAATGAAGTTTTTGTAACTTCAAAATATTAAGGTCTCATTTCTGAATGTTTCCAGAAATAACGTTAACCCAGGTGTTGTTGGTTATTGAAGCTAAACAGTAACATAAAATTAAATGTTATTATTTATATTTATATTATTGCTAAAACAGAAATTTTAAGTTTGTAATAATGCAGAACTGACTGACTGTGATCGGCTGGAGGCTGAAATGTTCACATATAACATTACACAGGCTTATTAAAGTACCTTAACCGGCCGGTGCTCGGTGAGCGTGATTCATTAACAGACTTCATTCAGCTCCACCTCTTTGTCCATATTTGGATTAACCGGAGTTAGGCGACGTCACCGCTGCCAAGATGGCTGCGCGCTGGTGACGTCAGGGAGACCACGCCCATGTTTTATAGTCCACGGTTAAAGCGGATAAAACATTAAACAATCGTCAACATATTATCAACTTTTAAGCAAACCGTTGTTTATTTCATCATCCAGCAGCATCATTCGTTTAAAGTCGTGTTTGAGTCACCTGATGAATCTCAGTCCAATGTTCTGTCTTTCAGCTCAGAGTTTGTTCTCCACCAGCTCCTGAAAGTCTCCTCTGTTTGTTCCTCTGTGTTCACCAGCTGCTCTGACTCTGTCTGGTTGTTGACGTGGCTTTTCGGAGCTTGTTTGTTGAAAACAGTTGGAGTTTAATGTGTCACGTTTGTAGTTTGTAGCCTGGTCGTCCTGTGAGAACCACGTATCTCTACAAAGCTTCATGAGAAAAACAGCCTGTTTTCAGCTTTGTGTCGACGCTTTTTGATCCAAGAGGCTTTTTAAAGACTTGATTCAGCTTCAGAAGGAGAATTTTCTCAACACATGAAGGAAAACTTCATCTTTCACAACATCAACACATGTGGAGATACGTGGTTTTCACTGGACGGGAAGGAGATGAAAGACTGTAATCTGAAAAGTAACTAAAGCTGTCGGACAGATGTAGTGGAGTAGATGTGTAAAGTGACATAAAATGGAAAATATTGAAGTACAAGTAGCTCAAATTACTTAAGTCCAGAACTTAGTAACATTTTACTGCTGCTTAAGTAACAGATTAATCATTGATGAAAATAATCATTAACTGGCTCCACAGAAAGCTGGTTTATTACAGTGTGACATCAGAGAGAGAGAGTGTGTGTTTTATTATTTAACTCCACCTCATGTCTGTGAGCGGTGGGCGGAGCCTCGTCAGGCTGCTCCAGGGCTTACTGCTCTATTTATAGTCTGTGAATGGAAGGAGGGCCTCACCCCCCCGCTGCCACGTGTGGGCTGCACTGCGTGTGTGTTTGTGTGTGTGTGTAGTCACATTTCTCATGTGGACCTGAACATGCTCTACTTGTCGTCCCTCGTTCACGTCATGTGACGTTCGTATGTGGTCGGCAGATAACATCACACACACAGAGGAATGCAGATACACCCCCCTCCCCTCCTCACCCCCACGGGCCTTTTTATTTATTCAGCCTTTGTGTGATTTCATGTTGTCCACCAATCAGACGAAGCCGGAGCGCCCAGTGTGCTGGCAGAGGCTTTATGAAGCTTATGTAATGGCCATTGGCGAGACGTCCCTGAGCCATCTGAGCTGCAGGGCGTCTCTGACTCTGTAATCTGCAGCTGAAAACTCCTCCGCTCTTCAAATGTCACTGAAGAAACAAATGACTTCACCTTGTCCTGTCAGCAGCTTCTGGGGGAAGTAACTGAGTACATTTGTTCGAGTACTGAAGCACAAATTAGAGCTACATGTACTTTGAGTATTTCCATTTTTTAGTACTTTTTACTTAAATATTGTACTTTTTACTTCACTACATTTATTTAGTTGCATTAGTTACTTTACAAATGATTTTTGCATATAAGCACATGCAGAGTTTATATAATCTGTTGTGTAATAAAGTGAAGTGTGTTACCGCCACCTGCAGATCAGTGGAACAGTGTCAAACAGTAACGTGTCCTCGGGCACGAGATGAACAAACTGTGGACTCGTAAAGTATCTGATTACTTCATCAATGTTTTTTTTCGCTCTCTCTTCTAGTGGACGCTTCCTCAACATTATACTGAAAATAGAAGAGATGCTTCAGAGCTGGTTTCCTCATATCAAACCAGATCTGACCCAGACAGACGACAGCACTCCAGCCAAGAAGCAGAAGGTAAAGATGTTCAAAATCATTCAAGATGGAGAATTTCAAACAAAACTGTTGGTATTTTTACTTTTCTGTGATGGTAAAATGAAAATGAAAAATGTCATTTTATAGATGATTAACAGAGAAAATAGGCAGATAAATCAGAAATGAAGCAGTCATTAGTTGCAGCCCTACAGAGTAATACAAAAATACATTAAAGATAAAAATCCTGCACTGCTCAGTTCATCAACTCTTCTTGGAGACTCAGTTCTGAGTAAAGTGTCTCTGATGGTAAGAAGAGAGACGTGAGTCAGATTATGTAACAGAGTCCTGGAAGAGGACAGTGAAGGTATTAATGTATTTTTACTGGCGATGATTTCCAACCAGCTCGGTTTCATAAGAAGAGTCGAGGTCAGATAATGAGGGGAAAACCAAACACACAAGAATGTGTCGACTCCCTGATGAATAAATCCGTCAAAACAAAGTTCACCAACATGGAGGAAGATTCGCAGAACACAAACAAACCCGTCCTGCTGCTTTGATTCTTTGGCGTCAGATTTCTGCTGATCTCAGTTTTGGCTAAAAACGGCACAAAAAGACAAATGAATTCTTATCCTGAATCAATTCTTATGACTTTTAGATTGTGCTGCCACAAAGGCTGCAAACCTCGAGATGCTCACTTGTTGTATCATCAAACTCGAAACTGACAGTGTTTAGAGCTGCAGCCATTAGTCATCGATTCTACTTCTTCACTCTGATGATTTGATCTTTGTAAATCAGATCATTGAAAGTGTCTGAGTTATGTACTAATATTTGTAGCAGTTCTTCTGTTGATTCTCTGAAAGCCTGTGACTGGACAAAGTGTTTGAACACAGTATTTGTTGAGATTAATTCCAAAGCTGCAGCCATGTAACCGAGCGCTTGACTCGTGTTGATCGTTTAATTATTGATTCTCACCTGTCGTCTGATACTTAACCTGAATGAAGTGATGCTGATTTCTTCTCTGAGAACGTATTTATCAACTGTCTTTGAGGAGGAAATCAGTTCTAACTGGCACGAAATTTTAAGAAGAGCACGAAGAGTGAAATTTTAGGATGTGGGGCGTAAAAGTTCTTTATTACTGAGTTCGATGTTCTGTTGGAGGAGAGGTGTTGATTGATGAGCTTTTGATAAAACATTTAGTAATTTTTTGGCTGAGATTTTATGATTTTGATTTTAAAACATCAGGAAAAAATGCAGCTTTACAGCAGTGATGATTTGTGTTTCAGTCTTTGTTCATAAAGCTCCTCAGGTAAAACTCAGATTCATTCATGTAAACTGTAAAATTGTAAATTGTTTTATCTACTTTTTTCATTCATTTACTGGAAATGATCAAGTGAGCTAAATTTAAGAGGTATATTCATATTTTATATGTTTATTTCCCTGCAGAAATCAGACAGTGTTTGTACATTTGTGCAAATTGAATGTTTCCTTCCAGCTTGTCGTCTCATTGGTGAATCTCATTATCGATGTGGCAGCAGATGATCAGTGTTGTGATCCTGAAGTTGATCCTCCTCTGTTTTCTCTGCAGCAGCATCATAGCAGTGCCTCCTCTCCTCCATCCGCTCTCTGCTCCTCGGATGTGGAGCCGACTCCTGCTGCCTCCTACTCCTCCACCCACCTCAAATGGCTTCACACGTCGCCCATCTGCTCCCTGAAAACTCCTCAATCGACGCTGGGCCAGCGCGCCTCCTCCGCCTCCCCTCTGCCAGCACGCTGCAGCCAGGAAGTGACCCAGGACAACGCCGTCTCCTCCAGCACCGACCTGCACACGGGGCCCCTGTGCCGCCCAGCCGCCGACCCCCGCCCCGGCCGGGGGCCGCTGCCCTTCAAGATCAGCTCGCCGTGTCTGGAGAGACTCCTGCAGGCGAAGGAGAGCATCATCGCTCCCAGGACTGTGGGAGACGGAGGCTGGTTGTCTTAGCTGCCTGCAGCAGTTTGAAGACGCCTCCTGTGCTGATCTGGGGTCAGATCTGGGTGAGACGGGATCTCATCAGGCTTCCTGAAGACACTAAAAGGCCTTAAAAAGCATGTTTCAAAGTCTTCTACATTTTTTAAAATCTGCAGCTGATGTGCAGTTCGCTCGGATTTCAGCTTCTCCAGGAAGAGTCTGAATGTGATGAAAACACAGACCATGGAACCGTGTTTAAACAGATTTGACTGTTGACTGAAAACTGTGCAAGGAAACGTTGGACCTCTGGAGTGAGTTTTCACTAGTGTTTGAGTTGGATGGTTTTCATCTTCTAATGAGTTCAAAGGTTAAAACAATGTTGGCAGAGAGGATCGTTACTGAAGTCTGTTTCCTCAACTCGGACCGAGGGAATAAACAAGGCAGGAATCACGAGCACTTCTGAAAACACGGAGCGTATTTATGGATCAAATATGAATGAATGCACACTACATTTGGTATGAAGACTTGTGAGTTTCATACCTGAACACGCTGACTGTTACCTTGTTTGATCTGCTTCTCTTTAGGTTTTTAATGATTCCTCTACCTCATGCTGACACCGCGACACAGAGACGACGCTAAAAAACACCAAAACTTCAGAGCTGGACAAAACAAATATCACAAAAATGATCAAGAATATTTTCCCAACATTGAAATACATCATGATGTGGCACAAAGTATCCAAGGTCAGTTCTTAATTAGAATTTGCTTGAAATCATTCATTGAAACACTGAATGTCAGTTGAGATTGAACTCGTCCAGCTCTGCATGTTTGGAGTTTATTCAGAGGAGTTTTGAAGGTTTCATGAGCTCAAGCAGTCGGTAACTTTCCTCAGAACAATGTGATCCCTCAAAAACCCAAAACCTGTGCAGGTGGGAGCTCTCGGTTTTCATTTATCGAACCGTTTTCGTCTTTCACGTCTCGCAGGCTGGTGAACGTTCAGGACTCCCGACGACAGTAAATCTATCTGCTCAGTGGTGATTGTGCCTGTAAACATTGAACAATCACAATCGGAGGAAATCTGGAAACAGTTCCTGCCACAATTTTAAAAAATGGGTTCAGATTTTTTAAGTCAATCTTTATACAATACTCATACATGTACTGTGAGAGAGTCACTGGTCTCTTCAGTCCTCGTTCTGTTCATTCATACCTAAATTCAGCTGAAGCCGATCTGAGGATTCACTCTGAGTCTGACAACTCAAGAGGGAATCGTTTCTGGTCTTTTGTTCTTACATAAGTTTCCCTCTGCTGCAGCTCTGCAAGAGGAAAAGACAAAGACAGTAACTGTGGCAGCAGCTTTGGTTTGTCTAACTCCGATTTCTGAGGCTTCAATGAGCTTCAGCTGAAACTGAACAGAATGAGGACTCGAACCCAGAACAGATACCGAGAGATCACGTCAGCCTGTAGGAACAGGAAGATAAATTACAGCGACCAGAGCCGTAACTTTTCAAGTACAGAAAATTAAACCTGTTTAAAATCATAATTCACAGTGTGGACGTGCAGCAGGCTGTTTTGTTCTCCAGCGATCATAAAAGTCTCTGACTCACTGCATGTCGCCTCCAGAAACAGATCCACTGTTCTTCTAACGCGAAATGGCAAAAAATAGCGCGCTGCGGTTGGACGGATGATCACGACACCAAACCATCTAGGAAGTGTGGAAGCACCACGTCTGACTCAAGTCCTCGAATTAAAGGAACCACGTCAGTTCTGCAACACAGTTACAATTAGCTGTTGTGGGTTTCAAATTAATCGGCCTCCATCGCAGTCGGTGCTTCTGCAGCCTTTTCAGTCTCATGATCGGCTTCTATTTTAAACACCTGGCTCTGCGCTGGCTGCTCTTCTACACGTGTAACACAGATCCAACGTGTGCTTTTACTCTTCAAGTCGCTTTTCAACTCCAGTGCTTGCGTCTGTGACTAAGCGCTGTGGAAACACAGGCGACCTACACTCAGCGCTGCACCTGAGCGCTGCTGCTTTCACTGCACAGTCTGACGTTGTGTTAGTACAAATCTGTTCAACTCCTATTTTTAAAAAAAGGGATACAGCGATCAATAACTCTGTCAGTGTACAGATGAGTATTGTATTAAGACAAACGGTCCAAACGTCTCCTTTAACCAGCAGCTCTTGCCAACATGACCAGATAGTTTGAACACACTGCTTCGACGTGTAGAGGGTTTCCTTTGTGTACATAGTTTTTTCACAGTTTATTTACTCCCCTGAACTATGGCCTTTGTGACATTTTGTACTTCTGAAATAAATGTGATGTCTGCTTTCTGAAAGGAAACGTTTGTCTTTCTTTTTCTCCACAACAGCAGACGAACAACGAATCAATTGTGCAGCATTTATTGTTGTTTTTCTTTTTGTATGCTTTGGGAAACTCGGCATCGGCAATGAAAACAATAAATATGGATATTATGCAAAACATTTTCCTAATGAAGCATTTTACACAATGTACAATATTCTTTCTTCCCCACCACTCGCTTGAATATTCTATACACATTTCCACACAAATAAACATACCTCCATGCAGAAACCCTGAAAATGGGATGTGGAGTAATGGAAAAAAAAAAATTAACACTAAATGCACTTCTCGTGTGGATTTTTGTGTCATTAAAAACTGCTAATAAACCACAAGGAGAAATGAAAATCTGTGCTGTTTGAAAGTACATAAAAGGGGTTTAAAAAGTGGCCTTTCTGCTCAGGAGTTCCCTACGACTGGTGCAGTGATGACGAAGCATCTCTGGGTTTGTGTGTGTGTGTGTTCAGATAAGACAGTCCAGCCCGGTTATTCCTGGGACTTAATAATAGCTTTACGTGTGTGTGTGTGTGCGTGTGTGAAACTGCCTGCATCAGTAGTCCGTGTCGGAGCCCTCGGCGTTGTCAACGTTCCGGGAGAGCATGTAGTTGTCCATGTCGATGGAGCGGCAGTTGTTGATGGCGTAGCGCAGCCGCTCAGCCATGACGGCCTGGCTGGAGTACGGAGGCAGGCGGAGCTGGAAGAAGCAGGTCTGAGAGGTGGGGAGGCTGTCGTACGGCTGTGGAGGAAGGAAGAGAGGCACAAATCACAAAGTCAGATCACACTTATTGCTTCATTCCATCCATTAAACCTGCTGCAAATTTAGTGTCAGGGATTCAAAAAATTGTTTTCCAATGAAGTTGGGTGTTTGTTTCAGCTGAATCCTGATAAATAATTCATTAGTCAATAAGGATTTTTTTTTACTATTATCCTTAAAAGTTTGGACCTAACTCCTGAAGTCTGACAGACGTCTCCTCTCTAACATGGAGCACACAGATGCTCACTCACCCGGTCCACCTTCATGATCTGAAACCTCTGCGAGATGTCGGCCGTGTTGGCGGGCAGCCTCGAGCGTCCGGACACGAAGCGCATGAAGAGGACTCGCTCCTCGTTGGAGAACTCCTCCAGAGTCTGCCAGAACCACTGCACCAGCGAGTGCTGCTCGTCCACCTCCCTGTAGCGCACCACCTTCTTCAGCACGTCGCAGCAGATCTCCGGCATCCCGCACACCATCTGCTCCAGCTGCTTGGCCGTCAGCAGGGAGAGCAGCGGCACCGGCACGATCCACGACATGCCCTCGCGCACCGCCGCCACCTGACGGAGGAGGAGAGGCAGGAGAGGATTCGTGTCTGCGTTTCAATGAATCAAACGTCTCATCTCAACATGGGCGGGGCTCCAGAACTCCAGCTGAACGAACCTTGAGGTGAGTGTGTGGATGGATGGATGCAGAAGGTAAGATCCTATTTACCTTCACTGTGTCGGACTGGAGGTTCATAATCTGACAACCTGGAAAAACTACTCATACTAAATATACTATAGATATCACTGTAGAGGTCAACTGAGAAAATATGTGCTTTTATAATTTGGGTGAATTGACCCTTTAAAGCAGTGAGATTTACGTAAAGTAAATACATTTCTAACAACCTTATCCAACCAACAACATTAATGAGAAACATATGAAGCTGAAGAGCAGAATTTGGTTCTACTTTTCACTTTGAAACCTTCAGCTTCAGTTTGCCAGCAGCAGCTCCAGGATCAGATTCACTCTCGTAACATGAGACAGTGAAATATGATCCTGTCATATCGCTTCTGTATCTGATCCTGAATAAGACCTCACACACAAAGTCACCATGAAACTCTCCGTGAACAGAAGTGAGCTCTCACATCAGATTAGGTTGGACTGTACCTGTCGATCGATTTCATGCAGTCGATACTCAATAGCTCTTTCCACATATTCCTTCCTGTTGGAGAAAGTGAGAGGGATGCTGTTTCCTCCCGGGATGATCGGCACCATCTTCCCATCTGCACTCTGCCCGACAAAGGAATCCAGAGGAATCATCTGGAAGAGAAACAAACAATAATCATGTTTCACTTTTCATTGTGACAAAGACAAATCCTCTAATGGAAAATGATTTTTGTTTCTCATTTACAATTAAAGGTAGACTGGGGAGTTTTTGACCATCGGTGGAACAATGTTTTTATCAGTGGGCCCCTGGTTTGTTTGTATCATGCTCACGTACAATGTGTGTGACAAACTACTTCCATTGGTTTGACTCCATTCAACTGATTGACAGCTGGTGGCCGTGATACATGAAGAAGAAGAATAAAAATAAATATTTTTAAAAATCAAATTTGCACATTTTTCTCGGGTATTGAAGAACAGAAGTTACAGGCAATTTATTCTCATGCTGGACTTCACACTGTTTGATCAGCAGCCCTGTGATGTTTTGAAATGCTCGTCGGTAAATGTTTTCCTTTGAATGAATAATGATGCGAGTGATCGGTTACAAAAGCTGAAATTGATCATTTATTCGCCGGCCTGGCAAACAGGCAGAGATTATAAAATCACGGTGAGACATCTGACAGCTCGTCTGGCAGAATTCAAACCGAAGCCAACAGAAAAGGCAGACAAGGAGATTCTGTCTCTCCCACTCTGCTTCTTTTCATGCCAAAGCAGCAGATGCAGCCCCTTCCTCTCCTCCCTCGGCCGGGCTGACGGAGCCGGGCTGACGGAGCCGGGCTGACGGAGCCGGCCGCGGCAGCGCCGTGGCTCCAGACCCCTTCTCTCCTCCACGAGGCCTGGCGCGGGGCCAAGGCTCCGCCTGGCAGGATATGCTGCATCAACAGCGGCCTGGCATTCCTGCAGGCCGGGGCTTTACAGTGCAGGGTTGTGTGAGGTTGTTTGGACAGAAGAGGGGCTCCTGCTGCTGGAGCCGCTCGATCTGTGGGTTTTGGGTGTGGTGGTGGGGGTGGGGTGGGCGGTTGTATCAGCGCCGGACAGAGTCACAGACGTGCTGATTCTTTATCAGTGCTGGGAGAGGAACAGCGTGTCCCGGAGCAGGGAGGAGAGGCGGAGCAGCCTCGGCTCAGCTCCCCCCCCCCCCAGCAGGACGCTCACAATGCTTAAAACTGGCTCCAGCCACATTACTGTCACAGTTTTTTGGAGCCTGGAATGTGAACACACAGGGCAACGTTTGGTTGGTTAATGTTCAGCTCTGTTGGCTGTAAATAGGATTAACCTCCTATAAATCACGTGGTGCTGGCTCCTGGGCGTGGACCGGCCCCGGTATGTGACATCATTTGCAGTTTGTTTGGGTCTGTGACAGTTCGGTCCGGCTGTGGGAATAAAAACAGGCTCATGAGGCCGTGAGCCGGCTGCTTATTATCTTTTAAGCAGTGCGAGTGTGATTCTGATGAATCGAACGTTCACATGGCCGAGGAGAAGCAAACACGCTGCCCGCGCTGTCAAAACCATGACCAGTCAGTGAGGCTTCGGCATTGTGCTGCCGAGCCTGAGATTAGGCTTAAACACAGTGTAATGAGGCTGTGATCTGCAGCGGGCGAGGATATGGAAGGGCGGCGGCTGCGTGGAACTGGTATTTACTGCTGAGCCTTCGAGGATGTGGAATGACACTTACTCAAGTTTTATATGCAATAAAAGTTTCCAGCCGGATGAAGACAAATTTATATATTCTGTGTGTTCAGTCAGGCCGCTCTCACTTCTGCCTTTTCTGTAAATGTCCTGCTAATATATGGCACAAGAGATTTTTGGTTGCTACGTTCACATTAGAGATATTACAGCACCTTCCCATCAAACCTGTGTCATAATTCCACTCTGACTCCTTCATGATCGTTTCTGTGGTTGGGTGATCTGACGACTTTCACAATCAGACTATATAATTCTGCTCACACTGTTTATACTGAGCAAATATTTCCAGGTGCATGAAGTTATTGTGGGCGATGGTGCAAATTGTTGAACAGGACAAAAGCCTGACTGACTGATTACTGGACTCCTGAAGCCAATACAAGCTACACTATGCAGGATTTGTCTGTAGCTGTTAGAGAGCGAGCTACAGACAAATGTATGAACAGAGGGAGCGGCTTCAGCGGGAGCAAAGCAGGGAATCAGAACAATAAAACTAACTAACCAATATTTTCTGATTGTTTCATGGCGGTTAGGTTTTACGGCACAAATAAACACGCCCACACCTCCGCACCACCCTGTGCACTGTTACTGGCTGGAGGCCTCACACCCACTGCCCAGAAACAGACAGCACACACCTCATGTGGATCATAAGCGATGACTGACAGGATTATTTTTGGATGAGTTTCTATGTTGTTTTCAGGAAAATCCTGTACAGCATCGCTTTAAATACAGAATACAAACAAACAAAGATCTGTTGAAAATTGTGACTAAGATGTAGTGCACAGAACATTTCATCAAAGTTCTCTGGTGGAGCTTCTGTTTCTTAATGACGTCAAAAGTCTCTGTGTAACTCTGCAATGGCATTTTTTGTTATTTATCAGATAACATATACGATGATTCGATTTATCTGCATTAAGTTAATATCGACATCATTAGTATCAACATCAACACGTAGCCTGGTTCCAGACCTCTGAAGATCTGCTGCTTTGCTCATTGACGGCTGTTTCCCCAGTTGGAAAACCAACTGACCAATCAGAGCTTTGTAGGCGAAATTAAGACTTGGGACGTCGTCTTTCTACAAAACTATCTATGAAATACAGCAACAGAAAAATGGAAACAAGACTGATGCAGGTTGTTGGATTTCAATTTACAGAAATAACGACGGCAACAAACATCGTTAACGACTCCCACAAACCACTGACTGATTATCCTGCTAATCGACATCATGCAGTAAACTGATTTATCAGGTACTTTGTTCCCTGTTATTCTTCTTAATCAATCAAGAGCTTCTCAGCTCATTTTCCTGCACATTTACAAAATCATGATATAGCATCTCAATAGCACAATATAAAATTACATAAACTGTCATTTCAGCCACTCGCACCATAAAACCAAGCAAAAAAAAGAAATCGTCCACCTTCAACTAACAATAAAAATTGATTTCCCACCTCATGGAAATTGTCCTCGGTGATGCCACTGTCTTCAATGTGAAGAATGCTTTTGAGCGTCTGCACATACAGGAGGTCCACTTCCTCCAGGTCCTCCAGCAGCAGGGGGATGCAGCACAGCTGCTTCCACACCAGAGGAGCCAGGTGCAGGTCCAGGGGCTTCTTGGTGCGGATGGCCACGCCCATCAGGATGCCCAGGAACTTGAACTGGAGCATGTGCTCGTCCAGACAGGCGGACGGGTTGAGGAGGAACCTGAGCAGATCAAAGGAGATGGAAATATTGTTTGCTCTAAATTTGTTTCAAGCGATGAGTTTTAGATGACAGTCAGGTGGTGAAGTGTCAGCTCAGGTTTGCTACGAACAAACTGAAATGAACAGGTTTTGTCCAGATGTTATAATATTGCTGTTGACGAATGGCCACCACATTTTAACCTTGAATAAACTTTTCCATCCAACATTACAAGCTAAGACAGCAGAGTAATGTAGTCCAAGATACACAATTTTGGGGTTTCAACGATTCTATTCCAAAAGTTTCAAGTAACAAATAAGAGGTTTTGTCCCTGTTTCTACAGTTTTTTTTAAAATCATACTTCAAATAGCGTTTTTCACATCCAGGGATGAAGCTACGTTTGGAGCTGCTTTGTTTGTCTCTGGTGTTTCAGGGTGATTCTGTCAGAGGTTTGTAAAAGAAGAAGCTTGAAGAAGAGAGCTGCAACAATACTGACAAAGCCACAGGGCGTCAAGCCAGGATGTAAGACAGTTTCATACGTTTACGTTTAAATTGAATGAGAAAAATTAAATAAATAAGAAAAAAGAAAAGAAAAAGGCAAACAACATTGTGTGTTTCTTTTAAATCAGCATTGGAGGGAAGCATCAACAAACTGCCAAACTATCCAGAAAGGAAAATCATATGAATCCAATATTATTTTTAGTGATGATATTTATCAGATTGTGGATCGAGTTCTGTATCTAACTCCATATAATGACAGTTAAGTTAGTGACAATTAAAGTATGGTGGTTTTATTTAAATATCACATACACATCGCAAATAAATCACATATTTTATCTATTCAGTATCAGTCATTATAGATGGGAAAAGACCATGTTGATACTAATTTATACAGTGAAAACCAACGTCTCTACTTTCACCTCTGTTTGGGATAAAAATCATCCCAGTTATTTCAGAATAATAGAAAGTGTAGAGTGGACAGACAGAGTCAGAGGCTCCGTCCTGGTCTTCATCACCTGTCCCTGTTGTAGCCGACCTCTGCTGTGGCGTTGGGGGAGGGGATGAGCAGGTCGACCACGCCCGTCTCCAACTCCTGCAAACACATTAACAGAACAAAAAGAGAGGAACGTCACTGTATCATAAGACATACAGGAAGCTTTTAACGGACATGTGTACAGATCCGTCCGTACCTGACACATCTCTGTGATGGTGTCATCAAAGACCCCCCCTGCGTCATCGGCCCCCTCTCCCACCAGTTTGACCTTCCAGGCCCTCGAGGGCAGTCGAAGGTCTGAGGCGTTGAGCTTCACGACCTGCCGAGCGATCTGGACAAAGATGGGTTTACACTTCCGTCCCCTGCGGAGAGTTACAGGGAAAAAGAGGCAGAAAAAAGACATTTTTGTTGTTTGTGCAACAATAAGTAAAACTCCAAAACTAGAGTAACTAACATAAAAACCAATTGAAGCACGTTTACCGATCCCAGGAAAAGCTCCTGTGCTGTGGGAATAAGTGTGTGTGAAGGTCAGAGAACTGACCGTGTGGAGATCCGTTTGACGGTGATCTGGGGGCCGTAGTTCTTGCCCTGCACCATGGTCTTGCCTATGGAGCGCACCATGGGCAGAGTGTACACTCTGGGGGCCAACAGGGGCCTCAACTGGCCCTGAACAATCCCCCAGGTCCCAGCGTTGTAGTGTGATGTACAGCTCTGCAGAGTAAGAATGACATTTAGCATCATTACATACTGTAATACAGTGGTGGAGCTTTTACTGCCTGTTGTTCCTTCCAGTCAGGCATCGTATGGAACCGACACAGGGTTGATGTTGAGTCTTAATCTATAGGCTGGGCTTTCATTTACTGCCTCCTCGTGGAAGATCAAAACAAAGGCAGCCTGTGATTCGTGTTGGAAGATAAGTGTTCATCAATCATTAAATAACTCTTCGATGTTCTCTGCGAGCTGTTTAATCAGACATCAGAAGAGTGAAGTTTCTTGAAGGCATCCTGGTTCTTTGCCTACCTGATTGTTGGGGCTGAGGTTGAGCAGCCTCCACGAGGAGTACATGAGGTCGGAGAAGTGGTAGAGGAGTCGTAGGCGAGCCCTCACCGCCTCGATGCTGATCTCTTTCAGCCCGCTGTACTGAGGAGGCACCGCCACAGGAAGGCCCAGCTGGAGAGGAACCGACGAGCCTGAGGAGACGGAGCGAGACACAAAGACCACGAGGGAGAGAGGAGGACAGAGCAGGGAGGTGGAACAGGAGGCAGCAGAGGTGAGGAGTGAGGGACAGAAGTGGTAAAACTATAAACTCAGCTGCCACAAATCACACTGGACACAGAATTTTAACTGGATCACGTCCACAACAATTTGTGGTTGGACATAAATAAATGAACAAACAAAAAGTATATGTTGTAAACATGAAACAACAACGTGTTTATGCTTGATGATGAATTCCCAGTTTAACATTTTTTATGGCAGCAATGCAGAACTTCATCTAAGTTTAGTTGTATTTTATGTGGTGTTTTCACGTGTTTTCGGTTTTACTATGAAAACAAGCATTTGGCACCGTCCGTCTGTGGAATGAGAACTCAGCAGCTTTCTAACCCCAATACATGAAATTCCTCAGTGTTTGTTCACCAAACAGCGGCGGTGCCTCAGCTCACAACAATGTGCTGTGCCCCAGTTTGGTATTTACTACACGTCCCAGCAGCGCCACAGGAAACCTGACCTCCGGGATAAAGTGTCTCCACATTAGACAGCAGTGCCCTGACGTGGGGGGGCATGGTGTTGAATGTTAGGACGTGTGTGTGTGTGTGTGTGTGTGTTTGTGTGTGTGTGTCTAACCTGGCGCTCGAGGCGGCACAGAGGGAGCCGTCCATGCTGCACTGTGGCAGCGTCCGGCAGAGATCTGGTGGATGTGTTTTCCCTGCAGCATCGTCACCACTGTGGGTTCTCTGACGTGGTTGGTGTGACCCAGGCCGAGCTGGACAACAAAGTTACAGTCGAACGTCATGTGAATTAATCATTTATTAATCATATCACCCAAAATTTAACATGAATTAATAAATTACAATCACTGAATTTCTGGACAAGTGTGTTTAAAAACTGCTGAAACTTTTTAGCACATAGAAGAAGCAAAGAGAAACTTTGAATGATAAGTCTTTAAATCTAGTGTGTGTGAACTTAACATCTCTTCATATTTGACAAAATAATCTTGACTCAAGGTTCATTTACAAGCTTTTCCCAAAGCTTCCAAGCACATCTCTCAGTCCGAATCAGCAGATGGAGAGTTTTGTCTCTACCTGCTGATGAAGTCTGAGATGCGATTGAAAGGAACCTTGTGTTGTTGTCAACCTACAGTTTCCAAGATCGAGACTGAAAATGAACTGAGAATGAAAGAACTTTCAGTCTTATCTCTTCACACTGTGTCTGTTTAAACTGTATTTTTTCAGAATAGACAAAGTCAGCTAACTCTGCTTTATTTACTTGAAATACATCCAAAATCTGATAAATGAACGGTCTCGTCTGCTTTGAGTTTCATTCTCCGAGACAGCGACTATTTCAAATGTTTCTGTTTGTACAACATTAAATTTAATGATGATGAAAGTAAGAACATTTTAAAACGTTTCTCTGTTTTGTCCAAACAGTCAAAAATGCAAAGATAAGCAGTTTATAATGACAGAAAACCGAGGGAGAAAAGACAAACATTCAGAATCGAGGAGCTGGTGCAGAGCCATTGAATTTTTTTGAACTAGAATAACATGACACACAATCTGAAGTCGGATTGTGAATCACAGCACAAGACTGAGATTCTATTCATTTACTGACTTTTCTAAAGAAGTGAATGCTAAAAATTCACTATTGCAGAGTAGAAGTCGCCTGAAGAAGGTAATAAATAGTGTTTCCTCGTCCTGACCTCACTGTATCGACGCTTTGCCTTTGCTCTGTTTTACGATGGGACCCTTCAGACTGACTCTCAGCGGGGGTCCAGCGTGTGTCAGCGGGTTACCTGTCCCTCTGAGTTGCTGCCCCAGGTATAAACGTCTCCCGTGGAGGACAGCACCAGAGTGTGTTCGGCCCCTACAGCGACATCCTGGATGTGGATCCCTGACAGAGCCGGCACCTGCTGCGGCCGGTTGTGGTTCCTGGCTCGACCTTCTGGCAAACCAATGAGGCGATCTGCAGCGGGGGAGGAACACAAATATCTGAATGATACGTTCAAGAAAAAAAAAACAACACAAATGATCTTTACATGAACTTCTGATCTTCTTTACTGCATAACAAAATGTTGAATGTATTTGCAGTATATGTATTGAACTTCGCCACGCAAATGTAACTGAACACAGTATTTATCATTAGAGCTGCAACTAACAACTTTCTATCTGTTAACTTTCTCAATTCATCATTTAGGCTATAAAACTTCAGAAGCCTAAAAAAATACAGAAGCAAGGTCACATCATCAAACGTCAAGATTTGTCTGACCTCCAGTCTGAAACCCCAAATATTCAGTTTACTACGATATAAGCCAAAGAAAAACCCATTAAATCATCACATTCAAGAAGCTAGAACCATTAAATATTTGGCAAATTTGCTTGAAAAATGAAGTCATTAAATCATTAGTCGATTATCAAAATAACTGTAGCTCTAATCATCATCATGTTAAAAGTGAGTTGGGGAGAAACATTAAACCATAACGTACCTTGACCGAATGTGAAAACTTTGCCATCTTTGGTTAAAGCCACAGAAAACTGCGTTCCACAAGCCACTTTTTTGATGCTGATTCCACACAACACGTCCACTTTCTGAGGGAGTAACATTTCAAAATAAACCTTAATTCCAGTCACTCAAAAACAACATCACGTATAACGAGTTTCACAGGTGAAACACAGAGACACAGCACCTACCTGAGGAGACGACTTGGCTGTTGAATTGCCGAGTCCCAGTTTTCCATAGTCTCCATCACCGAAAGCCCAAACCATCATTCCATCAGCAGAGACGACTAAAGTGTGGTTCAAACCACAAGCCACCTGAGGAGGGAACACATGTCAACATAGACTCTGACAGGTCATCAATCATCTGTGTTTACTAAACCTTTCAGCTGTCAAAACACACAGAAAGAAAGAAGTGTCAAAGATGAACGAACGCTTCTCTCTGTCGTCTGGAATCTATGAACGAGCCAAAGGTAACTGTGCCACACGAACTCAGCATCATCAAAAGAACAGTCTGCGAAATCATTAAATAAATGTCACCTTTTCCCTTTGGTCAGTTCTAATGTTTCTACCTGTCCGACTTGGTAGCCCTCCAGAGCGGTGACCTTCTCTGGCAGCTTCTTGTTCGAGGTGTTTCCCAAACCCAGTCTGCCGTAATCACCATTACCGAACGTGAACAGTTTTCCATCAGCTGTGACCACTGCAGAGTGTTTGAACCCACAGGACATCTGAGGACAAAGAGACGGGAAGAGAAGACAAATCCAAGATGAACACGGCTGCAACTAAGCGCCATCACATATTTCACTCTCCGTGCTGTGTTCCTGAAGAAAGACGGACCTGCACCACCTCCTCTCCTTGCAGTGCTTCGATCTGTCTGGGTCGGCGCTGGCGGTCGCTGTTCCCGTGGCCCAGTTTACCATAATCCCCGTCCCCCCAGCTGAACACCTCACCGCTCTCTGTCAGAGCCATGGAGTGACCGTCGCTGCCACATGACGTCACCAGCTGAGTCACCACAAAACCTGAGGGACAAAGAGACGACCGCGGCGTCAGGGTGGAGGCAACACATCACAGTCATTGAAGAAAGAAACTACAACTCAAGTACAGTGATTTTAGAACATAAACGTTTAGCTTTTCTAACGTCCCACTGGACTTCGCTCTCTCCCAGTGAAGGGAGACACTACACTATGTTTGTAAGAGCAGCAGGTATTTCAGCTGCACCTTGCAGAGCTGAGATGACGGTGAGAACGTGCAGGTCGTCAGAGTTGCCCTGGCCCAGACGGCCGTAGCTGCCCTCTCCACAGGCCAACACCGTCCCGTTGGGCTGGATCACAAAGGTGCAGTTCTGACCACACACCACCTGAAGGAGGAGAGCAGGCGGTGAAGAAGGAAACAGAGGCAGGAAATGTGGCAGGGCTGGTGGTAAACAGCAGATAAACAAGGGGGGCAATAATCAGAATTAATGACAACAGGGATCAGATGTTAAGCTGGTAAATATCCAACTGCAACGGTTGAAAAACCTGCAGGTTAATTCATATTCATACAAACTACAGTGATTCCTCTACAAAGCTCAGGGATTCACAGGTGGCAGAGAAAGAAAAGTAGTGCATTCTTGTTTATTTTCTTTCTTAATGTGAAAATATGCATCTAATGGTGGTAGATTACATACATCTACACAGTGTAACAGAGAATAAATGTACTTACTAAAACAACACCACATACATTGTTTACTGTCATGTGATGTGAGTGGATGTGATTACAGGCTGCAGGATGGTGATCTGTGGATGCAGTGAACAAAGACACGACTGTCTGTGTACCTGCTGTGCCTGAGAGAAGGACGGGGCCGTCGTCGGCACCAGGATGTTTCTGCCAGCTTCTGCCAGCTGGCCATGTCGCCCTGCACCCCACAGATACACATCACACTTCCCCCCAAGGTGCCAGTCCTGCAAACACCCAACACACACACACACAAATAAACAAATATATACGTGAAAAAATAGATAAGACAAAAAGAACTAGTTAAGATATCAGTCATCATTGCCAAGGTCTGAGGAACATAAACACAGACAAACCGTTTATTACAGCTAATCTAGGTATCAATCTGAATTACCTCTGGTCTGGAGGTGGCCCAAGACATGATCTGTTCATCCATACCAGACGCCCATTTACTGTTGTCCTGGAAAAACAGAGTGCAAAGACTGTTATTATACGCAACAGTGGGTGTTAATTAGATTAGAAATTACAGTTCCAGCAGTGAAAGCGCTGCAGCCTCTCTCACCATGAGCAGAGCCATCTCATCTTTGGGCACAGGCTCCAGGTCGGGAACAGAGAATGACTCGGGGAAGGTAGCGCCCCGAGCGAGAGCCTCCGCCGCCTTCACTGTTGTGGAGAAGCAGTCCAGCCAGGCCCACTCGCTGGCGCACCAGACGGCGGTGCCAGACTCTGGCGGGCAGTGTCGGAGGGGAGGCGGCACAGGGGGGCGACACAGGAGCTGGTCCAGGTGGAGACCCACAGCCAGGGAGGCCAGGCACTGCATGTAGGGGCTGTGGACGAGCTGCTCCCCACATACGACGTGGGGCTAGAAGTGAAGAAGAAAAGGAAACATCAGCAACGACTGGCAAAGATAGAGTGGATATAAAGAATGTATAAGTAAATTAGTAACACTGATAAATACAGTGATTTGTCTGTTGGTTATATAAGAATAAATTTTAATATTGACCACTAGCAATTTTGTTTAGGCCAGTAGATTCTTGATCCACTTGCCCAACTGGGTCAATGACAAAAAAACATGTGGGACCCTGATATGAAAAGTCCCTGCACCTTCTCGTAGGCGTACTGCTCCTGCAGCATGACGGGAAGTCTCTCCAGGAAGGCCCTCATGCAGGGCGCCATGTTCAGACCGACTACACCCTGCTTCTTCAGAGCTGTGCGGCAAGTGGCCAACACATGGTTGGACGCCATGAACTCTTTGGAGCAGTTCACAACTAGCACATCCTGGAAACAAAGCAGACCAGAGAGTAAATAAATATTAAATTAGTTTGAGTGATGTAGCTAGAAACATGGAAGAACATGAATCAGGTCAAGATGTCTTACCTTTGACCTGTTGGAGCAGACGGCGACGCCCACATCTGGGATCCAGACGATGTTCTGGATCGCCCCTGAACCTGCGACTACTGTCTGGAGCACTGAGCCGTCCTGTTGGACATGAACATGGACATGGACATGGACACACACACACACACAGACACACACACACACACACACACACACACACACACACACACACACACAATGACTCCAGTGGAAAGGTATTCAGTGTCACTGTAAACCACAGCATGATCCACAACTGCCAGTAAGAGGAGTTTGCAATGAATCATTTGTTCTTTTCACCTCTATGTTTGTACATTACGTGTTTCACTTGTACATCTTGTACATCTGCGTGACTCGTACCTGCAGTATTTGCATATATCCTGTGTGTGTATTTCTTACCCGGAGGGACCAGATGTTCATGAGGCCCCCCACTCCTCCAGATGCCAGAGCCAGACCATCGGGACTGAAGGCCAGTGTTCTTACTGGAGTGATGTGGCCCTTGAGCTGGAAAACACACACTGCTCCATCTCCTGACCACCGGGAAGACTGCAACACAGTGACAGCATGGGCATGAAGGAGCGCACCATGATGGCTGAAATACGCAACAAAATAAAATCTCACGTCATCAGTCAGGTGACAATTTAGAGTAATTACTTATATGATTAGTACCATGAATTTAGGTTTTGCTTCATTCTCCCACCATCCCTCTGAGTCAGAAGAAGAGGATTCTGGGAAGTTAGAGATGTCTTGAGGAACAGTCCAGACTGACACCAGGCCATTCTGGCAACATCTGAAAAATAAAGCAACAAAACCTGAAAATATTCTTTCATGGAAATATATTAACTTTGTGTTACAAACATACGCATCAGGAAACTGCAGCAGATCAAAAGCTTCATAGTAAGTCTTTCAGACTGGAACTCTTTGAAATGTTCATGGTGATGACAACATGAGGGTGGAGATGAAGAGAACATGTCACAAACTGTCTAATAAAACCAGAAAGTATAATTAGCCAATGGTGCTGCCTGTGATTGAGGACAACCTACATGGCGAACATGCTGAGGGGCTTGGGGCCACGTCCAGGCAGGCTGCACCAGGCCACACCGTTCACCAGGGACGGGTGTCTGAGACGCTGCAGGCAGCGCCACCCAGAGCCCGAGCCTGAGTCAGAGTGAGCGTCCGGACTGGCCCACAGCTTCACTGTCTCCTCTTTGGCACAGGTCAGCAAGATCCGGCCGGTAGGACTCCACTTCATACTGGTGATTGACTCCTGTAAAAACATGAGGAGAGATTCAGTTCAGAGACGAGTTTGGCAAATAATTCCACAGATTTCAATCATTCTTCATTTCTGTAGAAACAGTTCACCTTGTGCGCATCAATGACCACGATGGCTCCTTTTTCTAAGGGCTCTTTGGATCCGATCAGCAGTTTGCCATCTGCGTAGCCGACAGCGAAAGGCTTGTCTTCACTGTACCAGGCGATGTGCATCACGGCCACTGAGAGAGGATGAAATGTCACTTTGGCAGACAGGTGCATAATCATCAAAGATCTGGTTGAAGTTATTTAAAGGTTACAGTCAATGAGATCTATGACTCATTCAAAAGCTCCCTTTTCATACCATCCTTCCTGTAGCAGTGCTCCAGTTCAGTGCGGTGCATACTGGAGGTATCCAGCACCTCGATGAGGCCCAGAGATCCATCCATTCGTCCCACCAGCAACATGTCCTTGGTTTCGCCGCACCACAGGGACTCTGGCTCCTCTTTAGGCCAAGCCAACGCCGACACCCAGTGAGGCTGCACATCCAAAAGGCCTTTACCACCTTAGAGGAGACGAAAGGAGGTCACAGTTACTGTGGAGCTGTTAACCCAGTCACACATTATCATACTGGCATTACATGTTGACACTGTATAGATCAGAAGCAGCTTTTAGAAGCATTTATCAAGAGGCAAAGTCATGGACTGTGGCTGGAACACAATGCCACATACAGACGGAAGCACACAGAGTGGGTTTAATTCGTGTAACTCGTGCAACAGGGGCACAGTCACATTTCAATGGCACGAGAGAAAATGTGCTCCTGAAAGCTAACAGGAATATGACTGCGGACTTTCATCCTTGAGGCGATTGGAAGTGGCCAAGGACAGATGGTGCATGCTGCAGGGTGTGTGGTGGGAGGCAGGAAATGATGATTGGACTGCATTCAGTCCCCAGGCATATTTATTTTTAATGGGATCTATAAAATCTTAATGCCCTCTCATTCATATTCTGTGGACCTCACACACCAGTGATGCCACATAACACGTTTTTCAAAACAACCCAAATGTAGCTCATCATGAACAAACTGCATAATAAAAGAAAAACAGAATGAAAACCCCAGAGGGGATAAATGTTTACCATTAACTTGCCAGATGTTGACCATCTTCTCCATGGCAGAGGCCAGATATTTTCCAGTGACGCTCCAGGCCAGAGGAGACAGGCAAGGGTCGCTGGGAGATCCCAAACCTGACATGCCCTCCTCTGAAGAGCCATCGCTGGTGAGAGAGAGCACAATCAACACAAATGAGACCAAAACTTAAAGCTGCATTACTTCATTTATTTGGCTTTCACTCTCCTCTCTGCTCTGTCTGGTCTTCAGAACAATATTTGGCTCTTTAGCTGCTAAACGCTCCACTTTCTTAACTGGCTAGTTGCTTTTGATGCAGAGCAGGTTGGAAAATCACCTGCCTGGTGTTGCTTGAAATGAGGCACATGAGAGTAGATTTTGCCCCCCAAACACCCTCTTTCACGTTACACCTCAGACCTGCTCACACCATAAAGTAGCACAGCAGAATGAATCTGCACTTCTTCACAAAATATTTGGTTCTACAAGCTTGGTGATGTAGTAACTAATTCCGGGACTAATTGGTGCGCTACTAGCAAGCTAACTGCTAACAAGCTAGTTAGCTGGGACATGCTGGCTATTGTCAGCTCCCCAAACTTCTTTCTTTTCTCTGTACCGTACTGTGCACTGCCCCTTGGCAGTTAGTTCTCAGGACTGTAAAGCATTTCATTCAATAAGGAGTTTCAGTGAAGAGGGAAAAACATGTGTCCTGACTACACACTAACTGTCAGTTAGCAAAGTCACGGGTCAAAGTTAATCAAAGTTGAACTCGTTGCTGTTTGAATTGCTGGTGTCATCTGATCCACTGTTTGGGCAGTAATCCAGAAAGCCTTACTCCTTGTTGAAGATGCAGGTCTGCTGCAGCGTGTACTGGCTCTTGGTCACGTTCCACATCCTCACTGTTCCATCATTGCCGCTCGTAGCCAACAGGCCTTTCTTACTGCACCAGCCACATGTGATGACCTGAGTGAAACGCAGAAAGACTTTAATACCAAACAGATTTGACTTGTAAACCAGCCTGGGAACGCCTCTGACCCCGTGTGGACTCACTCTGCTCTGGTGAGCCTCTAGCTTGATGAAGGAGCACTTTCGCAGGTCCCCTGCCATGTCGGCAAAGGTCTGCGGCCGGCTTTGGTTGTTGTCGCGGTCGTGGGCGGCCAGTGTGCGGACCAGCTGCTGAGCGGCCCACTGGCGGTGCTGAGAGGAAAGCCTGGAGGACAGGCAGCAGGCCGCCAGAGCATTGGCCAGCTCCAGAGGCCCTACAGCGGAGGGATTATGGGAAGGATGAGCATACAAATGCGCAATTAGACCTGCTCGACATGGAACACAAGGTGACAAGGTTGCCCGGTGAGTGAGAGAAGGATCACAAATGAAGAAGACAACATGAAAACTCATAAAGCACCAAAAAACCAAAAGGTGACCTGAGTGAAATGAGAGACAAAGAGCCAAACTGACAAAAGCATGAATCAGGAAAACTTAACAGACATTACTGATGAATGATTCCATTACTACATGAATTACACAAATACATGCTAATAATTATGAGATGATTAACATCTAGGCCAGTAAAAAAAAAATACAATAAAACATTTCAATGACATCAAACTTATGAAAAAAAAACAAATGATAGGACAAAACGCAATTAAGCAATTTGCTGTTGTTTTAAGATCAAATTACCAGAAAATTTTTTTTTTACTATTTGAAACATTTCAAATATTTTCAGAAAATTAACAAGGAAAACAGCTCTTCTAAATTATCACAAGAACTAACATATGAGATTTAATGATTCTGAGATATGAAGACAACCAATGAGATGAAGAAATGCACAAAAACAATGACAAACACATTAGAAAACACAGAACAGCAGCTGATTTCTATCTCCTGCTCTTCTCGGTCTACAAACCTCTTTTCTCCATATCAGCTTTGTCATATGCAGGTCTGAGTCTGGCCCCTTTATCTGCCAGCAGGGCCACCAGAGCCTGAGTGACCACAAAGTTGGGAGAGGTGACGAGCTTGTTCTCCTCAGCCACGCCTCGCAGAAAGCTGGGCAGGAACTTCCTCTGGATGGGGTCGTCCACTGTGGTCAGATTCATGCCGGTAGCTGCAGAGATCAGGTTCTGGAAAGGAGAAAAATGTTGGTTTATTTTGAGTTGCAGCTTTTTAAACAAAAGCCTGTGATATTTAGGAATCATACCAAGCTGATGAGAAACATTGTGTACCTGAGTGCAGAGCTGCACCAGCAGCTTCGCAGCATTGGGGCTGTTGGAGGCCAAGCAGCCCACTGCCGTGCTGAGGTAAGCCAGACAAGAGATGGGCTTGCTGGCCTTGGCGGCCCCACGGGGCCTTTCAGCGTGGCCGGAACCAGCTGTAGGACTGGTGGAGAGACCGGCTCGGCCCGCTGCCGCCAGGCACATTAGTCTGACCAGAGTCCTGATGTCAGTCAAACCGAGAGACTCCAGACCTGCCGCAAGGCTGCAGCTCGAGCCACTGTGTGGGAGAGGAGGAAGGGCGGGAGGGAGAGGAGGAAGGGCGGGAGGGAGAGGGAGGGAGTGAGACAACAAGTATTACATAAGAGTCAGACAACTCTGCTTCCATCTACCTGTCAAGTACATTTTAGGAATATTTAAAATAATCAAATCAATGTTTGAATTTTTTCCTCCAAAGGGTTGAAATGAATAAAAAACTGCTTCATTTATGATTCAACTGCTTCATCACACAATATAGCATTGAATGATGAACAAACAAGGACAAAAGCTCAAATGAACATCATGTAGGAAAATGCACACAGAGAAATTTGGTACAATGCTGAAAACAACATTCATTTTATCTGAGACATCATTTCCAATTGAATCATCACTGTGTCCATTTTGGTGAATTAAAACCACAATTTCATGCATAATTCCATGAAATCTTTGAATCTTTGAAAATATTCTGGTGTCAACTGTTAAAAGAACAGTGTCTTCTTTGATTCCACCAGGTGGCGCCAATGTTGTGAATTTTCATATCCTATAAATAGTGGCTTCACACAGTACAAATAGCGGGACAGATAGAGAACTTGTGTTTCCTCATGCAATTTTTTGTTATATACTAATATTCTTGTGTTGGTGAAGTCTACCTGACAGACAGCAGAGACAGGGCTCTCATCACCATGGTCCTGGCCAGCAGCACCTGTGCTGCAGCCGTCACCCTCCTCAGAGCCATCACTCGGTCGTGAGGGTTCTGGAGGGCTGCCGCCTGCTCGCCGAGGGTCACCCTGCCCGATGAACTCTTATCCACCGAGGTCTGACAGCCTGAATACAAACACACACTCAGTGCTGTTACTTATGCTGAAGAACAGAGGGTTGAACCAACCGCTTTACTTCAGGTTGACTGAGTGCAGGTCAGAGAGACACACATCACAAAACACTATATAATATCAAGGCATTAAGTATGTTGTTGTCTCCAGAAGTGAAGGGACCTTGAAATCCTCCTCACCAATCTGCAGCAGGGTCTCCTCCATACTGTTGGTGGCTGTCACCATGGCAATAGAGGCTCCCAGGGGGTCACTGTCCGGGAACTGGACGGCCTCCGGGACGATTCTGCGCTCACTCAGACCCAACGGGCCGGCTAGAAGCTCGAACTCCTCCTCCCCCGTCAGCTTCTCATCTTCATCAACGTCTAGCATGTCCCAGTCCTCTGTGGAAGGACAGACACACACAAACGACGTGAAATCAAAGACAAACACATAATTCTGCAAGAAACATCCCATCACATAGATTTCAATTTCAGTTTGGAAAGTTAATAATACACGTTACCTTCATAGACACTGTCCTGCTTTCCCAGGAGGTCTGGAGCCTGTCCCTTATACCTGAACATGAACATGTACACATGAACTGAACATGTCACAGAATTAACTGACATGAGAATTTAGCAGTTTTACTTCATTTATATCACAAACTGGTATAAAACAGTGGAGAAATAAAACTGAATGCCCCAGCAAGTCACCATCCACAGAGAAAATCTTTTCAAAATCTGTCTTACAACAGTGTCCCTCAAATTACAATTAAAAAAATAATAAAAGAGTGTGACCACCTTTGGTAATACTTATATAAAGTAATTAGGACAACTAACTGGATTTTTGAGGTCAAGACTTCAATGTTTAAAAAAATCTTTCTCAGGTGTGCCTACCTCTCCACGATGGGGACTTTGGCCTTGCTTTTGATGGCCAGGTATTTCTCTCTGCAGCCACCACACAGCAGGTAGTAGGGGTTTCCACTCCCACACTCCCCTCCGAACCAGCCGTCCACGTAGGAGCCGTTACTGCGGTAGCCTTGCCGGTTGGCGCTGCGGCCGCAGCCTGGGTGGCTCTTCTTCATGTGCTGATTGAAGTTGGCCACGTTGGCCTCGCACAACTCACACACCACCACTTCATCTCGATCGTCCGTCTCACAGACGTGCTGCGAGGGGTGATACAATTACACAGACACACACACACAGACACATACATGAAGACAAACATGTATTTACAAAACACACACACATAAGACAGAGTTGTTCAGAACAGCAGTTAGGCATCCATGCAAAGTAGAGTTAGAAACATGAATCAATGACAGCTTTGCATTAATGAGTTCCTTTGCCAAGCAACAGCCAATTATCAGCACTGAGAATTAACATTTTGTTAGTGAAAGTGTTCTTTCATTTCATGCCAGTTAGATACATAGTGTGGGTGGGCTTTCAGGGGAGGTGTATGACTCATAAAGCTGACATTTCTGCGTGCACGTATAGTATGAATTTACTGCGAGTGAGTGGTGATGCAGGGGAGGTAAAGAGCAGGATGGTGATGGCAGCCCTCGAGCCATAGCATAAAGTCACACACACCCATGTTGGCCAGTCCAGTACCTCCGGGATCCACATTCCCAGAATGTCAGTGTCACTGGCAAGGTCCTGGCCAAACATGGCCTCCATGGTCTCCTCGTCCAGGTCCATCTCCAGCTCTTCATCCAGGTTGAAGTCGTAAAGGGCCCCCGGGTCTTGTTGCTGTTGGAGGGAAGAGACCTCCCGACGTGACTGGCTGTGGTGGGCCTGCACCGAGCGGTACAGTCCAGCTTAGAGGGACAGGAAGTTTGGAGTGAAGTGAGGAGGTGGGAGATAAATCTGCACTATGATTACACCAAGTGTGACGAAATGGAAAAGACGTCTTTCTGGAATATTCTTACCGGCACGGGCCAATAGTGTGCGTGCAGCCAGGTCAAAGCGGTGTTTCCTCCCGACAGCAGAGCGGCCTCTGAGCGGAGCTCCGCTGGAGGCTGATGCACTGTCCTGGTCCAGACCCTCGGGACTACAAAGGACACAAATACAGACTTTATTTTATATACCTGTACAAATGTGCAACTTTTTGACCTTCAATGTAAGTAACTGACATCAACACAGAATTCAACATTTCTTTTTTTTAATTGTTCAAAAATGAAGCAGGAAAACATTCAATAACAGCTGTGATTTGTTCTCTCTATTCTTTTTGCACTCACACTTGGAGAAATTAATTGGCCCTGGCTCACTTTAGGAAATAAAGAACGCATCAGCTTGTTAACTCATTACATTACATCATGTTGTCGATCCAACATTTTGCAGCCGTGAAGAACTCTTTCGTGAATACACTTTCATTTGAGGATTCTAACTGTACCTCTCGCTGAAGCCCTCCTCCATTTCTGAAGCGTCTGCACTGGCTATGTCTCCAGGAGAGCACAGATACGAGCTCCGATCCAGAGATTTGCCTCCAGCAGAGGCTGTCGCTCCTGGACAGGACGAGTCCGACCCGTCACCACCAACACTGGTGCCTCTGGTGTGAGGCTCGTCATGCTCGTCCTCTGTACCTGGATGTTCTATCATCCACATGGCCAGAACTGTGATGTTCTGAGCGTCAGCCTCTCCTCGAGCACCTGACATAACAGGATTTATTTGCATTAGTTGCTGTTAATTCAGAAAAAAAACAACAATTCATACTATACTACTATACAGAGAAATTGAGTGAGGCTGACCGGTGGCTTCCAGAGCTTTGGTGATCTGGCGCAGGGAGAAGCCCATCTCCAGCAGGGGCACAGCGATGGCAGGAGGAGGGGGAGATGTGGACAGCCTGCTGCTGGGGTCTGACAGAGCTGCAGCAAACAACAACCAAAATCACTGAAACTATTCTGACATCTCTTAAAATCATCATCCAATAACTACAGGTGTGGAGTTTTCCTGTAAACGAAGAGAAATTATGTCCTCACCAAAACTGATTCTGTGTATCGTTGAGCTCCAAAAAATATGTTGAATCCATCTCCTTCCTCATAAAACATTTGCAAATCCAATTTACCATACAAGTTTGAAACCTGCATTGTTGGCAAATACTGTGTGTTTACAAGCTAACAGTCTTCTTCACTGCCCTTGCTGGTGCACTTCTGTGTATCTTGTGGCATTACTGCCACCTGTAGATCAGTGGAACAAAACACAGCTCCTGACTGTGATCTTATCAATTTCCTGTGGGAAACCCTGTGCTGTACTGAAGTCTTCTAATGCTCAAGAACAAACTAAAAACCATGCAGTTTTGTTGGCTTATACTGGCAACAGACAGTCGAAGTTTTTACCAGCACAACAGCAATATTTACACGCATGGAAATCTGGCAGACTTACAGGTGCCCGTTCTGTTTTGTGGTCTGTTGGGTTGGGAGTCAGGGGAGGTGAGACTCTGCCGGCGGCCGACCTCATCTGAGGGAGAGGTTGGCAGAGAGGACACCGGAGGAGTCTGTGCTCGACGGGTTGGAACCAGCGTGGTAGTTGGGTAGCTTGAGAACATTTGCCTGTAATCACAGAGGAGCATTAAACTCATCATCTCAATTGAATCCTACTGCACACGAAGAACAAGGCTAATTATTAACACTAGCTGACTGACAATATGTGCAGCCATCTGTTCCGACCTGAGGAGGCTGAGAGGCATGACCCCCGGAGACTCTGAGGCAGGGACGGTCTCTGTGTCTGTGACAGGTGTGGTAGCAGTGGTGGTGTCCTCCAGCGAGGAGCTCATGAAGGAGGTGGTGCTGGAGGCAGAGGGGCTGGTGGTAACAGGGGTTTGTGCCAACTGCTCACCCTCTGTACCTTCCCCCTCACCCTCTGGTTCACTTCTCACTCCTGAGAGAGATGAAAAGACAGATGACGCTGAAGAAATTATTATCTATATAGTAAGAACTCTTTAAGCATTAATTAAAACATCACATCTCTACACATTCTCACCAGGCTTGGACTTTCCCCCATTGGGCTCCTCCAACAGCCCATTCACGACGAGCTTGTAGATCATGGCCTGCGCCCTCTCCAGGTCTGCCAGGCCTAAGGCTCGCTTGATGGGCGAGCGCATCACTGCCCGCTTCACCATATGGCGCATGAGGAACTGCAGAGCCGCTCGCATCTCCACCTCTTCCTGGCATACTGGTGAGGTGGCAGCTGTGCTTCCGCTCGTGCTGGCATTTAGATCAGCATTGTGCCCGCTGGGTGCTGCTTCCGGTAACACCTTGATGTTAGAGAAGAGAATAGACTTGAATAAACCTGACAATACTTGACCTAGATCTGTTTCAGGTGAGAGATCTCACTCACATCAGGCAGCTTTTTGCACACAGATTCTGTACGTTTGCTCCAGATTAAATTGTTCTAATTATTCCATTCATCTGAAGATGAATATGTAAAAACAGGGAAATGTGCTTCTTTACTTTCTTGCTAAGCAAAGCCAAGATGAGCAAGACCAATACTACTCTCATATCGGTCCCTTAAAAATATAAGACTCCTTTGAGACTCATTTGACTCCAGGAGGTCGCTGCTTCCAGCCAAATAACAACCCAGCACATAAACCCCTGTAAAAACAGTGAATTTTTGTTTTTACACTACATAAATAAGCAAATGTGACAGATTGAGACATTTGGAACCCGAGCCAGGTGAGCTAGTCTTTATGCTAAGCTAAACTCAGCTAAATGCTGGATCAAACTCCATTTTTTGAGTGGAATCAATCATCTCATTAAAATCTTATCAAGAAAGAGAAAGAGCATATTTTCTAAAAAGTCAAACTATTGCCTTTCAGAATTTCACCATGCCACTGAAGAACATGTAAGTGATTAAACTGTGAATTGTTGCAGTACCTTTGGTATGAGCAGCAGCTCAGCATACTTGCTGCAGCTGAGCAGAGCGCTGAGGGTCTTCATGGCTCCCAGGTAGAGGTAAGACAGCTGCACAGCGTGGATTTCCGACTGGGTGGCACCAGAGGAAGGAGAAGACTCATGACTGCGGGAGCCATGCTCGTGGCCTTTCTTCCTGTTCCCCTCAGCGGGAGTGTGAGGAGCTGAAGTGAAAAGGGTCTCATTCCCGCCTACACCTCCGCTAACCACAGAGGAGATCTCACTCTCTGACTTTGAGTTGGGCGCCACGTGTGCTTTCACCTCATCCAGGCTGTGGGACACACGCAGGTCAGAGGTCGTGTTTGGAGCTGCTCCAGACGACGCTCCATTATTGTCCTTTTGTTCATTACGGCTGTGCCCCTCATTGTCTGCCTTGTCTTCATTACCAGTCGGCTCGTGCCCGGTCGACGCCGCATTGCGATGCTTCTTCTCGTGGCGTCTTGCGCTGAGTTTAGCAGCGGTGTCCTCGTGGATGCTGGTAAGGTAGGTGAGGTCCAACAGCAGCGAGGCAGTGAGGCCACGGAAACGCGCCACGTCGAAGGGCAGCGGCTCGCAGGGTTCCAGGTTGTATAGTGGAGTGTCACTAGGCGACCAGAAAGTTGGGAAGCTTTAATAGAAGGGAGTGGAGAGTGAAAAGAGACAAGGGAAGGAAACACAACGTGAGGGACAGGGCAGGAGAGAAAGAGCACAGCATGCGAGACAAATAAAAAGATGGAATGTGGGAATGTCACAAAAACATGCCGCTCAGATTTACTGGGTCATGCAAAAGAGAAATGGATTAATAATAAAGCAAAGGGGCAAGTCAGTAACAGAAGCATGAATACAACAAATCAGAGCAAGGGAAAACAGAAGGTGAGGAAGCGATCAAAAACCAAGAGGCTAATGCAGAGTGTCAGAAGAATGAGAATACAAGCAGTGAAGAAACGATCTGTGTTTCATAAAACATTTTATCAGCCGTGTGGTCATACTGCTGATGACCGTGTGCCTCGACCACAGCACTGTTGCATAAGTACCCGGAACAGAACGTCATGCAAAGCACTGCTGTTGGACCAACAATCTTATCTTCCACTGCAGGAATTAAGAAGGGTTTTCCCCTCATTGTAGTTATTTCACAATGTACAAAGAAGTATAATAGGTTGCAGGGGCCTAAAGGTCACTCAGCACATTTTTTACCCAACAGCAGTGACAGCCACGATTCTCTACATGGCTGGTATTCTCAAAATTGAAATAAATTTATAAGTAGCTGATAATTTGGTATACCCATAAGAGATACCAGCAAACAAATACAGCAATGCACACACTAAGAAGAAAGAAAGGTGACTTTTCACTCGGTACCTGATGGTGATCTCGGCCTCGTCCCACTGCACCTTCGCTGAGGTGCTGCCCTCCTTCACCACGCCCAGCAGAGTAGCATGCCTCCCGGTCTGCTTGTGCACACATCGCCCACCAACGCGTAGGCCCGCATCGGCCCCCCCGATGATGGCCAGGACCGGCCACACCTCCGTACAGAGCGTCCTCAGGTGGTGATCCGACAGCTCGCCCAAGCCGTGCTGCCGTCCATGGCGTCCCCTCTCCTCCTCCGTCCTCGTGGGAGCTTCTTGGCTTTCTCTCTGGGCGTCGTGTTCCTCGCGGCTCTGCACTGAGCGACTCTTTTTCAGCCTCTGACCCCCGCCGCTGCCAGATGCACTGGCTGACTCTCTGAAGCAAGGTTTAATCTTGTGGAGCCGTTCGATCATGGTCTTGTTGATACGATGGGTCCAGTGGTCAGTGCGATGTAGGATGCGTATCAGCTGTGTGGTGGCTTCGGCCAGGACGGTGGCCATGGGGCTGCAGACTGGGTCACCAGGTAAGAGGTCTCGAGGTGTTCCCCTCATCTGCATGTCACAGATCTTAACCTGGAAAATAAGACAAATATACATATATAAACACAATACAGTATATAAGCAGCAAACACACACATTGACTTCATCTCGTTCTTATATCTGTGTGTTGGGATTCTTGCTGCTCAACTGTTGCACCACCCTTCGTCACTGAGCAGATGGATATAAAAGATGAGAGGGAGTGTGTTTTTTAAGTATCGTTTATTTACTGTATTTAGATAAATGAGGAAAATGCACATTAATCAACATTAACATTTTGAAAACAACAATGTAAATGTGCCATTATTAGGTCAATGGTTCATTTGTTTAGCTTCAAGTACTAATGTCGTGAGGTTCATTTATTAAAACAATCAAGATCAAACCAGAAAAAAGAAACTAGGAAACAGATTAAGATAAGACATAAGAGACAAGAAATCTCACCATGTAATTGTTGAGTCACTGTAAACAAAGAATAAGTGAGCAAGGCAACAGAGGTGAAATATTAACTCATGCTGCTGTTGTGCAGATTGAGAAGATGTTTGCTTCTCAGACAGGTGGACATTCATGTTCTCTTACCTTCTCTCCTGGATTACTGCTGTAGAACATCACACAGGGATAGAGCTCTGTGGCATCGACATCCTCAAAGGCTAACTTTGGCTCCTGTGGAATCACAAGTTCATACACTATAAGAACCCTGAGGTGACACATAGCTGTTTTTCTTTTATGGGCTGTCCTTGACATTTAATTTTGTGTGGACAAATAAATAAATAAACTAATATACAGTTTGTGATAGGTTAAAGTACTTTAAATAGATCCATACATTCTTAAAAAATCTATAAACCATACACACACAAACATAATAAACTGTTGCAAGTCACCTGTAAATAACCTCTGTCTTGTCATCTGAAGACTAAACTAACTAGGTTTGCCACAGTACCTGATCTTGAGCTCAGTCTCTCACCTCTCCGTTCTTGCCAAAGGAGATGGTTCTGGCCTCCATGTCCAGGACACAGGTGATGAAGTCTCCCTGAGTGAAGCTGCTGAGTGTCAGCGTTTGCTCCCCATTGTGATACAGGTTTCCGCTGTACGCTCGGTACAGCCACATGTCTGATGTGGTGCGGTGGTTGAAGTCGTGCACAGGCCATCGTGAAACTCCTACACATGTACCCTCGTTGCCTCGGTTCTCCTTCACAATGTAAAACTACGATGGAAATAAAATGAATCAAAACAGGCCGACAACAAAAAAAAAAAAGGAGATGCTTGTGCTTTTCTCACTTCCTCATCAATTAATGTCTCTACTGTAGCATATAGTTATAGAAGGGTTACCCCTGCTATAACTATATGTTATTAACTGAGCCCTGTTGTGTACATTCAGCTGACTTTATTGGGGTTTCTCTTAAACTGTTACCAAAACGTGCTGTCTGAGCATGTACAAAGGAAATGTGGACTGTACGTAACAGCTTCTGAACAGACCATAAAATACAATACTGTACCTTCCACTGGTAGCATCCAGAGGAGATACCAGTGGAGGCCAGGCCATAGCCTTTACCCCCACTGCCATGCGTCAGCCCCTGGCCATTTTCCACCACACAGCACTGAGCCTTCTCTGGGTCAAAGGACACTTCCTGAATGGGAAGGTTCTCGTCCTCCTCCTCTGCCTCTCCCTGTGCGTTAAAGAAGCTGTCAGTCACTCAAACACATAACAATAATCAAGACACATGTTTGGGGAAGGAGAATGGTTGGTTACACACCTGTAGTTTGAGTTCCTGAACTTTTTCTTTAATCTGGATTGAGTGTTTGGCCTGAGCTATGGGAGCTTCCCACATGCAGTCAGACAACAGAGAGAAGAGCCGCTCAACAACCTAGAAGAGAGCAAATTATTTTAACTTCACTGACTGATAACAGTCTGTTGTTACCGAGGACTTGTACAAAGCAAAGTAAGCGCAAACCTGTGTCATTTGGTCATCCTCCATATTGGCCTCACAGGCAGGCAGAACAGCCTCCAACACATGAAGAGCAAGGAGCCGAGTTCTCAAGTTTCCCACCAGAGGGACCCCTACAATTAACAGCCACTGAGGGTTAATGTCTCATCTATGTTTTCAGTAGATGAAGAGCTGCACATTTATCTGTGTTGTGTTACATAAGCTGGATGTACCTGAGCAACATTTTTGTGCAGCGATGTTGAGCAGCACTTCAGTCCATTTAGGGGAGGCCATCTTGGACTGGATGGCCTTGGAGGACACCACTCTCCTGAGGAAGACTAGGAAGTCTCCAAGGTGCAGCTCAGCAGTGTGTTGCTTACGGATCAAAGCTGAAAAACAATACCGACACAAATCACTCATGAGGAACGACATGGCTTCCCCATCAGGTAATGAAAACTGATCCTTTCCATTAAAGGGTAAAGAGACTCCTTTATCACCTCTGAAGTCTTTCTTTTCAGAGTCGGCACCGTCCTCGCGTTTGTTGTCTTCTTGGTCATTTCCAGAAGAGAGAAGACTAACTCCTGCCTGAGACAGCAGGTTCTTCAGCTGACTGCAGAGCAGGTCCAGCAGCGATTGGACGACTTTGGGACTCAACTTGTCTGCATATGTCCTGCAAATCCAGGAAAGACACAGATATTGATACAATCTTTTTTTGTACTGGATCAGGTTTACAAAGTACTAATGTGAAGACAACTCGTTTCCTCCAGTTTAAAACCTCCTGGAGCCCGTACCCAGTGCTGATGGCCAGTATCTGCAGCAGGCGTGTGGAGGCTACTTTGAGGGCGGTGCTGAGCTGCGACACTCCAGGTTTCTGCAGCAGCTGCAGTGGCTGCCCCAGCATCGTCTCTGTCCCACAGAGCTGGGACAGTACATTGAGCAGCCCACTGGAGATGGCCAAGGAGACATCCACCGGCTGGTAGCGAACACTCAGTGCAAACACAGTCACCAGCAGGAGGCGCTGCTGGGCTTCTAAGATGAAGAAGGAACAAGATAAAGCATCAGTCAGGCCTTACCAGAAAGTCTGACTCCTTGGAGGAACTAAAACTGCTCTTCTCTCTGCCACAGATATCGCTGTGGACTCCCGTTAGTGGAGTCCAGGTGTGTGAGTTTTTACCCAATCAGCTAAAAGGTAGCTGGGCTTGGACAAACACTACCAATACCTGCTAGTAGACTGTCAATAATGTAAACTGAAGCTTTGAGTGTTGTCCACTCTTGTACTCTCTGCTATACAAATAAACTTAATTATCCTTATTATTGAACAACCTGAACCATTTCAGCACAATAAATTATTGAGCCTCCACTACTGAGGACGTACAATAGTTGTCTCTATTACCTATGTGGTGCTTGTTTGCCTGCAGTGCCCGCTCCAGTGTGACAGACAGTTGCTGGTAGATCTTATGAACAGCCGTCTGGATTTCCATCTGGATGCTCCTCTTAGCTGCCTTTACACCGTCCTGCAAAAAAAAAAAGAATATATACTGGTATGTTAAGACACAGGTAAGGACACAGTTAAAATTACTCTTGGTCAAATCAAACACAACCAGTGAGACTTCAGGATGAAAATGTATTAATCACCAAAACCCACAAATGGAAGTATTTGCTCATCCTCGTACCTGATAGTGATGTAGCTGCACGCTCTCCCTCTTCAGCCCCCCGGTGCCCACGGTGCCGAGGCCAAAACAACCAGCCAGAAACTGCAACCTGACAGAGGTGAGCAGGGACGAGGACTGGAAGGCACTGCTGGAGCGATCTGCATTCCCAGGCTGGCTGCCCTTCTCCTCCATACCAGAGATCAACACCACAATCTGGTGGAGAGCCTCCAACCGCAGCTGGAGGAAAAACACATCCCAGTAGTCAAGTGGACATTCAAACAGGGTCAAGAGAAGCTTTTGGAATCAAAATGTTTGACCACTACATAGTTTTGGTTTAAAGGATTAGTCTGGAGATATTTAACGTTTTGTTGACGAAAAATCCCAAGAAAAGACCAACAGAATGTGAAAACACACTGTTGCACTGAGTGACATGTTCCTTCATCACCATGAACACACACTGTAGTTTATTTTGACTCAATCCCACAAACTGGGCCACATCCTGCTGCAGTAAATATTCAGTCCTAAAACAAACAAATACACCATTTTCTCCTGTTTGAGAAACGTGATAAAATCCACAGTGGCGGTCTGTTTTAGGGAATGACTAACTTTTTTAAACATGCAAATATATTTGTGTGTTATTAAAGATTTATGTATTCAGAAGCAGTGGGCATGTGGCTGAGAGCCAAAGACAGAACAGGGAAGTAAAACAGTATTTTGATGCATTGTTAGTTTTGATCTTTTCATTTTACCAAAGCAGACAGAGACACGGAACAGTCCTGAGAAAGTCCCTCACCTCTGCCCTGCTCTGCTGCTGTTCCATGGCCAGGATAGTTGCCTGTGGGCTGGTGGACATACTTTCTTCTGGCTCCTTGAAGGCTGGAGCCAGGCCCACATCACCACTGATGAAGCTGACCATGTTGTCAATGAGAGCATGGATGCCCAGTGAGCGGCTCAGGTCCAGGTCTGACTCTTCATAGGAGTGTGCCGAGCTGTAGCTCCGCTGGCGGCTGAGTTTGGCCCGGAACCAGGACTCAGCCAGGGAGTCTGGGGAGCTGTGAAGTAAACCTGAAGACAGGAGGACAGAGAGAGGAGCCTTTCAGATGCATAAACGTACAAGAGAACTCTTTGGATGGATGGACCATGTTGCTTTTAAGTACTTAAGAGCTATGCAGTGCAATGCATTATTACTCTATAAGAGTTCAGCAAATGGCCAAATGCTGATTCTTCATGCGGGCACAAGCCTTCATCAGCCATTATGAATTCATCGATAATGGGCGCACTGGGTTTCCAAACCCGCTGAGTAAAAAAATGCTGCAGTTGAGAAGTGAAATGGTAACCAGGGCTGGCGCTTCCACACAGTAACAACTGAAATAGTCAAAGTGTCAATACTGACGATTTGTTTAAAAGTGCGACTGGTAATTCCATGAAAGCTTGACAAATCACATTCTTCACCAGGAGTGAGCCGTCACTGTGCAAAGTAACAAACATTCCAAGAAGAATGAACTGTTACTTGTACAATGAGCACATCTGTGTGTTCTTTATTTCTTTTTGCTGTCTATGCTTTAGCTCAGAGAGGAGAATATGAAGTGTCTTGATGTGAAGCTAAAAACAAGGCCCTCATCATGAGAGATGAATGGGGGGGCATCGCAGTCATGGAGGTATGAGCTAACAAGAGGAAGAAACATGCCATCGTTTACTTGCTTGGAGCTCCTCTTGTGTTTGGGGCTCAACTGCCCCAAAAGAAGCAAATAAACTATCCACACAGGAATCAAAAGACAGAGAGACAGAAGTAACATATGATTGATGACGACAAAAGACCTGTATCATCCTCACTCGCAACATCAGACAGATCTGCAGATGATCTTTACCTCTTTTTTTGTGAGAGAAGGCCAAGTCCAGGTCGACATTTCTCCTTCCACTCTGAAAGAGAAAACAGAGACAAAGTCTGATGTAGCTTTCAATTCACCACTTAACACTCATCTCTTGGTATGAAAGACAAAAACACTTATGTTGTGAGGCAGGCAAGTCTTTGCTTGTGTATTAGAGAGTGTGTGCTCTACCAGAGTGTAGCCCTCTTCGTCTGACTCGGGCTGGGAAAGGTCAGACTCGCTCCTGGACTTCATCAGTCTGTAGCTCGGGCTGCTGTGCACTGAGCGGCTCTCTGCGCTCAGACTCTCACTCCTGCAAACACATCACACAAGCAACTCTTTGTCATGCTAAAAACTTACAAATAAAACTGAAGCAAACAAAACATAAGATTGATGATAAAAAATTATTTTATACCCAAAAATGATACATGAAGACATAACAATTCCCACCACTTCACTAAATCCCTCGCCAGCCACAAAGGGCCCTCAAAGCAGAGACATACCACAAGCTCTGGAGAACAGTAACCAGATACTATCAGATACAAGGTGCTCCAGGTGGAATGTGGCTTATAAATAATACTGTAGTTGTTGAAACAAGTGAAAAGTAGGTTAAGAATTTCAAGGTGATCTCTGAAGTGAAGTTGTATCAGCAGAATTCTGATAGAAAAAGCCCGACACACCTTCTCATTGTTGCCTGTGGGTGAACGTGGCTCAACAACTCATTTAACTATATATCAATAGCAAATACAAAGATTTACAGTCTAGTTTTAATTTTATACCATCATTATCACAGTAGCAACAACGAGAAGAAGCCTCTGGACTGGACAGCCCTCAAATCTGGCAGGTAATCTCATTTTAATGGGTATCTTATTCTAAGCCAATGTTGGCTGAGATACTGACACCATTAAACTTTCCTATTGGCATGCATCTTGTTGGCCGATTAGTCTTTTTTCCATTATGTTCAAGTTTCCTATTGTGTTACTAATTTTGCTCTGCAGCTCAGCAAGAAAACACTGTCCAGGGAAAAATTTGCAATAAAAAGATTAATTTTGGAAAATCCCCACTTGATTTGTCGAACTCAGATCACATCATTTGCTTTGGCTGAACTTTAGAATACATTTACCCACAGTATGAGAATTGGGAAATTTTGACCCTCGTGGCTCACATTGGATTCTGGGGATCTCTTCATGGCCGGTACAAACAAGAGGAACAACTACTGTGACCAACAACTGTTTGTTTTGAATGTGAGTGACATTTCTAAAAATGTGAAACTATCCTTTAATACTTTGCCAGAGGAAGAGGTTACAGCGAACAGAACCAAGCTGTTGTTCTCCTTTGATCTGTCGATACATATTGTAGTAATTGTTGTTTAAACTGACTGTATGTAGGTGGGCGGAGCTCTGACCTGGTCATGAAGCTCAGACACTCCTGTGTTCCTGTGGCTGACTGGGTCTGACCCTCCTCCTGGTTCTGCTTGGTCAGCTCGCCCAGCACGGGGCTCACTCCCAGCAGCAGCAGGGCGCAGCGGTGGATCACAGAGTTACAGGCCGCCGTGTACAGGTCCTGGCCCTCTGGGAGACCCGTACTGCCCCTCCTCCCTTCCTGCGACAGGATGGCGTCCTCCTCTCCACCTCCTCCACCTCCGCTCCTGGAGACGGAGCCGGAGCCCAGTCCTGTGCTGCTGCTGGCCCGCTCTCTGTCCCGACTGCGAGCGACCTCCCGCGCTGAGAGGAAACATTGAAAGATTTCTGTGTTGTGCAATATACACACGCACGCACACACACGCACGCACACACGCACACACACACACACACACACACACACACACACACACACACACACACACACACAAGATGCTGGGTTAGGGGATGAGCAGCAGCCACATAATACACTCAAGGTTTACTAGGGTGCAAAGTTCATAACCAAAGCTCATGCGAATGCAACACATCAAAAAGTCTTGTCTAACACCAACTCTCATACCTTCTGTTCTATGACAACAATTTTAAAGCTTATTTTACAAACTTCAGTGCTTCTACTGTATCTCCATCAACATGTGAGTGTCAAGCCACACTGATTATACAAGCTAATCATGACATATTCTAAAATCCACAACATGTTTAAAACACCTTTCTCTCCATGGACTAACTGGTGAACTGCTTCCCACAGCTGCATAACATCCACTTCTACTCACAGCAAGAGGAATGTATAGACATGGGTTACGTAGCTGTGATGCTTTGTCATATCAAAAACAATTAGGATTACGATCACATTTAGAACTAAACTGCAAGTATGTTTTTAAATAAACACCTAAACCATTGAAACATCTGCACCTAAACGACACAACATCTGATTGGAACCTTGAACAAACTCGACTTTCACCAGAACTAATCCAACACAACAAAGCATTCAGCAGGATATAGTGCCAAGCAAATTCAGTAAAAACAAAATTGTATAATTTTCACCAGTTTAATAAGTACAGTCATGAAGCAGAGCCGTGAATGAATGGGAGCAGGCAGGATAAACAAAATTCAATTAACTGAAATTACATACTTGATGTTCCTAATGATCAGCACACTGAAAGCATATAGCTGCACATCTCCAGGCAGATGCACTTACTTCCAGCCGTCATTACTTCATGCTCCCTGTCCTCCTCTTCGTCGTCTTGTTCCTGATGACCCTCTTCTCTCTCACGGTCAGCTCGCTCTTCCAGCTCTGCCTCCTCATCGATGGTGCGTGTGAACGAGTGCTCCTGAGGGTCCATGTCCAGAGAGTCCTGATTGTCTGAAATCTGACCAAGTGCAATCAAATGACATCCATGAGTGTATGTGAAAATCTAATCATCTAATTAGAGGAAAACATTGAGGAAAACATGGAAAAAGCAGCTTGAAAGACTAAAGGTTGTTTACTCACTCTCCTCTCACGCGAAGAAGATCTCGTCTGGATGAAGTCCATATTCTTACAGGCCAGCAGTCGGTTTCGTACCTTATAAACACTGCGATAGACCTCTGCAAGGGACTTAGATGGTTGGTACCTGATGGGAAAATAAATATATACATGTGACTTGTGAGGTTGAATTTAGGCTGGTACTACTGAACAGTGTGGAAACCTTTAATACAACATATCATACACATCCTGTTCCAGTACCTGCCCTCTCCACAGCCTTGGCCAAGCAGTCCTGTGTGCTTCAATAAGGCTGCCAACACAAACCTGGACACAGTGTCTAGCAGGGACTCATTACTGAGAGAAGCATTGTCCCAGTCTGCAACAGAACACGCAGCACAGTCAGTACACTGTCACTTACATTTCAAGCCTCTAGCATAGAGACAACAGAATTCATTAGATGCCTCATCAAAAGGTAGACCTTTGCTGATGGCATAGTCCTGCATGTTGATCCAGAGGCTGTTGGCAGGTTCTTTAGACGAACCCAGAGCCAAATCCACCAAGACACTCAAGTCAGGACGCAGTGTGCAGTCAAAGGGCTTCTGCTCTTCATTACCAGACAGCGCTGCCTCCAATAATGAACTGATGCAGGCGTCTGAAGGACAAGCAAACAAACATTCATCAGCTCAAGACACTGATGACACAATCCAACAGAGTACGAAACAACAGTTGGAAAAAACAACCATGACAGTCCAGTCCCTACCCAGCTGTGGGATGTCCATTTCCAAGCCGTTGCTGAAGAGGGGCGTCTTAAGCCAGTAAGCTGTATCCTGTTCCTCCAGTGAGGTAGGAGCTCCCTGCAGCATCCCACCAAGACAACGGCCCACCAGCAGGGCAACTGTCCTCTCCAGATCCACGAGCCACACCCAGGACAGCGCCGGCGGTGGCAGGGACATTCCTGAGGCTGGCTCAGCAAAGTCAGACGTACCTGGACAGTTAGAAAAGATGGTGGAAGAAGGTCAGCATGAATTCAGAGGGCCACAACTATAAAGGTTTCCAAAAAGTATCAATTTTGAGGAATAATAACAGATTCAACCAAATTTCAAAGAGAAAGACCACAAACACCAACAATGAACAGTGTTTTCAATAGAGGTCACTAGTGATATATTAGCTAAGTAACTGTAATAATTTAGGTCTACTATTTGTTATTTACACAAAGAAACCTTGTGCTAAATTAAGACTGTCAACCGTACATGTTTTGATGATTTGATGCATAGAAAGGTTTTCTTTGCGTAGCCTCTTGTTTCATGCTCACCATGAAGAGGCCACTGCAGCTCCTGGTCCTCCAGAGGCGAAGCAGCCGGCAGCAGTCTGTTGAGACGGTCCAGAGGAGGCAGCAGGTCCAGCAGGTGGCTCAGCAGAGGCCTCGCCACCGACACCGGAAGCAGCAGTAAGGAGTTGATTATCTGGCACAGCATGCTGCCTGCCGCTGACACGTAGATCACATCTGGAGGTGATAAAGATACAATCAGTATTCCAAGTTTTAAACAATAGTAATGTCAATCAATGTTGACTGAAAAACTATTTTTGATTATTGTGAGTTTTGGGTTCAGATCTGCTTTAAAAGCATTTAAGTAAAGTGAAAAAGGAGAATAAAAGGTGTGGCAGTGTAATGGAAAGAAGGATAAGAGAGTGAACAGGCTGAGGTCAGGATAGCAAGAGAGTGAAAGACAAGGAGGCATTTCAGCCTTGCTGCAAAGGAGATTCATTGATCCTCTTCACCTTGTAGCTTCTCTCGTATGCTGCCATTCCAGGAACTCTCTTTAATCAAAGTAGCTGAGCGGGAGAAGATATCTGTGGCGTGAGGCAGCAGGAGCTGCAGATGCTTGTGGAGTAAAGCCACACTGCTGGAGTTCTGCACAAACAAATGAAGACGATAATGTCTTAAAACTCATCTGTTCACCAACAACGAAGCACTCTGGCTCTCTGGTGATTGCTAATGTCACAGAAAATGAAACATTACTGACATGAGAAACATCCTGAAAATACATACTTAAAAGACTGTGGTTTATAAATATATACAGAGACTGAAGTGTTGGCTATGACAAAAAAGCTATGCAACTAGAAACTAGCTACTTCACGTCACGCATCAGGTATGTTGGGTGTTTTCTTTCAAGATGGGTAATTTAACCTCGTCAACAAGACCATGTGAGTTCTGAACTCAGATGTGCAATAAAACATAATTAACTTTATCAAATTGGACATTATGGGGCATCTGCCTTTCAAGTCTGCTTGGTGCATAACTTTGTGTAATCCAAACTGAAACATGATGTTGTAACCAGTGTAGCAAGAAGGCATTAGTCACATGACCCGAATGGCATTGGACCAAAAAGTTTAAATAAATACATGAGGACTTTTATATTGTGTAAACGCTATTTTCCCGACAATAAAAGTCTTATCTGTGGAAGAGAGAGTGTGTATGTTTGAGCAGGCTGTGTTCAGAGTCCACACCTCAGTGACAGAGTTGATGTGGCAGTATGCTAACAGCTGTTTCTGCAGGGAGCACAGGAGCTGGTGGAGGTGAGCCGGTTGGCTGCTGTCAGAGGAGGACATGCCCTGCTGCAGCTTATCACTGTTCTTCTCCAGCTCACCAAATGCCTGATCCTGCAGAACACAAACACGCAGCAGATCAGATATGAACAACTGTGGCTTCACAGATATGGCAGGTGGACGAGGTTATCTTCAAAGTTAATTTATTAATAGACCACATGTGCAGACGAAATAGATAAGACTGTATCGTAGCCAGAGGGAACCGAGTCCAGGAAATGTGTGTTTTCATAGTAGAAAATGTTCAGTAAGTCAAAGTTTGCTTGTTATAAAAATTACAACTGAGATATCAAATGGGTCAAGAGTTAAAAGCAGCCTTAGACTATGACTTTTCAAATGATCCACTCAAATACATCTGTTTTGTTTCTGCTTAACCTGGTTTGTCCTTCTACAAATGTTTATTTTTACATATATCACACATATATCACTTTGTTGAATCAATGCTTTCCCTTAAAATTTCAGTTAATAGAAATAACATGCTCCACTACAAATGGCGACCATGAGCCAATTACACAGTCTGAAAATTACATTAGACTTGTCTTATGAGAATCATTGTTCCATCCTCCTTTTGTGATCTGGATTCTTGGCATCTTCAGACTTTGACCACTTTGCTGTTTTTATTGAATTACATTCTTTTATCTATGTCTTTCTTCCCCCCAAAACAGAAAACAGAGCTCTGCAGATGAAGACATGGGCAAGAAGAGCAAAAAGGAAAAATACAGCAAGAGGCAATGAATCCAAAAGAAATGAGTCAAATGCAGAAAGCCTTGCAGTCTAATCATCATTCATTGCTCAGACCTGCATAATCACACTTACTTGAAAACAGCCTGCGTGTTTGTGTATATGTGTGTGTGTTACAATCAATAAAATGCGGTCCTCAGAGAATGAGGCACAGAACAAGCCACTGCTGTGCCAGGAAAAAGGCAGCAGGTGATAATAACAAAGGATTATATATGAGTCATGCTCTGCCTCCTGCACTCAAATATTGAGAGAAGCCAAGGAGATGGAGAGACGGTGGAGTGTAACAACGGTGCTCGATATGTCGGCTTCTCTGATGACTTCCTTCCTGACTAATGTCTGCCTTTGTCAATTCTAAATAGATCATAAAGACCCCACAAATAATGGTTTGTGAGTAACACATGCTGAAATCAATGAGAGCAAACTCTGTGCTCTCTGACAGAGCCGGAGCAAACATCATCCTGACATCGACTTACAGTGTAAAAGCCCAGATTCCTGAGCAGCGTCTTCATGAGGATCTCAGCCAGGTGGGTGTCAGGGTGGCCTGCTGTGGCGCTGTATGTGGGGTCCGGTGAAGCCGTGAAGCCCGGGCCAGAAGAGAGCACCTCTGGGCCGTCAGCAGGAGAGCTATAACCCAGGAGCGAGGCCACGTGGGTGTGGTCCTGTAGGCTCGTCAGGATGATGTCCAGCTGCATCCTCTGTGGCACAAACACACACATTTCAATAAGACTTCTGACCAGACATGAAAAACATGACCTTTTAACACAATCCAACAACATTATTTGATGTTCAACGTCATGGCACTGAGGCCAACACCGAGTTATCAGTCACAAGATGCTTATTTCATTTAGAGTTCAGTGTTCCAGGAAATAAGGCCAAAGCAACAACATGTTTGGCCGATGAGAAAAGTTGGCCTCAGCTGGGGTTACCACAGCCTTCAGCAACACCTGATCACTGGAGGTACTGGTAGGTTTATGGACAGAACTAGCTGATTCCTGACTTTGTGCTAAGCTAATCAGCTGCTAGCTGTCACTTCTACCATACAGACACGTTAGTGGCATCAATCCTGTCATCTGAGTCCTGGCAAGCAAGCAAATAAGTATATTTCCCAAAATATGAAACTTTGAGGGATCAAATCTTCTACAAGTTGATTGCAAAGCCTCTGTTTTCCACAACTTTTATTTTAAAGTCCACAAGAATTAACATTTGAAACAGGTCCTGGAAAGCAGCTGCCTCCATTGTTGTCGAGACATTTTAATGCCGGTCTGCCAAGCAGGCACTGACATTGGGAACGCAGAGTCCCGCACAGACTGATTTCCTATTGTTGAAATGCACATTGGGAAGACTGGTCAGCACTTTGTGGCTGTAAGAGACCACTTAGAAGAATCAACACAGCCTTTCACTCTGCCCGGTCCAAACAGCCAAACAAACAAAGTGACCCATTAAACAAGCAGCTCACGGAGGAAAAGCTGCATTCGCCATCTGACCGTACTTCCAAAATATTTCAGAGTACAAGCTGCAACAAATGAGGCACTGGTTAATGTATACACACCTTATTTATATCAGCGGCATTTAATCCGTTGGTTGTGATGTAATTCTAATGGGTATCAATGAGATTAATGGAATAAGAAAAACTGCTCAGTTTTATGTCTCTGATAATCACTGATTACCACAAATTAATAAAAGGAAACATCCTGAAATGGAAAATCACTCGTTAATTGAACTGTTCACTTTTCTAGATGTTAATCCACAGACATGGGCCTGACGAGTCGCCTACATTGTGCATTACAGGCTGGTGGTTGTCAGATGTGTGTACTGGGAAGCACAGGGTACCTGTCCTTTGGAAAGACTCTCCCATCTGTCAGGGCCCTGAGGCAGCAAGGAGTGAAGAAGCTCCATCCTCTCTCTCAGTGGAGGCAGCAACATGGTCGCCCCCACAGACAGAGTCTCAATCACCGCCTGATGGGACAAACACACACCCACATACTGTCACTGCCTCCGGTGATGGAAGAGATTCAGAACTTGTTGACAATTTAAGAAATTACTTCATTTCCTCTATGCTAATCAAAAAAAGAACAAGATGTTTTTCAAGACGAAATGAAAAGCACAAGTCTTCACAAAAATATTACACAGTGATTACAAGCATGTATTTCTGATTATAAAAAGAACGGCCAACGGTTGATGATTCACAGTTGCAAATTTCGAAATAATAACACAGCCTTATTATTCATTTAAAAAATGTTGCTAATGATTATGGTTTGTAGGAAACAAAGTGCTGAGGAGAATGTATCATACGATGGATTGTTCTACATCTTTGCCAATTAATCATCCTACAGTCGTCCCACATTTAAAAGTTTCATTGTTGTTGAAAACAAAAAGGAAACCAGACTTAACTATATTTTTAGAGCTGAAACAATAAGTCACTGAATTGGTTGATCAATGAAAAATTCATCTGCAACTATTTTGATAATCAATCATTTTACAAGCAGCAATGATGGTTCCAACTTGTCAAATGTGAGGATTTGGTGCTTTTCTGTATTATATCATCGTAAACAAAACATGAGATGTCACCTTGAGCTTCACTATTTTCTCACATTTTTAGACCAAATAATTAAATGTTAACTAGAAAAATAATCAGCTGAGTAAGCTAACAATATAAACAATCATTGGTTGCAGCCCATATATGTTTAGATTTATAATTTGAAGACTCATCATTAATAAACTTCCACAGAACCTGATAATAAACTTTTTTTGAAAGTTTTTTCACAGTGTCACAGTTTTTCTGTCTTTCTGTCCGTATGTTACTTTGCTGCTGACGATTTCCCCCCACGATCAACAAGAAATCTACTTTTGTCTCACCTCCTGAATCTCATCTGGCACAGAGGAGTCCATCAGTCTGAAGAGCAGGTTCCTCAGGGGCCTGGCCTGCCGACCTAAGATACTGGTGGCCACGCCCCCGGCCAGAGCCAGAGCCAGATGATTGGACAAAAGCCGAAGGCACAGCTTGAGGAAGTTGTGATGCTCCCTGCAAATACATAAAAAAAATTATTCAGAACTCGTGGGAGTTATATTTTCTATCTGAGTTTACCTAGAAATATTTGCAATTTGACAATAATCTATAATCAAAAATCTTAATTCTTCAGTGTCAGAAAAATTGTGGGGGAACTGCTGTAAATCCTGCTTCTCCTATTTCTTCCACAGTCTTTGTGATTCTGCTGTACATAGCTGTCAGTGGCAGCGATGGTGGCTTGCAGGCTGCGTGTACTTACCTGGATGAGGGGAACGGAAGAGGAGGAACTTCACTGTTGATGCCATCACAGTAGCGCTCGAGGAAGGAGCGCAAGTGGGAGAAGGTGCTTTCTTCCAGGTCGACACAGTAGGGCCTGTGCCAAGCCACCACTTGCCTGGAGAGCGAAAGTGAGTAAATATTAACAAGTGCTCGAGTAGTTCACAGGTGCTCGAGGTTGCAGCACTTAATGAATTTAAAAGTGAATGAATCTAACATCAACAACATGACATTGTTGACTCTAAAAACTGTTCCCATCACGACTGTGGAGGGAGAAGGGCTTGTTGCTGAGAGATGTTTCTTTATAACATAATTCATTATTGCATTGAGGTAGTTACAGTTGTATCTCCACACCAACATGGAGATGGAGAATGACCCTCTCCACCTGTGTCAGGCAAATAGAACTTAACTGGTGATTTGGCCCTCGAAGCAGTTCTTCAGCTATTTAATATAACCAGTCATAAAGTCGAGGGGACTCAGAAACGACGGTTCAAAAAAGAATGGCCGAAATTGAAATACCAGAGCCTGAGATATCCTAACTTTTAGTCCCTAGTATGGGTCGAGCTCCAAAAACACAGGATCCTACAATTCAAATACTGCAACTCAACTTTCATGAGACTCTCCTTGCCTTCTAAAATCCGTCTTCTTTCAAACCCCAGGTTGTTACAAAGGCTTTCTGTTAAAAATATTTAAGAGAAAGTCTGATGACATCATCAGGGTTGTTTTTTCAAACTTTGTAAAGCTCCATGCAGAACCACAAAGGATATATTACAACTGCTTTCACAGGCTGAGTCGTCCTTGTGACCAGAAAACTGACCTTTATGTGAAAAATCGATGGAGTGTCCTACAACCAATTCAACTCTCAGAAGATAACACACTATGCTCCTTCTATAAATATGCTTATAAGAGCAGTTAGTATTCTGCCAGAGCTAAACAATGCAGTATTTATTTCCTGTAAACACTGCATGTAGAATAGATGTTACACATGTAAGAGTAGGATAAATAATAATAATAACAATATATAGATTTTATTGCTATATCAATGTATGTGTAATTTTACGTTGTACGTTTCATTTCTCTCTGGAAACAAGTTGAGAAGCTGTTTACAGATAAAATAAACAGTCTCCTTTTGGCTGCTAAATAAAACACCTGACAAATTAGCAAAGCAATTTTTTATCATCTTACAGTACATACTGTCATATGACCCTGAGAAAAGAAAGAAAAACACAACACCCAACTTTCATTTATAAAAACTGAATGATTTATCTCAATCTAACAAGGATAAATGAACATATGAATTTTTGAAACTTTTGAAGAACCAACTGCAGTCAGCTTATCTCTGAACCAAACCAGCAGTGTGTCTGTATTGCAACAGACAGCATGAACCAACAGTCTTCTATGGTTACTTTGTAACACAGAAGGGAAAAAACCTGCTGTATGTTTCACATGCAGTTACTGACCATTGACCTATGTTATGCAATTCCTATGAAACACAGAAGTCCAGGGGTGCTGTGACATCAGCACTCGTCTTCACCCTCCCCACAATGTGAAATTCTCCTGTAAAACCCAGGTTACATTCAGCGTTACCTTCACTATAGTAACTGTGTTTGCTCTGATGGCAGCTGACCTGTCTCTGGGCAGGGCCGTCCACGCCAGGCTGTGGGAAGTGCCGGCTGAGATCTGCTGAATAGCCACTCCATCCAGGCCGACAACCTTCTTAGGCTTGGTGATTGGCCCGGTGGAGTTTCCCTGGCCACACTGGCCCATGGAGTTGTTGCCCCATGCATACACTTCATTGTCTAGACGGTGGTTTGAATAGATAAAAGGTAACACAACATTAGTTATGGCTGTGAAGATTTTTCATCCAGCTCATGAAATTACACTGAATAATAATGAAGTAGAATTTGTGCTGCACAGAGCTGAAACATGACCTTATTTCATCTTAAACAAATTTGGTCTATGTATTTACTATTACATCATGCTACTTGCGACAGTTCTGCCGCATGTTTAACAAACACAAAGCCTGTGTCTACAAAATAACACTCACACTGTGAGTGACGGAGCCAGAGCATGAACTGTAACACTGAGCATTGATCCCTGACAGCATGCAAATGTGTTTCCGTCTATGCACCACCACTTGTTTACAGTTAAACATCTACAGACAAGCTAAAAGGAAGAGATAACTACCATGTGACAAGGCCAGGCAGTGACTGTCCCCTATGGAGATGTCCACAACCCTGGTAGTAGCCAGCTCCTCGATGAGTTTGGGTCTGAGTGCTGTGGCCTCAGAAGAACCACACCCCAGGCAAGCACCACAGCCCCAAGCATACACCTAAAGACAAGTGACAAGAATCAACATGAGCAGATGATAACTGCTATTCACAGCGGAGAGCAGGTCATTTTGGTCCTTTCCTCAGACAAAAGCTATCCTGATGAGAAAAGAGTGAGACTATATCTTTGAGACAGAGCCATGAAAGGAGAAGGAGCATGGTTACATAACAAGTTCTGACCTTAAAATATATCACTGTCAGTGTCCAAACAGCTGTCGGTAAGAATGCAAAAACAACTGCATGAAAGTCCTTCTTTGGGACAAACGCTCGAGAAATTCAAGGCTCCACTTTTTCCTCAACAAACCACAGCTTTATTTCTGTCATGGTTCGCGATGCAGGAATGATGTCCTACCTGTCCCGTAGAGGTTAAAGCGAGAGACGACTGGCTTCCTGCACACACTTTTCTGATGAACATCCCTTGCAGGGCCTCCACTACTTTTGGCTTGTAGACTCGATTAGTATCACCGTGGCCTAGTTTTCCTGCAGGACACATGCTTTATCTTTAGATTACAGTGTGAGCATCTACTGACATTTTAGTGCTGTGCAAATGTTTTGACACATTGAAAACTAAATAAAAAAATCTAAATTTAATAAAAAATAAACCGTAAATTATTATTGCCATGCACACACTGGAGAAATGTACATACAGCCTCTTCAAAATGTAAATTCCAAACATTAATAGTTCAATTTATAGAATTAACTGTGATATGAAACATTTTAAGTAGATATTGAACCGGTGGTGAAGGGTTTACACACCGTTGTCCCCTCCTCCAAAGGACCACACCGTGCGTCCATCCTTCGACAGTGCGATCGTATGGGAGCTACCACACGACACCTCTCCCACATTGCTGATGTCTTTAACCAGGGTAGGAATGTTTCTGCTGTTGCTGTCACCGTGACCTGCAAACAAACAATGAAAAAGGTCAGGTGGTGTACACATTATAGAAGCCAAAGGAGGAGTTTCTCAATGTCTGAATCGAAGTTTGAAAGGGCAACATGGTCCATCTGCTCCTGACGTGCATGAACACACCCAAACCCATTGTTTTCTACAGCATCTAACCCTGCTTAAGCATCAGTGTGTCAAGATACACCACAGTCCTCTGTCCAAGAGTTGATGTGCATCAGAAAAGCAGCAACTTTATCACACTCACTCCCAAGATCACCACATCCAGCTACTTTACCCAACTTCTGTCTGCATGATGCGTTCAGCTGCTCGGAGCATTAATTGACCGGCACATCAGGATAGAGGGTGTTGTATATTCTAAATCCATCTGAAGCAAATTTGTAATTTTGGGCTACATACTGTACATAGAACTGACTCAACTTGACAGTGTATACTTGATAAGCAACCACTGCGATGACTTTGAGGAACCTGGTGGAAACACCGTATACAAACAGTATTCATAGCACAATCTGGTCAACTATGCAAGAGGCCTCTACTATCAGACCCAGAATCACAAAGAACATTTGAACATGAACACGTATGTTACAGATTGAGCATATTGCTTTATGAGTGGTGCATTCTGGGTAGAAGGCCATCACGTTGGCTAAGTGTGCCTGTAGTTACCAGCCTCTGTGAATTTCACTCCATTTCTTTTGCTATTAGTGTACAATGCTGGTGTTTTACAGGATGAAGGGAACTATGACTCAGGATGAGATCCGGAGGCGGCAACACATACTGTAAAATGACAATGAATCAAAACCCTGCAAACCTCTAACTAATACACCGCTGATTGACTGATAGTAACCAGTAACTAACTACACATGATGCTGCACTAAAGGCTCTCCAACCATGTTGCTGGTGTGAGCGTATCTCAAGAATGTATTTCTGTAAAGCAGCATACCATAAAGCAATTTACTGCAGTTCAGCAACTTACCTAATCTTCCAAAATCTCCTTCACCCCATGTGTACAGCTCTCCATCCTCGCTGACTGCAGCACTGTGTCTGTAGCCAGCAGACACACACACCACCACCTGACACAAAACAGAGGTCACACACATCATCATACTTTATTAATGCCAGTTAATACAAAAGCAAAGAGACATCTTTTAAATGTCTCTAGACTATTTTACTAATATGGGGCACAGGAGAAATCAGTTTTAAGGAATTCATAAAAAATGCACCATCTGGATTTTTATACTCAGCTAATAATTACTGCAATCTACAAGTCTATTTCTGAATTTTGACACCATTACAGTTTCAAGTGCAAAAACATTTCACCAAGTAAAGGGGGACATACTTGTACTCACTGCTGCTTTACATTCATTATTGGATATAAAAGAATAAAAAGCTGGACTGTTAAAAAAAATGCCATGTGTAAAGTGGTACTCAAATGCGGGGTGAAACCCTACCTTCCCCTGGAGTGGCCCCTGGATAAGTTTAGGGTATTTCTGTGTTGAGCTGTTCCCGTGACCCAGTTTGCCATAATCACCGTCTCCCCAGCTGAACACCTCACCCTCCGTAGTGAAGGCCAGCGTGTGGCCATCTGAGCCCTTGGACGACGACACTTTCTTGATGGCGCGGTGGGGTTCAAAGGTCAGCTTCTTCAGCGTTGATTGGTTGTTAGAGTCCCCGAGGCCCAAGCGGCCATAGCTGCCCTTCCCGCAGGCCCGGACAGAGCCGTCAGAAGAGATAACAAAAGTGCAGTACTGGCCTGCCTCAATCTGCAGAGAAATGAGGAAAAGATGTGTGTTTGTGTGTAGTGAGAGATCGCAGGCTGACTCAGCGTTCTCACACGCCGTCGTCCTAGTGTCACTGAGAGAGTGACTGAAAACAACTGGCAAAATACGACGGAGACAACATACCATACGATCCATCAGCCATATGACAGTTTATTTTATTCAATTATTTCCTACATATATTTGTGTTTTTTTTTCCTTTATCCATAAAAATATTTTGAGCAACCTCACTCTACAGAAATGCTCCACAGTGCTCATCAATCCCCAAGGCTTCCTGATATTATACAAAGATGTGAAGTGCAGAGATACAGTAACAAAAGTTCTGTAGGTGGGAGAATTGTGAATTATACAATTTATAACTGTCTGTTATCTTCATAATGGAGTTTCCTTTCTCTCCTATCAGAACAAGAGGAGACATTGTAGGAGAGAAATAACAATCTGTTGTCTGGTCCTCCATCCAAAGAGCACATGTCACTGTCTCAGCCTGTCTATCCATCTAACAAATACAGCATGTCACATTGCTTTGATCAACAGCTGTATTTTCCCAGTGGGAGAACCAGTGAAATTTAAATTTGAATGCATCATCATCATGTCACAATGTCAATACAACACCCTCTTTATGCTTATCAGTATAATTCATGCCTTGGGATGAGTCAACAACCCATTTGCCAAAAGTAGCAAAGTTAATTTTTGAAACTTTATGACAGTTTCTCTATTTCTTATGATGAAGACAGGATAACAGATGCTTCCTCTCGCTACATGTGCAGACACACAGCTCCACAGCAGACGCGTCAACTGTTTTCTCTTACTGTCTGTGCATCAGCGAAGCTGGCGGCCAACTTGGGCTGCAGGATCTTCTCCTGTGTACCCTCCACCAGCTGGTGGCTGCTGTTACTGCCCCACACATAAACCTCACAGGTCTCAGACACCACGGGTGCCTCACCAGTCTGTATGCTGTCTGGACTGACACAGGTGCGAGAGTAGTCTGATGCCATTCGACATACCTAGAAAAAAAGGACATGATTAAAGGACCATTCGAGACATTTTACTCTCTTTGGGATAATCATTTGTGTCTGATATGTTTTTCCACAAAAAAAGATGGATGATCTAGTCAGAAATTCAAATCATATCTACTCCCTCTCCTTCCAAGTAAGTATGAAATATTTTTAAGGTGGCTTTGAGGAAATGCATGACATTTTCAAAATCAGCCTCTTAGGTGATCTTACTTCTTCAAAAAGACAGAGTGCTGCCTCGTACAATGAGCACAGGCCATCAGACGTCCGAGTGGGTTCTCTCCACTGGCTGCGATCTGCTGAGGAGCCCTGAGACAATCACATACACAAATCAATGTTGTCCATACATGGATTCAATAAACATTACACTCAATATTATCAGGCCCTGTAACAGAGCCCAATAAAGAAACATTCAATCACCTATTCACTAGTAAATCTGCCCACTTCAGATGATTTTTTAAGAGAACAAAAATCTTAAATAACTTCTATGAATCTGAAAGCGTGTGACAAAAGATTTCATAGATCATTAGGTTTCTATTTCATGCTTTACTGATCATCTCCAAGTGAATGGGTTTGATTACCTCATCTAAGGAACATAATACTTAATCATGCAGATGAATGAATGAATGTTGTTGTTCATTGTCCATTTTTTGTGTCAAGTCTACTGTTTCTACAGTTTTCTATATGAGAAAAAAATTGGTTGAATGTGGGTTGAATGTCTAATCTTAAGGTCAGCAGAGGGAGCGTGGCATTGTTAAGCTCATTTGGCAGCTCAGAGCAATGAGAAGCTGTCAAGGATACTGTGTCTTTGACATAAGCAGGTGGTTTAATATTTGCCAGGTTCTGTCTCAAGTTATTAAAACACTAAAAAACTTCCCACTGGCCTGTGTCACTTACCAAAGAGCGTCTCATCTGCATGAGGATGTTCATGAAACAATCATAACCGATGAGCCCCTCTTGGTTCTGTAGCACCTTGTTCTCCTCCATCGTACTGACCACGGCTGATGCAGCCAAGGCCATCTCAATCCACTCAAGCAAGTAGCGCAGGGAACCCCTCTGGGAAGCCAGCCCTAGCAGCAGCTCTGAGGCGAGCCGACGCCCTAAAATATCTGCCCCGGAGTTTGGCATGGTCACTCCCTTCAGAAACGTGGTGACCTGGGCCAGGCAGTCCAGGCCCATTGGTGGGATCTTGCTCTCGTTGGCCAGAGAGAGGGGCGGCAGGGAGCTAACCACATCGATGGCTGTGTGAATGACGTCATTACACAAGTTTATGTTGCCCCCAGGACCTCCACCAGGACTGGGCGGAGGAGGCATCATCCAGCTCTGGCGCAGCAGAGCAAAAAGAAGGCTGAGGCCCGTGCGAACACCCATCTCAATGAGGGCATCGGTGCTGGAGCGCGGCCGCTCGCTGACAGAGTGCAGATCAGCTGAGCCCGAGTTGTTCTCTGGAGAGTGCTGCTGCTGCTTGACCTTTCCCTTGTCGTGGTACTTGTTGGAAAGTGCGTAGAAGATGCGTTGGAGCACCAGCACACGTTTGCGCAGGGCAGCAGCAAAGGGAGAGTCGGAGCAGACCATCTTGGCCAAGGCCAATTGGCTGCTGAGGAGAGCATCCAGGTAGTGCTCCTGCTCATCGCTGGACAGGGATTCACGCTCAAAGTCTGGAAGTTGGGGGCCCTTCAGACAGAGCACCTGCTGGGGCAGCAGCACGGCCTCTTTGTTGGCCAGCAGCTTTGAGTAGAGCACTGAAACTCCCTCCCGTGTGGCTATCGACTCGCTGTCCTCCGTGATCCATGAGCTGTTTAGGTGCTCCAGCCATTTCAGTTTCACCGGGGGGATCATTAAAGCCATGGCATGTCACTCTGGAGCCATCAGTCCTGAAAACATTGAGCAGACATCACACAAAATGTTAATATCAAGCTTGTGAGCAGCAATTTCTTCATCAAACAAGTGGGCTGGATAAAATGTATTTTTATATTCTGTCTTTCTTTTTCAAAGGGCTCTAGCCATAGTTTCTAGTTTACAAAATTCTTCTAGGTGAAAATTCTGTTTTTATTTAATTATGTGCAAATGGAAGATTTCTTCTGATTAAAATAACTTAACTGAAACTTAACATGCAGTCATAAGAGCATAATATATGGGGTTGGGTTTCCTTGAAAATTACTGGTTAAGTACAAACATAGAAGCAGGAAAGATAATTTTTTCATCATTGTTTAAATATATATTGGTTATGCTGCTGTGGTTTCCTCTAATTCTCCTTCTCTGCACGAAGACAACACTGTCTGTGGACGAACACATGCATTTCTGAACTGAAAAGAAATCATGATTATTCATGAAAGGGTCATTTCACTGGAACATGAAATTTGATTTATTCTACGTCGCAGCAATTCTGTAAAGTGCTTAGTCTTGTGCTAGCTCATGCTTTGTTACCATCAGAATACAGATCAGAATGACATCCATGAGGAATAATCCAAGTATTATTAACTGTACCACAGTTATCTGTACACACTGATTACATTTCATATTAGCACTATTGTCATCCTAAAGTTTAGTTGTACTTTTGAGGACTAACTTCAGTCTGTCATCACAGGTCAGAGAAGTCAAAACTGTGCTTTAAAGAATTGTTTAGTGGAAGCAAAAAACATGCTTCTTAACAAAAGTGAAATTTGACATCAGTTGCAATTTAGAACTGATTCTGTGTAGCCAACCATACTGCTTCTGCTGCCTCCAACTCAATCTTAACACGAGGTACAAGGACATGATGAGTAAAGTGTCTGTTGTGGGTCAAAACTAAGGCCAAAAACTAGGGATGCACGATAATATTGGCAGGTCATCGGTATCGGCCAATTATGGCTTTAAAATGAAATATCAGTATTGGTCTAAAATTAAAACTTCTGCTGATATAACAGGCCAATAAAATGATGCTTTAATTATGCACATGTAATGCAAGCATGTCTGCAGCGTGAAGGTTTGCTGAAGTGTCTGAAACAGACACAGTCACATCCCTACCTTCTTATTTTGCCCAGTGAATGTGTACATTTTAAAAAGCATTGTATTTAATGTCTGCATCTGCCAGTAGGTCATCATGATAAGAGGAGGCATGACAATATGTTAATTCCACTGCAGGAGAGATGGAAAGACATATGTTTATATTGTCATCGGCATCTGCCATCAGCCAAAATGAAAAATATCAGCAACAACCCAATACTGTGCAACCCAATAGCAACCCATCCAAATATGTACATAAACACCTCAACTGGCCTTCTCTTGTGGAAGAGTATGATCCACACTGGTGAGGAAAGGGGCGACTGGTCCAGAGGATTCACGGGCAACAATCCTTCACCAGCATTATCTTTTATTCCGGATGGCACCGTTAATCTAGAAGATGTTTCAGGGCCAGAGGACAATGCAGCTGATGAGCGAGGTTGTGAGGTTTCCTATTGTACTAGATTACATTGTATTGACAGGTGCTTCTAATATCGCTCTCCATCATGTACTGTATGTAAATCCAGGTAGAACCTTCCAATACAACATCTACATGAACAAGAGCCTCAGAAATTACCATAGATTTTAATCAACACATCTTCAACAAAAACTGAACATTAAAGACTCAGGGTTAAAAAAAAAAAACAATCACACATGAAATCTCACATAGATTTGATGTTGTTAATGTAAACTTCAGCCTATGATCTTACAGCTGAAATAAACCCCATTCAGATGCAGCACCAGCACTGATCTATTAGACCCGTGAAATGAACTGAAATAACCACAGAATCAAGCAGTAAACTGCACGTGGACCGACGAGACGACAGACCTGCTGACAAACTGATTGTGGGAGGAATTGGCAGCTTTTGTGCTGTAAGTCTGGATATATCCTGTAAGGTTAAATACACTAACATACAATGTCAGGCTCAGCACCTAGTACAAAGTCATACGCCAGGTATGCAAACCAAAACAGCAACATTCCTGAGCAAAACACACAAAACCTTGTTGTGACAGTTTCATTCGGAGCAAGTGGGCCAATCACAGGAGACTCAGAAGGTGACTTTATATTTCACAATCTGATCACAGCATGCGCTTAGGCACTGTAGGTTTGATTGTGAAAAAAATAAAATAAAATTGGAAACCAGCAAAAAAACAGAACAGTTATCAAGGGTTGATTTTTGGTGTCAACATTGTTTCCAGGCCTCACAAGCCAAACACCAGGTGTCATGGGAACAGACATGACTGAGATTTTTTTCTAAATAAAATGTGAACTACTGAACCTCATCCTTCTCTGAGAAGCCGACAAGAAAAAAAAAATTCTGTGGACTTTAACCAAATGGCACCTATTTACCCAGCATGTCCCACGTATTTGATCAAAGTCATGTTTGTTGTGGTTCAACGTGTGCAGCTCAAGAACTCTCAGTCATGTCATGAAGGTGCTTTTGGAGCTGCTGTAAATCCATTATCCTGTTGTATAAGCAAATGTCATGATTACCAATGGTTGCTTCCGTTCTTGGTGCCTCCAGGTTAAAGTGAAGGTAAGTGACTTTCTGCAGACACACTGGTGTCCAAGCTGGAAACGCAAACAGGCTCAACAAACTGATTAAAAAGGCTGGATGAGTTATCAGCTGCAAACCGGACACCTGGCTGTGAATGTGTTGGAGAGGAGGACAAACTGTTATCCATCCTGGACCACCACCCTCTCCACCAGCTGCTGGACAGACAGCGGAGCTCGTTCTCCCACAGACTGATTCAGCTCCGCCGTCACAAGGACAGATACAGCAAATCTTTCTTGCCATAAGTCTGTTTAAGTCTGCAGCTCAGTCTGACACAGAACACTCAGGACTCACAATGTTGCAGTGTGCATGTAGTTTATGATCTGTTTGCATTACATCTGTTTGCACTAGATCTTTGCACAAACACTTTGCACTAATCTTGCACCATTACTTTTCGAGTCAATGGTCTTAAGTACTTGCAAATTGCACTGAATGGTGTTTTATGTCATGTTATATCCTGTTATTTGATGTGATGTGTGTTGTGTTAGCTCATACTGTAGCTGCTCCAACACCAGAATTTCCCAGTTTGGGACAAATAAAGTGCATCTATCTATCTATCTATCTATCTATCTATCTATGTGGTTGCAGACGACAGTATGATTATAACCGGTTAGCATCTAGCTAGCTAACAGGGCAACTCATCTGCAGCACCGGCCCATATGCTAACACTGGTTTAATACTGTTTGTAGCTGAGGTTGTTAGCATGAAGCTAAGCAGATAACACTAGTCAGCTGGTGTCATGACACAGCTGGCTGGAGACAGAGATGCTAACGGTGCTCAGAAAGCTTTCCTATGAGGATAAATCACCTGCAGCTAACAGCTTCACAAATCACTGACATTACAGGAGGCTGGCAAACATGGAGGATATCACATTACACCAGTAACAGCAGCTTCACTTGCTCTTGTGGCCCGAAATTATCACGTTAAATGTTACATTTTGTTTAGCATCAACCCCAAAAAAGACGACTGTCAACTGCAGCTACTGTTTACGTTAGCTAACGTTTAGCTAGCTAACTTTCCTCACGTCACTCAGCTAGCAGAGCTTAAAATACCTAAACATGATTAAACCCACAACATGCTGCCGTGACAGGAAGCTAATAAATAAGTTCATATAAATCATACCAGTGGGCACAAAGCCCCATAAACTGTGAGCTGTTTCAGCCGGTGTTAGTTTGTCCTATCTGCTGTATCATAGCAGGTTAGCATGCTAGCTGCACTTTGTAGCGTTAGCAGGAATAAAAGCTCTCTCACCACAAACTGTCAGCGGCCTCTTCTGCTTCTTCTTCTTCTCTCACACGACAATCCAACTGTGCTTCATGGCCACAAACACGAACAGCTCGAGTCAACGCTTTAATCGGGTCACTGTGGAAGAAGGAGCCACGCGTGGATCTCCATGACTGAGCCCGCCTCTCCCGCACCTTCCTCTGCGGCCAGGTCCGGTCCGCTCGGCCCCCTGATCGAGCCCCCTGATCGAGCCCCAGCCCAGGGCGGTGACGGTGGACCTGTCTGTCTGTCTGTCTGCCTGCCTGCCTGTCTCTTTGTCTGTCTGTCTGTCTGTCTGTCTGCACGCTCACATCATGTAGTTAACACACAGAGACTCATCCTCATCCACGCCCACAAAGACAAAGAGGCCAGAACACACATGATCAGTGGTTTCACAACAGATAATCAATATGTGATCAATACTGTCATCTCACTGTTAAATGTCATTTAAGCATCTGGACAGTTTGACTTGTGTCACATGCGACACTACAAATGTTATTTATTTATTGTTGGACCTATAAAACATTTTTATAGGTCCAACAATAATACACAACAAATAAACAATAAATTAAACAAAACAAACAAATACATACATAAATGATTGCATATTAAAATCATGAGTTTAATAACCATTATTATTATTATGGTGATAGGTGTTAGTTACGCTCTCTGAGGGTTGATGATGTCATGTCACGTGGTGTCTGTTATCTTGTGAGTGCAGATGAAGTCCAGTCTTTATCTTCCTGCTGCTTCTTCTTTGCTGTTTTCTGAGGGACAGTTTTTTTAGAGCAGCCTCATCACAGAGCTGATGAGGACAGACAGAGATGGGGACTGACCTGCAACATGACCCCACACTCACCTGGACCAGGACTGTGCAGGTAGAGCTGCTGGTTCAGCAGGGCGCCCCCTATCTGCTGCTCTGCATGTGTAAAAGGTTGCACAAAACATGAACCAGCTCAGAAGTTCTTCAGTTGTAAAAACAGCCTGTCAGGACACACAAGTGAAAAACATACGTCCTAATTTAACTAAACAACATGCATCAACAAAAATCCAGTCCAGGGCTCCATTTGTCAGGCAACTTTATTTCTTCCAATATATGTTGGTTATATGGAACCATCCAGAGGATATGTGTCAAATCACAGTTCATGCGGTCATCCACCTGGCATTTTGGCTGAAGAGCTGCCTGATGTTGTAGTCTCTCATGGTAAATAATTTTGGCCACTATTTCCACCATTTTCACTAATAAATAAAAATAAAAACAAGAACAACCAAACAAAAAGATCATTTTTACTGGGACTGGGACAAACTGCTCTCTGAGTTTAAAAACACATTTATTCTTGAACCTGTGAGGGTTTGTCTCAGGAACTCACGCTGTCACTTTGAATATGCAAACATTCTCTGTTAATCAAACACAAACCAACATTTGTATGAATTTGGGAGAACAGGAGGAGATTGTTAGAGATTATTCTGGATCAACAGTTCACATACATGAAGAGTTGCTCACCTTTAATCCTCAGCAGTTTGCAGCAGTTTGATGAGACTGTTTGCAGTTTACGAGCAGCCTGAGTGATAAATCTCCGTTTCCATCCTGGTGATGTGGATGGAGGCCATCGAAGGAAGCTCACAGCCCTTAAATGTTTTCCAACTCGGTGCACAGACGTTTCACAACAGCTTCATATTGAGAGTTGTATTTCATTCTGAATATCATAAGTCTTCAGGTTAAGGTAATTTAAATTTCATACCTGCACTGGTGCACTGAAAGTTGCATCTTATGTCATGAATCTTGTATTTCACATTATAAAAAATCATTTATAACTAAAAGAGCCAAAACACAAAGAGTTAAATTAATGAGATAAGTCTTTACACAGCTGCCAATGTATGCATTAGAAGTGGAAATAGCAATTGTCAAATTCATGGTAGAATAAAGAATAAATACAACCACTCTCTATTTTTGAATTTAGAGCTGCTAAACAAACTGTCTTTCCAGGCTGAGAACAGACTGACAGACTGCAGCTCTGTGGCTGCTGCTCAGATTCCACCGAGTCCAAATAAACATGGATTAGATCAGACGATGCTGCAGCCTGACATGAATGAGATCAGGTGTCGAACTGTTTGTCAATCTAATTACATGATTCCTGAGCTACATGTCCAGGTATTCAATCTCCTTTCAGTTCTGGTTTGTCCTTCAGCAAATGTGTGAGACAACAGCTCATCACACAGCAAGTTCATCTGTTAAAGTTTGGTACTTCATTCTATTGGACCATCGGGACGAGCATAACGGCTGCTGGTTAATGATTCCTCTTGTGGTTCTTGGCTATTTGCTCAGACATAATTTTGTTTTAATGTAAAATTTGGAATACTGATCATTTACAAAGAATGTTTGCTGGCATGCAACAGTGCCATATCATTCACAAGAGCTCATTTTCAGAGCGTTCAGTTCATGTTCAGTTCAGTAAAATGCCTTTTAACATGTCTGATGTTTTCTCTCCTGTGGGTTAAGTGTGTTGGATTCTGTCTTTCATGCTGGTTTTTTTATGTTAACTGGCTCGTAGTCAGAGAATGCAAACATTTTCATAGTCAAATCACGTTTTGTGTGATGAATCATTCTCCTAAAAGAAGAAACTGCAGACGGTGGTTAAATATAGTAAGTCTGAAGTGTAGCAGGGAAAAGAAGAATAAGTTTAAAAACCTTTTAAATACTGTAAGAAATAATTATGAAAAGTGCAGCTCAGATCCAGTCTAGTTCTTCAAATGAGCGTCATATAAATACAGTACGATGTGCTCTCAGAATAGCAGTCAGTATCTGCACATGCTGTCGAAGCTCTGTGGGTGTTGATTTCAGGAGGTGCTGCTTCCTCTCCTGGTCTGACCGGCTGGTCCTGGTCTCTGATCTGTTCCAGCACATCAGCACGTCTCATCAGCTCCATGATTCAGCAGCTGCTCCAGAGTGACAGCAAGTTTGTTTTATTTCCAACAGCCTTTGAACGTCATTTCAAAATGAATCACGACACCATTTTCTCCACCAGAAAAAACTGCGAAAATAAAAACAACTGTCATGTAGCTTATTCTGTGTGACTGGTCTAATTACTCAGAAAATACTGCATCAAGGAAGCAACACAGCAAACTGCACTGAGGACTTCTGCATTCGACTATATTCAAGCTTTTCTAAGACTTCAGTTTGAATTTTGTAGTAATGAGTAAAGATATTTTAGTGACTTGCAAGCACCTTAAATATTGACAAATGCCACAAGCTCTGATCTTAGTAACTGTGGCTCAAAACATTTCAATTCACTAAGTCACAAATCTGTCCACTGGACTCGAGTGAGCACGGTGCTGATCGTCTGTACATGCTGCTACACGTGTATTTACTGTATATATCCATCAGGCTTACAGCATTAACGTTATGGTCACTACAGTCTAGTACAAATTTACAAAGCAAACAACATTGTGAAAGCAGCCTTGAGTAAACTTCAGATGGCTGTCACAGTATTGATCAATCTGAACTCTCGAGTAACCTGCTTTTTACCGTTTGAATGAATGAACAACAAATCAAAATATGTACATTTATGTGTCATGAGCTGTTTTGATGGGACACTGACAGAAACCAACACACACTCATATTACCAATATAAATGTTTATACTGTTTTCATATTAAGATATCATAGACACAATCCGCCCTCTTGTCGTCTCTTGTGATGTTGGATCTCCACCAGTCACCCTGGTTTTTAAATGAAATACTGCACATTTATCTTTGCTGCCCGGTCTCAAAGTCCAGGTTGATCCCGGACAGCAGCTCTCCTCCGCAGGAGCGGTTCAGCAGCTCCTTCAGGGCTTCATTCACGTCGTTGTTGAAGACGGTGGAGAAGCTGCAGTTGGGGTATCCTCCTCCGCCTCCATCCATGGGAAGGGAACCCATCACCTCCTGCACCCACTTCAGCTCGTTGCTGAGCTCCAGACGCAGAGCGTCGAAGTGGCTCTGTCTCTCCTGGTAGCGGCTGCTGATGGCGCCGAGGCTGGAGCTGAAAGCCTGCATGTCGTCCTGCAGGCTCCTCTTGAAGGCCTCCACCTTGCGGAACTCGTAGCGGATCTGCGAGAGCTCGTGGCGCACGCCTTCGCTCTCCTCCTTGTACCAGGCCTCCTTCTCATTGTATATAGAGACCATGGCGTCGATGTCTTCCTGCAGAGAGTCGTGGGCCACCGCCAGGCTAACGAACGAGCTCTCCATCTGGTCAATGTCCTCCACCACCTGGGCGAAGCGCTCAAAGTTTACATAGGTGTTGTTGGGCGGCATGCTGGAGTGGGACTTGATGGTGTACTCCCTCAGACGCTTGGTCTTCAGCTGCCGCCGCTCCCGTTTCTTCCACTCCTGGGCTTTATTTTCCTCCTTGTGCTCGTTGGACTTTGGGGTGTAAAGAGGGGATAATATCAGGCACAGATACAGAGAACTCATGCAGTTATGTTAGTGCATCAGGTAGGTTTGAGTTAAAGGTTCATTACAAAACAAATATTTTGCTCCTCTTCCATATCATGAAAAGCAGGATTGTGCACAAAAGGCAGGAAGGAAATGACCAACGATGACATGATGCAGCGAAAACAGTCAACAAAGATGAATTCAGATGTCTGAAATGATCAGTCTTCCATACCAGCGCCAACAGGTGGCCAGCAGTGGTCACTGCCACTACAAACTATAGGACGGCCCAGTTGACCATTTCAGTTTGTCTGTTTGCAGGTTGAAGTCAAACTAATGACTAGTTCTGACAAGTTGAAACAGGATTATGGATCATTGGTTCTAACATTTAGGGGCTTCCAGTATTTCTATACCCAAACTTTGACCATAAGCAAACATCCTCTAACCTCCACTGATTGTTGGGAATACAGACTGCAATCACTCATGTCAGCAGACTAAAAGACAAGCAAGAAAAGCTTCATCATATATGATTCCAGATTTCAGGGGTGAGTCATTCATTAGTGTTGTTCTTTGCACCAACAATAAGTTAAAATGAACATATTTGTTCACAGCACAACTACACAGACATTTTGTGCTGTTTCAGCCTGGATTCAGCTCAGATCATGATTTTTTTTTGGATATAAAGAATACATAAAAATATATGTATCTTTGCAAAACAAGATTTGATTTAATACAGAAATACTGGATCTCCCATATGCAGATATTCTCAAGCTCAGTCAAGTTGCATAAGAAATAATGTATATTAAACATATTCCCACAAATTTCCATCTCTTATCTGGAGCTGGACGTCCTAAATCAACTTCATATTCTTGTTGAGTGGATTTGGCCGGGTGCACGGGGCCATGTTGGAACATAAATCACAGCTCCAATCTGGCACCGTGAAGCAGGTTTGCCTCAGGACGTTGTTTGCTCTTGGCTCATTCATTGCTCAGCAGATAATCTGTCTTCAGGTCGCTGCTACTGAATGAAGCATTTCCACTGTATATTACTGCTACAGCACACATGGCTATGACGGGGTCAGTGTACACGGGTGAAGAGCTGCGTTTGTCAGTTAATACTATGCAGTCTGACATATGAGCAGCCACCAAAGTCGGAAATGTTTAAAATGATAGTATAATTAATTAATATATAATATATAAGTTTTCACTCTACCTTGATCCACGGATGATTAAGAGCATCTTGAATTGTTAATCTTTTCCTGTAAGAGAAAACAGAAAAACCAAATAATGTTATTGCACTACCATAAACACACAGGTGAATTTTGTCCTGAGGAAAATGTCATTCACTATGTGCTCACTTCTTATCCTTCTCCAACAACTGGCTGATGAATTTCTTGGCCAGCTCACTGGTGTGACAGAAGAACTCCTCGTCAAACTCATAATTTATGGCTGAAATGTTCCTTAGTGTGTCCTGTTTGGTCTCCCCCAGGAAAGGTGAAGCGCCGCTCAGCCTGGAAGCAAACGAGAGTTCATCATCCTGTCTGAAGGAAGCTGCAGTATAATGTACAGAATACATTACAGTATTTGAGTTCACTTGCAGGATGTAGGTGATGACACCGATGCTCCACATGTCTGCTTCCAACCCCAGAGGCTCATAGTTGACAATCTCTGGAGCTTAAGACAGATGACAGACAACATGCATCACTGATAAAGCAGCTGAAGAATAAACAGTATCTTGTATTATTATCACCATGTTCCTCAAGTCCCTACTTCTAAACATCTAATATCATTATATGTGGATCTTCTTGTGGACTGATTCCTGCCATCCTGTCGGGGAAGTTTGGAGGAAGGACATGAGATATCTGATGAGCCCCTGGGTGAAGCGACGGAGAGATCAAAGACTCTTCCATTAACATTAGACTTCAGTGCAGCTTAAAGTCACATAATAACTGAACAGAGTCTTCCTGTCGCTTACAGCATCTGTGACAGATGTAAATCAGACGAGGAGACCTTGACTCATCTTTTCTGGCCTTGCCCAGAATTTAAACTTTGGGGAGGAAATAATTCATGTATTTAATTTAATAACTGTTCTCTTGCTATATTGTGTTGCTTTGAGAGCTCCAGCAGGCGTATGATTAGAACTGAAAGAGTTATTTTGAGAGAAAGGAACTCAACCTCCTCTATTTATTTTAAGAAGTGGCTCAATGATACGGTTTCCTGTCCTTATTTAGAGGACTCGTCTTACTCGTATCATACATCTGGGTCAGATTATATGTGACTCCTCTTGCCTTGTCTGCTGATGAGTGAGTCACTCAACTCTTGATTATTATGCTAAATGGGCAAAAGTGGCAAATATTTAGTGGGTGCATTCTTTTTTTCCCACCTTCTCTTTGCTGATTATACTAGAAAGAAAACGTTGATTTGTGTGTCTCTCTGAGAGGCTCCATGTGCTGCACCGTGTCTGGATGGACATGAACATCATGACAGCCAAGGACACTGGCAATACAAGGCTTCTTAACGTGCATCATGTGTTTTATATACCCTTGGTAAAAAAAGTTCAAAATAAACAATGATCAAATAAAGAAGTAACAAATGAACTCGTCTTACCTACAAACTCAGGTGTTCCAAAGATGTTTTTGAACTCGACTCCAGCTTCAATCTTGTGAGCGAGACCGAAATCAATGAGCTTGATTCTCGGTAACGGCACATTCTTGTCCAGCAGCATTATGTTTTCAGGCTGCAGATGAGAGACGTTTACTTAGAACATGTTTGAGAACCACTGACCTAAATAACAAATACAAGAAATGACATTAAGAATTACAGTTTCCAGCATGATATTCATTTTAAATACACAAAACACAAACAGTTGGACTTGGTGCAGTGAACAATCATAAGGTGCAAAACTGTCTGTGTCATTTTGGCTGCAGGGAATTTCACCAGTCACCAGTCAAGGTTAAATTCTAGATTAAAGACAGTTAATTGCTCCACCTAGTGGAACAATTCTCCTTCATGGACTTTATTAAACTCATTGTGACCTCCAGTAACTCCAGTCAAATAGTTCCAGTCACTGAACTCTATCATATCACAAAGGAAGGAATCACACAGCACTCAATACAAAATGTGCACTAGACGACCTTCACTCTGACACTTCTCCTCAATACTGATGAACTCAAAACTCTCAGTCATCAATCCACTTATTAAGTCGTTTCATTCTGAATTAATGAGGTCTCGTGTGGACAAACCTTGAGATCAAAGTGGGCTATTTTTCTGGCGTGCAGGTAGTTGACCCCCTCCAGGATTTGCTTGATGAACTGAGTGGCCTCCTCCTCGCTCAGAGACTCCTTCTGTGCCAGGAAGTCGAACAGTTCACCCCCAGAGACCCTGGAACACAGACGCTCATCATCCGACCGCCTGATGTCACTGAGTCACTGTTTCATGCACCATACAGGTTATTTTGTTATTTTGAGCTGCTATGCCAATTAAATCATTCATTACTTAAAACTGTTTTGAGTGCAGAATTATAATACCCCGCTTTTTTCCAATGCTTAAAATTTCCTGCAAGCTGTGCACACAGTTTTAATAATCCAAGCAGACAGATCTCTGTGTGTTTCCATACTAATATTCCTTCTGCTCTATAAAACCTGTGGAGGCTGCAACAGTTCAACAAGTGATTGCGATGATGGAAAACTGAAGTATCTCTACTGTCATTTTTAATAAACTTTAATTTGATTCTCCATGTTTTGCGGCACAGCGTGAGTTTCTAATGACTGTGTCATCATGTAATTGCTGAAGCTTTCCTTGAACACACCCCTGACATGAACATTCCCAGGTGTCTGTGTTTGGGACGCGTGGTCCTCTGGGACTCACAGCTCCAGGATGAGCACCACGTCGGTCCGGTTCTCGTAGACGTCGTGCAGCGTGACGATGTTGGGATGCTGGATCTGCTGCAGGATGTCCACCTCCCGCTCGATCTCCTCCCGCCTCACTCCTCGAGAGCTGGCCATGCTCTGACGCTTCTTGATGAACTTGGCAGCAAATTCCAGACCCGTGCTTTTCTCTCTGCATTGTTTTACGATGGCAAACTGCCCACTGAAACACAGGTGGAGAGAAAATCCTGTGAGTTCAGCCTGAAAAAGTATGTAAGGTAACACTGTAGTAGTTTTTATTAACTACAGGTTATTAGCTTGTATTAGATATATTGGTGTATTCAAGAGTAACCAGAAATTGTCACAGTCAGTCAATCAGTTATCATTATATAATTTGTCCACCAGAGACCAAGTTTATCATTACGTACATATTGGTAACAGTTCTTTAAAAACCTCAACTTAAGTGGTTTTATTAATAAAGAATGTTGTTGTTATGTGTTTGTTTATAACAAATGTTTACAAGGTGATATATCATCATCTGAAATTTCAAATGTCAAAGAAAGAGAAATTTTTTAAAACAGCACAATAAACTGACTGATCAGTCTAAATGTTATTTCAACTGGATGAAGTGATGAGTGTCAAAGTCAGCAGTAAAAAAAGGTGTGTTTTTCTTTCGTTACGTGGATCCTTTCTGAGCTCACAGGCAAATTGAACTAAAACAGGTTAATCTCACAATTTAACTCACAACTCCTAACTGAGACATAAAGAAATGACTGGAGCTTAGGCAGCAAACACTGAAGGCAAAACAGTTGAAGTTACTCTGGTTGAATTTGTAGTGATAATTAATTTTGACAATGTGCACAGATTGTCCTGATGGGGGCGCTTCAGCCAAAGGAGAAACTTCAGACTTTGGGAACAACAACTGATCTGATGGAAAATGAGATTGTGATACAATGACTGCACTGTTCTTCTATTATTTCTTATTACTGACTGTTGTTCACCCTTCACGTGCTGCAGGGCCTCGGTGGGTCTGTGATTCAGTCTATTCATAGTGTCGCACAAATTCCTCCACACAAACTGATAAGATCCTCACAGATACTCACACATCTCAATACAAGCAAACGCTTCATGTCAACGGAGTCTGACGTGGGTCAGCGTTTGAAATCAAAGGTTATATGGCCAGGCTATTTATTCCTGGTTCACTAGAACGGCCTGTAAACCAACACTCCACTTCCTCGTCTGCAGCCGGCCTGAGTTTCAATGGAGCTAAAGATAGAAAACTGCTTTAAAAAGCAGCTGGACATGCAGAACAGTTGTCTCCACCTGACGACACAGCGACAACGAAACAAGGAGCTGACACACAACATTCTTTACTTTTCTGCTTTAGAACATTTCCGTGTAATCTGAGCTTTATAGAAACACTGATTATGTTCAGTTATGTTCAGTCAGGGGGCTTTTCCAGCACGTCGTTAATGATTCAGTGCGATTTCCATATTGTTACAGCAGCAGCAATAATGACCTCCTGCTGCGCTGACCTACATGCTGCCTGGTGCCCTTGAGCAAAGCAAGCTTTCTGTCAGTGTTTCCTCATTATGAAATGTATGTACACGCGGGAACCCAGGGGTCGTTTTCTTCATGATGATCAATGTCGTTGCCTGTTTATCAGTATTATGATGTCTGACTCACTGATCCTCATAAAATACAACACTGAAATAATATGGCTGTTGATTCTTTCATATACTTTTACTTTACCAAAAAAATGTCAAATGATTTCCTTGTATATGCTGAATGTCCTTAAACAAAAAAAATAAATGATGATATGACTGAGTGTACTCTTCATAAATCATTTCTTTATATATAGAAAACATTTTAAAAAAGAAAAAAAGTACAGTTTTCCCGGCTGTAACTAAAAGCAATGAATGAACAGGCCTCAATAAATAAATAAAATGTATAGATTTAGTTTTTAGTTCATTTTCTACTTAAGATTTTAGTTATTTCTGCTTTTGTTCCTTTCATTTATTATTATTTCTTATCTGTCTCTCTGAGTGTCCTCATGTTGTTTTGTGATTCTTATGAGGATTTAGCTGCTCTTCAGTTCTGAGATTAATAAAGTCATCAATCAATCAATCAATCAATCTGAAAGTAGATGGAAATAAAATATCCTGCCTGTGTGTGTGTGTGTGTACCTTCCCAGCTCTTCACCAATCTCATAGAAATCCTCCACCTTCAGCTGTTTGAATGGATCCATGTCTTCAGTGTTTAACCTGAATCTTCTGCTTCACTTTTCATCTCTTTCACTGTAAAAACACATCAGTCATTTTATCATCTGGTTCCACAACTTTTTCACTAAATGACAACAGACGAATAAAGTGAACAAGTTGATGAAAGAAGATCAATAAACAACAGTTTGACTCATTAGACTGAAAATATGAGAAATAAAACTGAGAAACAACATGAGTGAATAAACATGTCTCACCGCGTTAAACACGTCTTCAGTCTCCTTCTGTCCCGAGTGTCTCCTTCTCTCCTCAGTGTCTCCTTCTGTCCCGAGTGTCCCCCTCTGTCCTCAGTGTCTCCCTCTGTCCTCAGTGTCTCCTTCTGTCCCGATAGTCTCCTTCTGTCCTCAGTGTCCCCCTCTGTCCTCGGTGTCTCCCTCTGTCCTCGGTGTCTCCCTCTGTCCTGAGAGTCTCCTCGTGTCCTCAGTGTCTCCGAAGTCGTTTTCAGTCCCAACACGATCCTTCACCAAGGAGGCAGCGTCAAACCGAACTCCACTCAGAAAACTACTAATTTAATGTCGCATTGATTTTAACTCACGTCCATGAAAACAGTGGACTTTTTGAAAACGTCACCTACAACTATAATATAATGCAGCATTGAGCGACAGCAGCGGGTCGAGCAAAGCAGTTCGAGTTAAATGTGAATTTGTTCGCTCCTCGTAAATCAGCCTGCATGAGAAATCTGCGTGAAATCTATTTCAAAAAGATGGTTTCAGATGTATTTATTTATGCCGAATCATTGACTAAAACCTTCCAGCTTAGAAGATACATTCAAAAGTGTTAAACCTCGTCAGATATCTAAGTAAACTTTGTCTTTGCGGTAATGTAAGTGAGGTTCGGTGCGCCGCGCCTCACCCACGTGGTCCGACCACCTGTTCAGCTCGCGCGTCAAACCGTGACACCTGCGGCCCGTTGGAGGATTCAGACATCCGGGATAAATGACCGAGCTGAGTTCAACGAATCCAAATCAAGAGCGTCCAGGCTTAATTGGCTGCACAAAGACCAAGCCAGGATGAGCAGACCCGGACCCATCGAGCCAGGTGAAACCGATCCTGGATCAGTGCGCGCACGCGGCTTCCTCAAATAGACCCCGCCATCGATCACAGAGTCACCGATTCACCATGGCAACTAGAGCGGCGGAGGCAGAAATGCGCGTGGAGGCTTGCGAGCAGGTGAAGGACCAAATAAAGAAGAAGGACTCTGCAGGCCTGACATGGCTCCTCGACTGGCTTCAGTTCTCATCCCATTCAGTGTGACAGGGCGAAGGCACCAGTGCAGCAGCAGATCACGGCAATTTATAAATCCAAACTCATCAAGAAAAACAGCATTTTATTATTTTTCCTTATTTTTATTTCACTTGCCTTCAAATAAAACTTGACTCTTTCTTTCTTCATACTTTTCTATTTGATCCTTTTGGTTCTGCGTTTCAGCTGTGAATCGTCTCCATTTTAATGTTTCTGTCCCAAACACATTAACTTTTATATTTTCAATAGTTCAGTAATATTTTTGATGAAAAACAGCGACTCAACACTGAATTTCACTCAAGAAAACTTAAAATATCCACTTTTTGTGTTGATGTCTGTCAGTTGGTGAATCTCACTCGTTGGGTTTAATTCTGTCAGCACATTCATGCTCACAAGAGAACGAACCTTCAGTCAAAAGGCTCGCTGATGGAAATGTGGTTGGTCAGTCCAGACTGAAATATCTCTGCATCTATTGGATGGATTGGATGAAGTCTGCTACAGATATTCAAGGTTCCAAGAGGATGAATCCTACCAACTTTGGTCGTCCTCTGACTTTTCATCTGGTGCCGTCATCAAGTCAAAATTTTACTTTGTCCAATACTTTGGTGAAATTAACCAAATTAACGTGGTTGCAGATGTCTGAATGTCTTAACCCTGAATTTTTACTGGTTTATCATGTTGGGATGAGCTGTTTGTCTCAAAGTTGGAGGTCAGTCCCTGTAATGAAACTGCAGGATCAGATTTTCGTTTCCACACTGTGATCAAATGCAAACACACACAGATACACATCCATGTTCCCGCTTCCACTTCCACCAGCGCCTCCGTTTCTCACACAGTGGAAAAAAGAACTCGCCCAACTAAAATGAAAGCAAACAAAACAAACAAAAGCACTTTGTGACGAAGCCCCTGAAGTTCAATCTGTGAGCAGGAAGCAGACGGTGAAATGAAAGCGTGAGGCTGATGAGAGGTGGAAGAGTCACAGGGAGATGAAGTGAAACAACACCGCTGTTCAGATGACGCAGATACTCAGTCAAATGAGGCACCTTGTCAAACGTCACGTGAACATGCCCGGAGTGTTAACGCGGCTCAGTCAGCTCCGGACAGACGGACAGGATGGAGAGGAAGTCGGGTGTCGACCTGCACATGGAGGCTTCAGAGGGAGGCCTGAAGGAGCTGGTGATGAGGTGGTTCACCGAGACGCAGGCGCCGCTCATCCTCCACAACGGAAACTTCCCCGACTGGTTTCAAGGCTTCGCAGCGAGAAAGTAAGAAACACAGAAAAACAGAAGTCAACTTGTTCTGACCCTGAGTATTCTCGTAGTTTGTGGCATTTTATTTGACCTTTATTTGAATAGATTTCATTCTGTAGATATTTCTGCCACCAACATCATTTCCCATGTTTATAGCTGCAGTGCTGCTGAGGACACTGAGCTCAGGCAGCACATTTATTCAAGTAAGATAAGATAAGATAAACCTTTATTCGTCCCACAGTGGGGAAATTTGCAAGTACTCAAGTACAGCTATGAAGCACTTGTACTTTAATCTAGTATTTCCATTTTATGCAACTTTTTAATTCCACTATAATTCAGAAGGAAGGATTGTACTTTATTTTACACCACTATATTAGTTTGACAGGTTTAGTTACTAGTTACTGTTACACTGCAGTATGTGACACAGTGATGCACCTCAAGCAGCTACAACAGGAAAAAGCTACTTACACATAAATACATCTGTTGTAATAATCCAATAATATAATATATATACCATATTGATTAATTGATAATATACTTTTACTACTAATCTCAAATACTTCTCCCACCACTGGATGTTTTTATGGTCATTCAGCAATTTTAAAAACCTACCTACAATGGTCCAATTAAAAATGTACACATGATGAGTATTTCATATTGTAGTACTTTTAGACTCGATAGATCGATATGACAACTTGTTTTAGGCAACAAAAACTGAATGCAAAAAGGATTTTGAATTTCCAGATAGTGTGGTGAGTTCGACCTTTAAACACAAAATACAATCTAGACAATCCAAACAGAGAAAAACTCAACTGTGATGAAACAGTAACACAAGTCAGAGGGAGAAAAGTGACTCAGTGAAGTCAGTTTCACAGAAATATCAACCTTAAGTTTGCGGATGTTGGGGAATATTAAGAACCACAAGTCAGGCTGTGTTTTATTCCTTTTGAATAATGAATTAAACCGTCCAATTGTGAGACTAAGACTATGTCATTTTTTTAAATTTCAAATGTCAGATAATCTTGCTTTAAGGCAAGAAGCAGATGATAATTGACACATCCACACATAAAGGCGATGGACAGTGTGAAAACCCACAGGATCAATGACTCTGGACGGAACCAGTGTGTGTGTGTGTGTGTGTGTGTGTGTGTGTGTGTGTGAGAGAGAGAGAGAGAGAGAGAGAGAGTGAATAAAAGAGAGATATGACTTGGGCAGAGGTTTGAAAACATGGCGGCAATATCTTTCAATCTAATTTGCCTGTAAGTCTGTTTAATGGCTTGTGTCTCGCTCTCTGCTCCAGAGACACAGAGGATCTGCTGAGAGATAAAGCTCTGGGCTGTTTTCTCATTCGCCTCAGCGATAAAGCCATCGGATACATCCTGTCCTACAAGTGAGGCCAATCAAGTGTGTTCGACACCGTTCGGTCGCTTCTGTCCCGCCTCTCTGATTCATCTCACCATGCATTTCCTCCCCAGGGGCCACGACCGGTGCCGCCATTTTGTCATCACCCAGAATCAAGACGGACAGTTCGTCATATCGGGAGACTGTCAGACGTACGGCAGTCTGACGGAGCTGATCGAGTATTACAAGGTCAGCCCCATCCAGCCCTTCGGAGAATACCTGACCTCCAGCTGCTATGAGGTGAGGAGGGGAAGCGTCAGTCTGTCGGCCGGTCCACCGTTTTCATTCACACTGAAATCACAACTGTTAAGTATATTTGGTTTAGACATTCATGGTCCAATTCATCGACTTTTCATACGTCAACGTCAAGTTTTCAAATCTCCAGTAAAACTGGAGGAAAATGGTTGTAGATCCTTGATAAGACTGGATCTACTTCTTATGTCTGATGTCCAACAGCAATTTGATGATTGATGTTGAAAATCACTTTTTAATCTGCTGCCATGAAACCACTGAAACTTGTCCATCCTTCTGTGGCCACATCATTCACGGTTGTGCTGCTTGTTGCTTGATGCACCTTCTTGCCTTAAGGACAGTGTTGGATTTTTTCACTATATTGAAGTTTATTAATTCTAATGATGTAATATAATTTTAATGACAGTAGGTTTTAAGTACAACAGATCAAATGAGCTGTTTTGCACATTTCTGACACTGAAACATCTTACACTGTTTGGACAGTTGGTGAACTCCACAGCTCCAGTTTCTAAATCTAAACGGCCATAATCTGGTTTCATTTGACTGGTGCCGCCATCATTTACATGTCTCACTTATTTTCCTCATTGGAGCCACATGGAGGTGGAAAAGAGACAGTAACACAGGTTGTTACTTTCAGGTAAACACAGGTGAGCTGTATGACGTGGTGAATTACAGCAGCAGAGGGAAGTCTGGGGTTTGTGTCCAAGCCCTGCGGACTCTGTGGGACCAGAAAAATGACAGCGACCCAGGAAATAATCAGAAGATTCAGCAGCACATGGAGCCTCCTGCAGCTCCTGCAGCTCCTGCAGCTCCTGCACTGCCGCCCAAATCTAAAAACAGGAAGCTGACGGGAGCCGTGTCTGTGGACACAGTGTCGCTCTCGCAGGTAAGACGGACACAACTGATGGATCATTAGTGTTTGTTGAAGAGTTCATCATTAGGTCTAAGGTGAATCTGACACCTTTGAAATGGCCTCATACCAAACTGTTAATAACAAATATAGAGAATAATAAGGTTTAGTTTAATGGTTATTTTAGTGGTTGTGATTTCAGTGAGTATAAGCTTAAACACTTTAAAGCTATCTTTTTAGGACACTATGGAGTTTGAATATTACGTTCCCTTAGAGAGCTGAAAAAACCTTGTGGCAGAAAGGAGAAACAATCATCTGATCAAAATATTGGCTCAAAGTCAAACCAACACCTGTAAAATTGAGTTTCGTGTTCATGAAGATAAATGACAGTCATTCTTTGTGGGTTGACATCAGGCAGATTAAAGATGAACAGCAAAGAGAAACAATAATAATTGCGTTCCTTCAGAGAGTCACGCCTGAATCACAGACCACAACTGAATATGTGAGTGTTCAGTGGCCAGGTTGCGTCATAAGGGAGAGATAATATCTTTGTGCAGTTTCATTTGCATTAACAGCTTTAAACACCGAGTCCTTCCAGGTGGAACTTCTACTACAACGAACCTCATTGTTCTGATGTCACGTCTGTCAGGTTGTTCCTCCAGTACCGAAAAGAGGCCTTCCTCTGGGCCTCTCCCTGAGCGGATCTCTACCTGACACGACATCAAAACCCAGCGAGACCGACTCGGACAGATCAGAGAGACTGAGAGGAAACACAAACCCGGCGTCTGACAGAGACTCATTTAACACCACTGACACAAGCCACCCAGGTGATCTTTGTCCGGCAGAGATCAAATACTCTGAGCTGACACAGATGGAGAACAGGAGCAAATCTCTGCCGAGGCTGAACACCACCGTGGAGGAGGAGGAGGAGGAGGAGTACTCCAACCGGCTCAGCAGTTCCTCCTTCACATCGTCATCTCATTCACCTGCTCCAATGAAGAGGGTCACCTGTCACACCTACTCCCTCCACGACCCCAGAGGCGCTTCGAGCAGCTCCAGGTCAGAACAGCAGGCTGACGACGCGGAGGTGTCGAGGTCCAACCCGCTGTACCAAGCGTCCGAGGGGCCCGGAGCACGGCTGGCACAGCGGGGGGCCACCATGTACGCTGAGGTGTCCCAGAGGTCGACGCCCGCCGGGCTGCACGACGACACCTACGAGCAGATCCCCACGGAGGCCGGCGGCGGCGGCCAAGCGAACATGTACGAGTCCCTGGAGGACATGAAGACCAAGAAGTCCAAATCCACCTGGGGCAAAAATGTAAGTCTGAAAGAATCAACACATCAATCAACTGTTTACTGACTGATTTTTGAGAGCAGACATATCTGATTTAACAGCTTTGATTCTTTTTTCTGTTTGCAGAATATGAAGTGGAAGAAATTCCTCCCTGATTACAAGAAGAAATAAACGTGACTAAAGGACAGTTTGATGTTTTGGTAATTGAGGCAGAAATGAGTTTTACAAATAAATCGCTTTCAGAATATACTTTAGATTTCATTGAAGAAGAAAGTCACATAGAATTTAGATGTTTAAACACTGCAAACACTTTCAACCATAAACCCAGAAGATATCATTATGTATATTCTGGTCATCTTCCTTTCAATTTTAAAATGTTTTGTTTGTTTGTTTGTTTGTTTGTTGGTGGAGGTATTTTAGTAAATATAATGTGGTGCCATTAAAGGTGTTCATTTTGTCATTGAAGCTTTTAGGACGTCTTTAAATTCAGAGAAACTAAAATTTGGTTTGATTTATTTATAGATATAGGACACAGCAATCCAGGGTAAAATATTTACGTAGTCTCAAACCAAAATTACATCACTGCAAACCAGACCTATTAAATAATCACTTATCCAGCAGAGACCAGAGATATATGACTTTTAAATCATTTAAATTCAAATAATTTTACAGTTAAAGAAACTGATGCACTGATATTACATATCAAAGTGTTTCCATGTGTTGAAGATATGTAAATAAAGTAGTATGAATCCTTAAGTGTCTCCAGAGGGCGCTGCTTGAAGTCTGATAAATTACCTCAAGTGATGTCACTTGAGTCAGTGTCGGTTGAAGACCACAAGTTTGAAAATGAAGAGGATCTGTTAGCAAACTGTCTGCAGCTGAGGCGCTGAGTTGTTGTGGGTAACGAAGGAGCCAAGTTTGGACCAGAAAGAAGAACGTGTGGTATAAAAAAGAGCTCTGGTTCTGCTGCATTGGTTTTTTATTGTCCATTGTGAGTCTGTCAGTGTTGTAGTAAATTGTTGAAGTGTTCCTTGAATGAGTCTGAGGTCTGGACTCAGGTCAGTCTTGCTGCAGCTCAGGTCTTCACAGTTTGACCTGTTGAATCCAGGTTTTTTTTATGGCAGCTCCAGTTTTCACTCTTTCTTTAATTCCCAGCTTCAGTTTTCTTCTCATGTTTTCCTCCATGTGGACTGAACTCATTCTCTGTCCCCAGCTTCTCCTCCTGCCTGAAGCCTCCCTCCTCTTCATCACGGGCTCTTTATCTGAAAAGTCTTCCAGCTCCGTTTGAACTCTCCCTCCTTCATGATGACTTCTTCCTCCATCTGAAACTCCGTCCTCATTATCTACATCTCTGTCACCTCCCTCCGAGGGACCGTCCACTGAGGACGATCTCTCCTTTCTTCTCAAAGGCCTTTCTCCTCCTTCATTACGGCGTCTCGTCTTCTCTCAGTCTCTGCGTTGTTCACGTGTCAGATCCTCATCTGATGGCTCAAGATCATCTTCCTCATGAAATGCATTTACATGTAGCAATTTGGAAACATCTCTTCTTTTCATGCGCTTCAAACAAATCATTATTATTATTGTTGCCAATTCAAAACCGACATATGTTAATATGGTTATGTTTTATTTCATCCTTCACATTTGACTCGGTGTAAACTTTTCAGAGCAGTCGGCAGCATCAGTGCGTCACACGGGGACCAGACAGAAACTGCATTTTGTCTTTTCAATTGACCTGTATTTTGTCTGTATTTCATTTGGCATTTTTGTGAGATAGAGACATTTTATTTACACATAAAGAATAAAGTTGTATAATTGTTGTTTGCTTATTAATTAGAATCAGTCAGTGTTACTGTGCCGTATTATAACACTTTGGTTTAGAGGAATAGGGAATGTATGGAAGTAATATTTATCTTTTTAAAGATTAGTGGAAGGTAACTAAGTACATTCACTCAAATACAGTACTTTACATACATACAAATCTGAGGTAAGACATTTTGTACCTCTGACTCTAAAGTAAGTAAATAGGGAGCATGTTTCTACAAAACAGGTATCAGAAATGTTTTACTGAATGTTTGCTTTTTACATTTAGCTGATAAAACTTCTCTACTTTTACTTAAATTTTTATTTTTAATGGAGTATTTTCTTGTTGTTGTGTTGTATTGGCACTTTTACTTGACTAATTGGTCTGAGTACTTTTTCCACCATTGTTACCAATAACAGATCATTAGATCAGGACAGATCTGATCTGGATCTAAATGGGAATTTGGCTCACATTTACTTAGCTATTGGGAACATCAGTAAATTAAGTATGAGCCATCTTGTCCCAGTGGCGACAGTTCCCTCTCCTGACCACCAGGTGTCGAAGTTCTCTCCGTGTGCTACCACAAGGTTGCCAGAGAAGAAGAAGAAGAACTTACGGAAGTACTGCTTCCAAACAGATTCCCGTTGGAAGAGTAAAACACAGTAGATCGCCTTCCTTTCATTAGATCACATTAAATCTTGGACTAACCATTTCTCAGTAAGACGATGGGCACTAGAGATGACGAATATGATTATTTGTTCAAAGGTAAAACAAAGGTTTTTCTCGTTCTGATATCAGCTGAGCTGCCTGTTAGCTGACAGGCTAAACAGGCCGGATCATTAACTGTCGGGCTATGCTAACTTAGCCACCGTCAACCTTTGTGCTCTGTTTGCGTTTCGGCGAGCTTTCTGAGAAATGTCAGCAGCTTTAATTCATCTACATGGCTTAAAACGACCCTTGTCGAAGCCATGGGAGTAAAATTTGTAGTCAATTCTTCACGTTAGCTGAGTTATGGGTGAACGACAGGGCGTCTTGAACACGGCTAACGTTAGCCGTTAGCTGGTGTTAGCTTCTGTCAGTGGGCGCGGAGCAGCCTCCCGTCGGACACACCTAACGTTACCCGTTATCACATCATCTTCCCCGGATCCAGCGGGCCAGCAGCTTAATTATTGATATTAAAACACACAAGAAAAAACGATCAATCACTCGTTTACAGTAAATCGTGCAGCTAACGAGCTCGGCTCGGTGTTAGCTTCTATTTATTAGCAGCACGTAAAACTTGGTTTGTCGAACAATAAGATGAGTGAAAACGCAGTAAACAAACTGGTGTCTGTCTCTATAGGTTAATGTTAGATAGATCGTTAGCTTTAGCTTTAGCTTTTTAGAAATTAACAATTAACGTCAGCAAATAAAAAGTCTCTAAATTTTAATGTCTTATCTCTTCAGCCACATGTTTTATGTCACGTTACAAGTTTGACATTTTGAGTCTGATCGTACTGTCGGTAGTTTTATATTCTGTCTACTTTAGCACCACATACTTGTACTGCATGTCCTTTATACATGTACTGATGTATAGAACAACATATTCCAGTTTAATATTGTGTATCAGTCCATAAATCCAGACGTGCAGGTTCGATGAAGTCGAGACTTTGCTGTAGGTGTGGATGTGTGTGAACAGTTGGTTGATTTGATTCGGTTCTGTCATTAACAGTCTTCACCTGTACAAGGTGCACACAGGATGAGCAGGTATAGACACATGGATAATGGATGGAAGTGGGGAAAAAATGACTACATTCCCAAACGTGCAGGTTCAAAGGTTTCAGAAGTCTTTATCTTTATTGTCACATTCACAGAGTAATGTTGATACTCAGCAGCTACAAGGCAATAAACACAACGAGAAGCATCACATTACATACGAATACAGCATATAATTAATGTTCAATTGATAAAAAAAGATGAGCTAAACAGAATAAGTGGAAACTTGCGCTCACTAATGTTGCTTGAGAATAACTTGATAACTAAAATAACGATTGATTGATTATCCAAATAGTAACTAATTCAGTTTGTCAGTTAACTTCACAATCAGCTAATTAATTATTACAGCTTGAACAGGTATAAGTAAAACAATTTCACGTCCCGTTCATGTTGTTCATCAGCAGGGTAGAGATCATGAAGTGAGATCAGTTTATTCAGTTAGAACTTGTATTAAATCTGTTGTCAATGAAAATGTTAGGAAAGAACCACTGAGGTAGACAGGAGGTTCATCAGTTGTAGATTTTCAAACATAGTTTGTATTAACGTGTGTTTTCTTCATTCTGTGTTGCAGTGGTCCTTATTGGAGACTCGGGTGTGGGAAAGAGTAACCTGCTGTCCCGTTTCACCCGGAACGAGTTCAACCTGGAGAGTAAGAGCACCATCGGAGTCGAGTTTGCCACGCGCAGCATCCAGGTGGACGGCAAGACGGTGAAGGCTCAGATCTGGGATACAGCTGGACAGGAGCGCTACCGTGCCATCACATCAGCGTGAGTATAGGGAGGAGGGCAGCACAGATTATGAATTCCTGCTGATGTTCTGCGTGGACCCAGCAGGCCTGTGTTCTTCTGCAACACATAAAGGTAGCAGCGATGTCGAGACACACAATGTCCATGTTGTAGCATTCCAGTCTTCATATCCTGCAATTTTACACTTAACGCTCTTCAGCAGCCTCCAAACAATCGCCAGCTTAACACAGTGGAGGGGTTTGTGTGTCCCTGTGATCCTGGGAGCTGCTCTTGTTGGGGGCAATAGCCCCTGGTAGGCTCCACTAAGGCACATCGGTCTCTGGGGAGGGGCCAGACTGACAGTGATTCACAGACCCGATATGAATCAGCCAAGAAGGAGTAGCAGCACCTCCCAGAGGAGGGAACCTGGGGCCCCCTCCTGGAGCCAGACCTGGGTGGGGAGCTCTCTGGTGAGCGTTTAGTGGCCGGGCCTTGACCCATGGGGCTTGGCCGAGCACGGCCTGAAAGAACTACTTGCAGCCTGTGGCCCCACCACTCACAGGGATTGGCATTGTGGTTGGGGGCTTTGCAGGCCAGGCGTCCTAGGGATGTAGAATGTCCCCTTGATGGTGGGGATGGAGGCGGAGCTGGAGGGAGGGAGGGAGGGAGCCCCCTGCTGAGCCCCTCTTGTTCAGCTGGACTAATACAACACACTGACATGGAACAGAGGCTGCGATCAGGTCTCCACAGTGCTCCTGTCACAACACTTGTCATTTGGCTCTGATGGTAACTGTACGATGATGACCGGTCTTCCTAACTGTGCGTGTGGCTCTGCTGCAGGTACTACCGTGGGGCTGTGGGAGCTCTCCTGGTCTACGACATTGCCAAGCATCTAACCTATGAGAATGTGGAGCGCTGGCTGAAGGAGCTGAGAGATCACGCCGACAGCAACATCGTCATCATGCTGGTGGGCAACAAGAGCGACCTGCGCCACCTGCGGGCTGTTCCCACCGACGAGGCGCGGGCTTTCGCTGGTAAGAATGTTAGGTTCCATTTTTTCCATTTTCTAACCTTTATTTAACCACAAGCACCTTATTTCAAAAAAAAATTTTTTTCCATCAGTCTCTTGCCAAGATACGCAGCAATAACAATGAGTTACAGAGAAACTATGTGGGACAGAACACACTAAATATGCCACAAATTCAAAACTAAAAAGAAATGCGTTTATAAAAATTCTCAGAATTTCACCATTTCAAATACAATCAGGAAAATTTTCATCCCAAGAAACACCTAAATGACAACTTAAAACACCCCAAGAATAATAATAATGAATAATTAATTTAAATATGATCAAATGTACAATATGGCCGATATCCAGATCACTGTCACTACAAATCTTTTTCTCCAGACGTTAGAGAAAATGTTTCTTTTGTACTGAACCGAGCAGAAATCACATCATCTTCAAAAATTTTTCAGTGAAAATTAAATGCAAAAATCACCAATTCCACCAAAATGACTCATATCACACAACATCTGTCTAAATAATCACAATATGATTTTTCTGCATATCGTTCAACTTTATCAAAAGTTGTCTAAAAGCATAATATCAGTCCAACAAGAACTTAAATTGCTACTTTGGATCTGTGTTACATATGACAACAGGTTTTTTAAGGTGACGATTTTTGAGCTGCTCTTTAAACGTCAATGAATCAAATCATTTGTTGAATCTCATGTTTGAAAAGATAATGGAGATGAAATGTTTGTAGCAGAGTGAAGATGTTCTAACTGTGGTTGGCTCAGGTTTCACAGGCACATATTTCTGTTGACGCTCAAACTGGGCTGCTATCTGTGGAATGCTACATATTTGAAATATGGTTAACGTGTTGCTCAACTTTGCCCTGCAGAGAAGAATGGTTTATCTTTTCTGGAGACGTCGGCTCTGGACTCCACCAACGTTGAGACGGCCTTCCAGACCATTCTGACAGGTTTGTACTGGGTTTGTGCTCCGAGCCTTCAGAGGCTTGCTCATGTCTCCCTCCATCCACCCAACAGTTGTTACAGAGAGAAACGAGCTCGTTTACAAAATGAACCACTTCCTTGACTTTTAACCCACTGAAAAACAGCGACAGAGACGTAACGTTTCTTCTCTTAACATTCATTTCCAATGATCCACGGTTCAGTCGTTGTTCTTGTCGCAGGTGTTTTATTATCAGAGCTCAGAGCTGCTCTTTTTATGAGGGTGATTACAGTGAGAGGGAAGTCAGGAAGTCGAGGGAACTTCTGAACTGGGCAGAGACACGAACAGACCTGAACCACACAGCTGCACTGGGTCGTCTTTATTACATAATGATATCTGAACGGCTGATCTTTTAGGAGTGGCAAACCTTTCCTTATCACGACTGACTGACCGACTGACTGCAAAGATGATACTGTTATGTTTTTTTCCGGCTGGTGTCTGTGCAGTCATTGTCTGTCGTCTGTGCTGTAACAGTAATAAAACAGCCTCCACACAGCAAACGAATAACACGCTGCCTTCATTTGGTTAAACCAATAAGGACATTAATAAAAACTAATTTAAAGGATCAGACTGGAATTATTGTGTATTTCTCTTATAAATAACCAATTATGTTTTAGTCTGTCTCTGAATACTTTGACTTTGTTCTTACTGAAGATGCAAATCTTTTAAAACAAATATATAGTTTCATTTTTAAAAACAGTTCAGAAATGTCCTGAAACAGCTGCTCACTGTAGTTTTTATGAATAAATAGGAGGAAACAGTTCACTCTGAGGCTCATTGACTGCGTGTTTGGCACAGTCATGTTGCAGAGACTGTCCCTGGAGATCAGCAGGTCTCTCCTTCCAGATGAGAAGTGAAACAGTCACATTGAACTGCTGGAAGTGAAAGCGTCTGTGCTCCAGGTCGACCTTTCTTACAGGTTTAGGAAAAGTCATGTGGGTGTCACATGTGCTTTAGTTTGTCAGAGTGATGCAGGTCAGAGCCACATGTTTATATTCTGTTGTTAAATTTGAATCATTAATCCAATTGTTATGCTTCAGTAACCTCCAGTTTAACGACTGGGGAAACATTTAAACAAATGTGAATCCACATAGTGATGTTTATTATGGAAAAAGTTCATCTCTAGCCTTGATATAACAATAAATTCTAAACCTGTGGAACTTGCTGAACTCAACCTGACGAATTTGCATGTTTTAAAAATGTTCACTGTGACTTTATCACATTACAATCTGCTTCCCGTCACCTGGCGTCGACAGGAGGAAATGGAAATCTCCTCCGGGAAATCATCTCACAGCGAAAGTCACTTCTTTGTCACGTCATTTATAAACCAGCACAGCGGCTCGTTTCAAGCTAAATGGGACATTTTCAATTGTTTTAGAAACGAGCATGAACTGTGTGTTGTGGCAGAATGTGAACACGGACGGAGGTTTACCTCTCAATGACCCTGTGATTCTCCTCCCACCTTCTCCCATCAGAGATTTACCGTATCGTCTCCCAGAAGCAGATGTCGGAGCGTCAGGAGAGCGACATGTCCCCCAGCAACAACGTGGTCAACATCCAGGTGCAGCCCACTGAGAACAAACCAAAGATGCAGTGCTGTCAGAACATCTAGCCCGGCCGCGGATCTGCTGCTACCCCCCCTCCCCCTTTCTCCCCCTCTCTCCACTGTCCTCGCCTCCCTCTCTCCCTCCCTCCTCCTCCCCCCCGCCCAGCTCACAACTCCTCAAAGCCCTCCCTCAGAAAATAGACTGCCTCAGTGTGCTGTGTGGTGCGGCAGGGACGAGCCACAGCTTCGAGGCTGTGACCCCGACTCTGCACCTATCTGTACCTGCCCCCCACCCGAACCCCTCCCCCCCACCCCAGGTAAATATATCCCACTTTAAGAAGTCACCGCGTGGGGTGACCCCCCCAAGCAGAGCCCCTCTGTCGTTAGGCTACTGCAGGACAGCAGGCAGCAGGCATTTCATATCACTTTAGATTTCATTACTGTAGATGCGCTGACATGTCACAAAAATGTCTTAATATATGAATGTGATTTGTTTTCTTCTCTTTTCTTCATCCTTTGTGCTCCTGTTGATTTCTCCACATTTTTTATGATCTTTCTCTGTCTTGTATCATATATCTACTCTTAGGTATATATGAATTTAAAGCACATCTAAGTTGCTCTGAAGTGTATTCCTATATACAAGCTTCTCCTCTGTCATCTTAGGCTCCCCCGTCTCCTCTTTAGTGCAATGTACTGTTTTGGAAACCATGTGGATGTATCGAGCGCGGTGTAGACACGTGCGCTCCGGTAGTGTCATGCCATTTGATCTGATTGCTGTGAATATGACGCTAGTGAAACGTAGAAAACTTTTGCATTTGCCGAGCTTCAGTTTGCGCAGCGGAAAGGTCGGGTGTGAGCTTGCATGTAGCGCGCAGCCTCGTGAGCGTCACCGTGTTTACAGCAGGTGAAGGGTCGGGCCAGCTTTGCATGTCTTTAAAAGATGGAATCTGCTGTGCTGCATGTTTTATCAGGTGAAAGACTCAACCTGGACTCTATGTGGAACACTATCATTGCCTTGAGGGTGTAGTTTGAGGCTGTCACAGTGAAAACTGACCACAACTCCTGATATTTGGAATTTCATGCTGTCCCACTTTCCAAGTTTCAGTGTGGCGTCATACAGAGAGTCACGCGTCTACTGAGAAGGATTTTCTGATTGAAGACACATTAGTCCATCGGGCTTTCCTGCTCCAACATTAGGAGAACAGTATGCATTCATTTTGACGTATTCGACAACAACTATGCAGAAACTAGCACATGGCTGTTTGGATTTCTTTTCGTAGTGCACTTCTATAGCAAATGAAGGAATTATAACAGCAAAAGTACGAGTAACTGAGGTAGTCTTCTTGTATGACATTCTTATAATAATATAATCAAAACTCTCCTATCGTCTAGCAAATTATGCTTTGCATGTAACCACAGAACTCTAGTTAGGACGCACTGAGAAAGTAAGTCAATGGAAAATGTCTGTCACCCACTAGGCTGGATTTCATGAGCGTGTCAAACTCTTGCACTGAACCTTAATAGTTGATCTAGTAAACATGCTTCTTGTTTAGGATTAGATTTTTACTGCACATTGAGAATCTGGACCTCTTTTCTCAGATTGGTGCCACTTTTCAAAAAACCAAAATCTAATGTTCAGCACTGCAGAACATCGGCCGAGTCTCAGAAGTCTTTCCTGAAATCCTCAGAAGAGTTTCTCCTCTGTTGAGCTTTAAAATCCAGACACAATTATAAAAAAGGAAAACTTCTGGGATTCAGCCTCATTCCTGCTAACTTCAGGTCACAGTGCCTCCTTCACCGAGCGTACCTGTCCGAAAACGCCTCTCATTCACCTGCTAACAACTCACCATCAAACCCGCCTCCTCCTCAACCAATCACCCGCTCTGTCTGTCCCTCGGTGAGACAGACGGCCGCGTCGTCCCCGTCACATTAAGCCTACGTACACCGAGCTGCCTCTGACTTCAACACAATGCATGGCTTTCTGTACGACTGCAACTCCACGTCGTATCGCCTTATGTAGCTGACATTGCCATTACTGTCCATGAAATCTGCCGAGGGTTCGGCTCGGCCAGCCGGGACGACGAGCTCAGCGAGCTCATTGTTGTGTCCAGCCCAGTCCGTAAACTGACAGATGCCTCGCTAGCAGCCTACTTGCTAAAACTCCCGAGTGTGTGTTCTGTTGAATTTCCAGGTTATAGCCGTGTCGGTGTGCGACGGTGTAAGCAGACATATGCGATGCCTGACCTCGGTGTGTGTGTGTGTGTCTGTGTTTAGAGGCAGAGGGTAGATCGGTAGCTCTGGAGTGACCGAGCCTGGCTGGCAGTGCCAATGGCGTTTTTTTTGTTCGAACAGACGGCGCCGCCAGCCGAGCCGCTCCAGACTCACTAGCTGGCAATGTGAAGAAGTGATTCCTTATTTCTGAAACTATGGTTTCTGATCCTGTTTCATGTACCTCCATTGTTCTGTGTTTCTTTAAGAAGTGTGTTTTGATTTCTTTTTTTTTTTTTTTTTTTTTACTATATTGAATTCTATAACTGACTGTAATTCCAGTGTAAACGTGTAAGAGTGAAATGATGTCATTTCAATGAATTTGGAGGGTTAAATGTGAGAGGGGGGTCAAAATGAATGGTTTTATGTTTTGTACAGATTGATAAATTGTACAATTGTGTCTATATCTTAAGTTATCAGTTCATCTTAATAAAGCGCACCAGTCATAAACCTTTACGTGATCTTGTATTTTATCTTGTTACATCACCTCATTAACTTTGACTGTTTGTGGGGAAAGTTCACTGTTCAGTCAGCTGAAAATGAAAAACAGTAAAATGTGTTCTTTCTGTGTTTTTCTAATTGAAAGCAAAGCAAACATCATTTCCAATCGTGAATGAATTTTTAATCTGGTTTAAATGGATCTGTCAGTTTGAGCTGAATCAATCAGTTGCTGAAATAATTTCTTGAATGCACATTAATTGGCAACACTTCTGACAAACCTTTAATTATTTATGAAGGAAAAATACCAAATATCTTCTGGTTGCAGCTTTTTAAATGCAAATTCAGTATCTTTGTGTTTTAGACTGTTGGACAAAACGAGTAATTTAAAGATGGTTATGATAAATATGACTTTTTCCACTTGTATGTTTTATAGATAAAACCATTAACCATTTTAGCAGCAGTTTGTCAAGAGAAATGTGTCAACAATCAACAGCTGCTTCTGAACTCCACCCAACTTACTATTAACTGTGTTTACATCTGTATAATTGACTGTTTCTTTCTCCCAGAGTCAAATTAATGAGCAGGTACTTACTCTGTGTTACCGTCTCCATCTCTGTTCTCTCTTTAATAAGAACCAAATTACAAAGTTGTCTCCAGGAAATCACTGAGAAAATGCAGGAGCCACGAGCTGAAGTGTCACTAAACGAGCTGATTAATCAGAGCAGCGTTCTGAAGTGTGATTGGTCGGTCCGGTTGTGTAACGCCTCACAGGTGTGTCGAGTTATTTCAGCTCAGGTTGAAGGAGAGCAGATCCTGGATGAACACCAGGTCACCAGGTTCCTTTAATTAAGAGGTCTCATCAGTCCAAAGGAGTGGAAACACCTGAGCAGGTGGACGATCTGTAAGACTTTTTTTATAACAGACATTTTTACTTGTCACAGTAGGAAAAACACAGATGTTACCAACAAGTGTAACATGAACAACGGCAGAACATTGAAACTGAAGGAGTTAAATTGACTTCAGCCATCGTTCATTTTATCATTTACACTTTTTTACTATATGTCAAAATGTTTTATGAGACCTTTGGTGGTTTTCAACGCTAGTTTGACCTTTGACCTTTGATGAAAATCCTTGGCATGTTGAAGACAAAGTCTGCGTTCAGACAGCAGCTGTATTTGTGCTCACGTCGATAATGTTAATGCTGATGTTGAGGTAATATTTAATATTTAACCATGTTACCGTGCTGCAAATTTAAAAGCATCTGATGAGCCAAATCAAACCTCCTGACCTTTGACCTTTGGCAGCACCTGGTCGAGCCCATTTCATATTACAGACACTTGATGTTAATTATCGAGTCCCTGAAGGAAACATTCTGGACCCTTTAACACTGCTGTTATGAAGGTGACACCTAATATTGTTTAAATGCTGTTTGCAGCTGCTCTGAATTAAAGGTCTGATGTTATTGTGATCATGAAACATCAGCTGCTGTGTAACACGACGTGACACCACTCCCCTGAGCTACGACGACTTTATTGAGTTTAGGGCTTGAAACAAAAGACCAACAAACAGCACTCGATACATCTACTGAAGCCAAAACTATTATTTGGATCGAAGCTGAAGAAAAGACGTATGAGCAAGAGAAAGTCAGAGCAAATGGAACAAAAGGAGGAAACATGGGGAAAAAAGCTCTTTACATCTGATTGTCAACATGTCCTGTTATTGCTGATTCTTAATAAAACTGACTTGTGTGTCACTGAAAAATGAAGCAGGATTTCAGACTCTGTTTCAGAAAGAGTTGCTACAATAAGATTAGAAACACATTTTCACTGTGTTCGGGAACAAACATACAAAATTCTGTGACGACGTCAGAGTCGAGGAGGAAGTTGAAGTAAATGTAAAAGTTTAGCTACTGAAATCTTTGAGGGTCATTTTTCTGGGAAGCTTCGCTGCGACAAAAACATCAAACTGAAACAATTCACCAATTAATGGATTGACAGGAAAATAATCTGCAACTATTTTGCAAAAAGTGTTTGCTGCTTTTCCTCATGTGAAAGTAATTGAATTTCTTTGGGATTTAGACTCTGGATCAGACAAAATGAGACCTTTGAAGAGGACGTCTGGGCCGAATGATTCATCGATTACTGACTGAAAGAATAATCAGAGGATGAATCAATAATGAAAATGCTCATTAGCTGCAGCTGCAGTGAAGATTCCCAAAGATCATGTTTCAGATTGGAGTCGTTCCCATGTTGAGACAGTCAGATGACAATAATCAGTTTGCACCAAAGGACACAATAAGGGTTTTCCTGGCTAACTATCATATCTTAATAATCTTTGGCATGCATGTGTATTAAGCTTGACACAACGAAAGAAAATCACAATAGTGAATCACTAGTGTACAGTAAGTGTACAGCCAATACACCACTCCGTCTACAGGACATAGAAAAAGAGAAGTTTCCAGAGAGAAAATATGGATCCCAGCAGGATCTTTAAATATGTAAACTGGAAATAAGAAACGATGTGTAAAAATACCGGATCACAGGTGTAAATCTGAGCTCTGCAGCTTGTGTGCATTTCTTCACATGTTTGTCTGAGTCTCTGTTTCTCAGAGTAATGAGCACCTTTTCTCCAGAGTCTCCATGTGTTGGTTGCACTGCAGGACGTAATGCCCATATGATGCTTCTGCTTTGTACAAGTTCAGTAGATCGCAGTCCAGGTGTGAAGCCTCGGTCTTCAGCACACATGTTCACTTTTCAGTCCAGCTGTGGTTTTAAGAAACCGTCCACTCCGACAAATTTACATGAGTAACTCAGTCACTTTGTTTTTCTTTTCTTGTCGTCCTCGACTTCTCGTCCTCTGACTCAGGACGTAACAAGGACAGAGACCGGCGTACCTGAGCAGAGGTATAGCTGTGTGCATACGGACGTGTATGTGTGTATATTCCCTCTGCTGACGCTTTGTTGATGACGGGGAATTTACGATACAACACAAACAGCTCAAACAGTTTGGATATAATACAGTGATAAAATATCAAACAGCAGCAGCTGACTGCTCTCTCTCTCTCTCTCTCTCACACACACACACACACACACACACACACACAAATAAAGAAATAAATATTAGTTGAAAACATGTTCTTTGTCCTCTGAATGTCCTTTTGTGTTCACAGATTTAAAAAAAAAAATCATCTTATGTCCCAGTTCTCAGCCTCCTGGTTGTGGATGAACTGGGAGCACTGGTGTCCAGTCTGGGTGCTGGGGGGGGGGGGGGTCTAGAGCAGCGAGCTGGTGGGGCTGCCGGGCAGCGGGGGGCTGCGGCCGTGCAGGGTGAGGCTGTGGGAGTGAGACGGGCTCGGGCGCACGGGCAGCAGGTCGTAGTGACTGGGGATGTGACTGTTCCTGGGCAGGTCGTACGGGTTCTGTGGGTAACTGGGAACCACCATCCCTCCGGCCCCCTGGACGATACTGATGGTCGGTTCTGGGAGAGAAGAGAGGAAATCAAGCAGTGATGAGTAGTGATGAGTCAATCAATAGGAAGTTCGAAACAGACCTGAAATTAAAAAACAAAACAAAGGCAGTGAGATCTAAGCGGTGACCAGCTGGCGCCCCCCTCTGGCCTCGAGCGTACCCATGTCGTAGACGTTCTTGGCGGGTGCGGTGGTGGTGGCGGCGGTGGTGGTGGTGGTGATGATGGTGGCGGAGCAGCAGTGGGTCACGTGTTCGTGGTGGGCCGGCGATTTCATCTCCACGTAGCTGCTCTCCGAGTGTTTGCACAGACCAGGAGGGTCGTTGATGGTGGCGTACGGGTTTTCACTGTTGAGGGAGCAGGTGCTGGACAACGAGCCCTTCATGTAGTCTGCGAGACAAAGAGCACGTGGATCAGTTCAACCTTCTGTGTTGAGGAAAAAATGAGAAACACATGAAATTACAAAATTACTTTCAAAGTACTTTCCAACCAAAGATGCTTCTCAAACTAAAACAAGGCTACTTTCCTATTTCTGGATGACAAGCAAAAAATAAAACATTTTTTCTTGTGTCACAGCTGAAACATTTCCTGTAAAGTATGAAACAGTCTGGTCATCACACACGTTCCAGTGACCGAGTTCATGCTCATATCTGATTCTGTCTTTAGAGGCTGCTGTCATTCTATATTTTTCTGATTTGCCAAAGAAAACTTTTTCCCATCTCTTCTCTAACTGAGACACTCGTGCTCACTGGTTCCTACTGAAGATGTGAATCTGTCCAAACACCTCACATATATATAGATCTCATCAAACACAAAAAGCAGTAAAACAGTTGTTCTTGTCCTTGAAGAAACACAGAGGTTAGAATAATAGAGGTCACATCTCGAGGCCGATGTCAACATTCAAAAGCAGCTCAGGTTAAAAAACAGACAGAAGCTGCAGCTGAAGGAGAAATTCCCCCGGGGGAGGTTTGGGAGAGACGGGGGTCGAAGCAGGAGGAGGATCCCTGCAGAGGGAAAACACACAGAGGAGAGGAGTCGAGTTCATCCTGCAGAGACACAAACACATCGACACCATCAATCACATTTTATCTCACATCAGACTGAACGTTCAGGAGCAGGAGTGGATCTGAGCTGAGAGCACGAGCGGGAACAAGCAGGTGTGAAGGAAGAATCGGATCTGATGAACACGCTGTGATTCACATCGTCACATGGTGGAATGTAACTAAGTACTTGAAGTATCAGTACTTTACTTGAGTAGCCCCATCTTATACTGACACTTTATATTTCTACTCCTCCACATCTCAGAGGGAAATATTTTGACTTCACAACATTTATCTAAAAGCTTTAGTTACTCGTTACTTTACAAATGAAGATTTTAAATAGAAAAAAACACATTTAAATGTGATGCACTGTAAAAGATTAAACTACCAAACAGTATATATGAAATTTGAGCTTAAACGTTTAGTGGAGTAATCAATTAATTAATTTGTGAATTACCAAAAAAAAAAAAAAATCAGCAGCTGTTTCATGTTTCTGGTGTTTTCAGCTTCTTAAATGTGATGATTTGCAGCTTTTCCTCCTTTTAAATGAGAGCGAACTGGATAATTTTGAGGTTCTGGTCAAACATGCGAAGACGTCTCTTTAAGCTCTGGATGATTGTGACGGCATTTCTCACTGTTATCTTAATAACAGCAGATTAATCTTTAATGAAAATACTTAAACATTAACGTGTGAGTGATAAAACGGATGTGCAGGTTTCGCGACGCTGAGCTCAGACACAGAGTCAGACCTGCTGTCACATTCAATCAGGTTCTGTCTGTCAGAGAAGCTGCAGTTTCAACACAGGGAACTGAAACATGAAGCTCAGGCTCAAAAAGCAGAGACGGGCAGTCATTGGCTGAGGGAACTGTTCGAGCAGGAGGATTGGCCAGGGAGTCGATGAGGTCACGCGGGCTCGGTCCACCTCACACCGTACCTCTGTAGCGCGGCTCCACGTGGTAGCTGTAGCGCCGGTCGATGCAGTAAACGCCTGCACAGAAAGAACAGAGCTGTGAGCTCAGACGTCCGACCACAGCAGCAACATGTGGACATGTTTGAAGCTTTGACTGCTCTTGTCTCACAGAGCTACGCTGGAAAAAGATGATGTCACATGCTCCAGTGTCGTGTTGGCGGGATTAAGAATGAGGACGTCAACTTTCTACAGAGCAAGATTGAATCTACAGGTTTGATGCAAAATATCCCCAGAAATAATGTTCATAAAAAAGTGAGTTGAGGTTTTTGACTCACAGAAATAAAATCTCATCAGAACAGAAATTCTTGATGTTAAACTTTTAATAAACAATATCTGAGAATGTTTGTTAGTATTTGCTGTTGTTCAGCTCAACTTCACCGATACTGTAATTCTTCACTTAAACACTTAAATACATGAAAACAGTTCTGAACTTGTCGGGGATCATTACACCATAATATAATGATTTCATTCAAATGTGTGTTGTGGTGGTTTCGGATGTGAAGACATGTCAGTGTTTGGAAGATTGTCATGTGATAAACTAGATGTGTAACTGTCTGAGAACATAGAAGTAAAAAGCAAAGAGCAGAGGGAGAAGCTGCGACTGACCCAGCTCACCGAGGTTACAGTAGGCCCCCCACTCCGGAGCGCTGTTCCTGTGTCGCTTCTTTGTCTTCACCTGGAAGAAGCACGACCAATGATGACACATTAGAAACCATGTTGACAATATTCTTAAAGAAATGACTGAATGCATCGAAACATTATTCTTCCAAAAAAGTTGGTTCTCTGTGTAAAACGTAAATAAAAACAGATCAATCATTAACAAGCAAACTGTTTCCTGACTCCATGTATTAATCTCCTTCATCCAACCATGTGTTCTCCAAGTGTTGAACCTCTCTCCATCCTCGCTGTGAACGACTGAGTCTTTCCAGGATGAACCTTTCAGACCCAATCATGATCCTATCACCTGTTACCAATGAACCTGTTTACCTGTGGAAGGATCCAAACAGGTGTTTTTGGATCAGTCCACAACTTTCACAGTCTTTTGTTAGAAACATGTTGCTGCATCAAATTCAGAATCAGCAGATATTTACAGAAATCAATGAACATTAAATATATTGTCATTGTGCTGTTTTCAATTGATTTTATGTCAACAAGGATCAATAAATGATCACATTCTGTTTTATTTTAGTTTTCCACAGCGTCCCAACTGTTTTGGAATCAGGGCTGTATAGAGAGTTTACTTTTATAATAAATCGCTCTGCGTAGACAAAAATGCATCGATATCACACCTGCAGCTTTCAGCCACATACTGATGATTTATGAATAACTGTGAGCATCCTGCAGCCCACCTTAGTGGAGCTCCTCTTGTCCGGCTTGGCGTAGTGTGCGGCGTAGGTGCAGGGCCCCAGGGTGCGGTAGCTGGGGTTGGAGAAGCAGCGGCCGACAGAGCTGTTACTGGGAGAGGAGTCTGCAGAGGAGAGCAGGCCGGTGCACTGCAGCCCTGCTGTCAGCACACCACATCAGCTCATGTTCTTACATCCTCACCATCACACACACACACCTGCACGTGCATGTGCACGTGCACACGCAGTGCACCTGACAACCTGACACAAACCACCTGAGCACTGAAAGTGACGCTTTCATCCAGAGCTGCAAATAAAGAAACTCCAAGTGGAACTGAGAGAAGAACATCAGCATTCATTCTCTTTTATTCCTGCTCAGGGTCAAAGACGGTTCAGAGAAACACAGACACTCGCTCATGTTTTCATCCAGTTTAGATCAGAGCTGAAATAATTAGTTGATTAATTGTTTAGTTGAAATTAGAAACAAGGTTCAATAACTGATTAATCACTTACGTTGTTTACGTTATCAAACATTTGTTTCTAGCGTCTAAAAAGTGAGAATCTGCTGCTTTTCTCTGTCTTAGATGTAAATTGAATCTTTGGTCTGATGAAGCCTTTTAAAGACTCTTTTCGTTGTGCTTTTTTTCACATTAAACAATTGATCAAAGGGTTAGGTGAAATTTTCATGAAAATAATCAGTCCCAGTTTAGGCGGTTCAGTCGTTCCTGGATGTGTGAGAGAGAAAAGCAGCCGTCAGAAACAGGAAACCGGCCTCAGCTGTGACGTCCTACCTGACAGGGAGTAGTCGGTGGAGTTGATGTGCAGAGCCGGGGTGTAGGTGACGCTCGGCACGTGGTGGCCTTTCTCCCTCTGTCGATAGCGGAACCAGATCACCAGGCTGAGCATGGCCATGATGAGCAGCAGCAGGAAGATGATGCCCAGGACGGCGCCGGCTGACTGGCGCTCCGAGGCCAGAGCCGGGCTGATCTTGGTGTAGGGGTTCAGCTCCTCCATCATCAGAGCCGCTGAGGAGAAGGAGCAAACATCAGGTCCGCTGGACTGACGCCACGGCAGCGTCTTCATGAAGCTTCCAAAGCAAAGTCCTCCTGTTTGTTGCTGCTACTTCAGCTGCTGCTTTAGCTCATAACTGGAAACTCCTCTTTAAACGTGGCTCTAATCAGGCTCCGTGGCTGTTTATTATATAATTAACTGTATATTTGAACCTAAGCATCTCGACTACTGGACCAGTCAGCCTGATATCTTCTGTGCACATTTATGACTGTTTGCCTCTCGTGGTTGTGGTGATTCAGTTTTTAAAAAGATGTTATATTGTTTCAGTCTGTCACCAGTTTGCTGACTCCTCTAAATCAACACCGACTTTAATTTGGACTCTTGTTTCCGTTAATGTAGTAAAAGACATTTCCTTAATTGGCTCGACCAAAAAAAGCCTTACCTGCCTGTTGCTGGACACATTTTGGCAAAAACTGACATCTACAGAAAAGTTTTGTTTCATCCTGAACTGGAGCGTTTGCAGATTAACTCTCTACCTGATATGTGATGATCCACTAAAGTTAGGCAGAAGAACAGATCCATCTGTCCTGACTGTGAACCTGCACAGATCTGAACTCTACTGACTGAGCTCTTGTGGTTTTGAGCTTGTGACCACTTTTCCTTTCATATGATTCATCTGTTTGACTAATTCCTACTTAACAGTGAAAAAATGTCAGCTCTGTGAATGTCGATCTGTCAGTTTGGTCCAGACTGAAATATCTCACAGCTCTTGAAAAAAAAACTCAATAAGACAAAAAGTTCTCACTAAGTGTAAAATGAATAAATACTTCAGACGTGTTTGTCCATCAGGAGTCTTTGTACCTTCATCATATAGAAACACTTTCACCATCTTGTCTTTTTCATCTCTAAAAAAAACGTGTGTGTTTCCCTGTCATCTTACTTTTCTTGATTCATTCATAAACCGACAGAAGGAAACAGCTTCAAACGCTCGTCTTCAGCCACATTTTCCTCCCACCTCCCACCGTGCAGAGCCATTAGTTCTCACCCTGGTCACAGCGGATGCCTTTGAAGCCGATGCTGCAGTAGCAGGTTCCCGTCACGTAGTCGCAGGTGGCGTTGTTCATACACTCGCAGAGCTGCTGGCAGCCGTAACCAAACGTCCCCGCAGGACACTCTGGACAGGAAGCAGAGCTTTAAATCTCACAGCTGGACACACACGTGTTAAAGCTGTCAAGTGTAAACTCATAACTCCAAGTCTGGGCAAATATCTCAGGTTTTAACTTTAATTAAGGTTAAATGTCTGTTTATTTTGTGACATTTTATAGATACAGAAGTTTGAAAACAACAATGTGCAGAGGTGGACGTGGACAGACTCACTGAGCTCACAGCTCTGTCCGATGAAGCCTGTCCTGCAGGAACACTGTCCACTGATGTGGTCACAGTCGGCCCCGTTCTGACAGCGACACACCTCGGCACACTGAGAGCCGTAGAACCCTGTCGGACAACCTGGACAGGAACAAGTGCAACTTCAACATCAGCTGTTCACTCTTCAAACTCCAGAGAGATGATCCATAAACCTGGACATGTGCTTGGAAGCAGCTTTTGTGGGATCAGCTAATCTGTTCTGTCACAGTGGAAGCAACATGGATCATCGCTGCAGATTGAACCAAACCCAGTTTGCAGAGTAGCTGAGTGGACATTCGTCTTGTCTCCTTCTTGTTTCTGCTGATGCAGCAACATCACAACAGCAGAGTTCAACAAGGATCAAGAAACATGACGTTCAAACAAACCCAGAAAGAAGAGTAACTTATATGAGGAAGAAAACAATGCAAACTCTTACATTTCTATAATAACTGTCTGTTGTAAACCTCCATTAAATGTTAAAAATGTGACTTGAACAAGATTTGTTTCCTGAAACGAGGATTTTTAAAGGGAAACTGAGAAACTACTTAATTATTGCACTAAACAATATTTCAATGGTGACACTAAACTCAATTCTAGGCCATGAAGGAAACAAGGAGGTAGTGAAGGGAGGATTTTAAGGAGACAAAGGATTGAATGTTTTCAGACATGCAGTTTTTTTATCTGCCACCAGGTGGAGGTGTAGGTATGAGACATTCACAGCAGAGGACCTCAGTGACTCGACCGCAGCCACAGAGTTTCTCATTGTTTCCCTTATTAGAGCTGTGTGTGTGTGTGTGTGTGTGTGTGTGTGTGTGTGTGAGAGACGTACGCTGGGTACAGTAGAGTCCCGTCCATCCAGGGCTGCAGTTACACTCTCCGTCTGTGGCGCTGCACTGGGCTCCGTTGTGACAGTTACATGTGTGGATGCAGTCCGGGCCCCACGAGCCCTGAGGACACGCTGCCAACGACACCCATTAAAACACACACACACACACACACACACACACACACACACACACACACACACACACACAGAGTTAGAGAGCGAGGAACACACACACAGTCTGAGACACACTAACAATCGTCAGCAGCCTGAGGTGTGGATGTGATCTGGACGCCTTCATTAGCTCCACCGGTGATGGACTGATGGTAGAAGCTCTGTTCGATGTGAGATAGATAATTAATGTCAGAGCCAATGGACTAATTGCCTTTAAGTTTTCCCCCCAGTTGTCTCTGACTGGTTCACAGTCGACTCGAGCACAACGAGTGAATAAACAGAGGAAATGAATCTCAGCTGCTTCTTCTGTCTAAGACAAAGACTAAAGGTTGCTGAGGAGCAGAGAGGAGGAGCTGTGTTTGTTTGTGCGTTACGTTTGGAGCAGTCTTCGCCGATCCAGCCGGGGAAACACTGACAGGAGCCGTCGATGGGGTTACAGGTGCCGTTGTTGGTGCACGAACACGCCTCAGCACAGGCTTTACCAAACTTTCCACTGGGACACACTGTGGAGACACACACACACACACACACACACACACAGTTCATCACCATGATAACACCATGTACCACAGTGTAGAAATACTCTGCCACGTTCACAACTGTCAGTAAAAGCACTGTATTGGCATCAAAATAGACCTGAAGTACAAACTCATGATGCAGAATTATTTCAGAATAATATTTATTATATTTGTGAATTATTGATGCATTACTTTATTACTGCAGCTGGTGGATGTGAGGTTTATTTTTCACTATATAAACTGCAGGTTGGTTGTGATTTTCAACAACTGATCAATGAGTTTTCTCTTCATCCACAATAACACATCATAAACTATTTGTTGATTCTAGTTTTTATTATTAATCTGAACCTGCAACTAAAGTTATCAGATAAATATAGTGGAGTAGAAACTACAACATGTCCCTCTGAACTGTCTGGAAATGGAAATACTCGAGTAAAGTACAAGTACCTCGAAGTTGTACTTAAGTAAAGTGATGAAGCATAATGGAATTTGCTGAGGCTGATGGGAATGTCGTTATTTCTGAATCAAAGTACTGGACAACAACAAAAGAAAAAAATATGATTGAAGGAAAATGAAAAGTGCAGATTTACAGTCAACAGGAAACATAAGTGAGCGTCTCTTTCAAAATAAAACTCATGTTAATCACTGTTATTATCAATATGTGTTTCAGTTCTTCTGCTTTTATCAAACTGTGTGAAATGAATCATCTCTGCTGATTCTCAGCAGCTAAACAGGAGCTCGAGGAAACTTTCTCTGGTTTAGTTGGTTTATTTTCCAGTTAATCATTTTAGGGAAATGCACATCCTGTTGCTTTAGGATGTAATATTTCTACTTTTTATTTCCACATTTCACTAAATGCAGTTACACTAATAAAATACTGAGCCACAGATAGTTTAGTTTCTGACAAGCCTGATAATTTATTAACCTGCTCTGGGTTCTTTTTTCCCACTGAACACGAGCGAACACACTACTGCTGCGATTATATATCAGTACAGTGTTCGGCTTTACCAGAAAATTGTGAGCTTATTAAGTTAAAAGTATTTTATGAAACTTCACAAACAGAAGTTTATTCCCTGGTCTGGACTGAAAGAGGCCGACGAACCATCACGTGACATTTTAAACAGCTCAAAGTGCAGAAATATTAGGAGCTGGCATTTAACTTGACCTTAACTCACGATAACAAACTTTAAAATGTTTAATGAGTGTTTCACCATGTTGCACAGGACTCGGTCTGAGCAAAGTCATCTTCATAAAACATCACAGCCGTATTACGCTTTTATGAATGTTTGCTTCCTCGTGTTAATGTTGGAGCAGGATAAGATAAATACATTATAAATACATGAGCTGTGTAGATATTCATTATTTCTACATTACTCTCCTGCACTGATTTGCATTTTACTACCACCTGTTACATAAAATCTATTGTCTTCATTAATAGCTTCGGCCGTCCGCGCTGATAACGGCCATTAGCCGGCAGAGCATATTGTTTCAGTGAAAGAATAAAACCCAGAAGGGGATTCTTAACTGTGAATATGAGCGCAATAAAGATCATCACGAACGCTTTAATGAAGTCCACTTCTGCACTTACGTAACGGTTACCAGTGTCTGACTAGTGTCTGTAAAGTTGGGATCAAAGCGATTCACCGTGCAAACAGGACACACGAAGAAAAGGAGAATAATTAGCAGGACAGGGACTGTTCGCTGCTCCCCGATGATCCTCACAACTTTTATTCATTCATTTTTTAGCCGCAGGGGCAATGATGTCATTCAGTCTGTACGAGACTTTGGTCCAGAGTGAAAAGATCTTCTGTTCTCCACAGGATGAATCCTAACGATGATTCTCTGACTCGTCACATAAAACCACAAACGGGTCAGAAAGTCTAATCATGACTTGATTCCTCTAAAATCATCAGTATCAGCTTTACCTTCAGCTTGATGTCAACATTCCAATATGCTAACACGAACACAGTACGCAGCATTTCTTCTCTCTGATTGGCTGATATTCCTAAACATAAACCAACCAACAATAAGCCAGTGGTGACCGAGCTTTACATTTTTTACTCCACTCGTGACAAAGAAAGTTTTCTCTCCAGTTATCATCCATCAACTTTATATTCCAATATGTTATGAGTGTCTCAGAATCATGTACAACTACTTTGTTCAGGTAGGAGTTAGTACAACAACACCAGACTACAACTCAGGTGATCAAACATGAGACGTGATCGCGGCCAAACTGACTCAGAGATTCTTTCTTAATAAACTCAGACTCTGAGCCTGAAGTCACGTCTAAAGCAGCACCTTGAATGTGTTTGGCCAGAAACAGAAACAGTTTAGTTTTAGGAACAATTTGCACCATAATATAGATAAAAGAGTATTGAAACTATTAAATGTTTAAAAAGAACACATTTCCCCACCGTGGGACGAATAAAGGTTTTTCTTAACAACAGAAGGAGTTAAAGATCTGGAAAAATCTTTAACTACATTCAAATCAAAGAGCTGCACAGAACCATATATTGAATAGAGAGTTTATTATCTTGATGGTTTTCAGGGAGAGTTTCATTTTGAGGTATTCAAGGATTCTACGATTATATAAAAAATCAGTTGAAGAATTTGTTTAGTTTGTGTGAAGGTGAGGACAGAGGTGAAGACACCGTGTCCTTCCTGAGAGGACATTTCTGGTCTTCAACAGTTTCTGTAAATCTGTAAAACGAATAAAGGTTTATCTTATCTTATCTTTCCTATCTATCTTTCTTTCTTCATTAAAGTGGTGAAAATCCTGCTTTGTCTCAGTTAACAGTCGACTCTCTCTCAAACACAACGAGCTGTTTTCTTCAGAGCCTTTGAGGGTTCAGCCATCAATAGCATCATTAGCTTGTACAAAAGCGTATCAAACATGGAGGGAGCGGGACGGAGCGTGCTCCAGCTCTTCAGGCGGTTAAAAGCCTCCGTGCTGGACATCTGATTCATCAAGTCTCGGCCGGTTATCTATGGGCCTGCTTAAAGATGCAGCGGCCAGCAGAATGGCTAATGTAGGACGGGGCATAACTAAGGCCGTCTTCATGTTTAATGATGATGAATATTTCACAGCACGCTCCTCCACTGTCTCTATTCAAAATTCGACTTGGCGACGAACCTTGGACCAAACTGCCTTCATCGGAGAATTAACACCTGTTTAACCTGCAGAGGAGCAAAACCGTGCAGAAATAATGACGCACAGAAGAGCTGACAAAAAGAGTATTCAGAGAAAATGAAGAGGAGGCAGAAGTTGTAAAAAAAAGGACACAGAATGAACTCAAGGTTTAATTTTTTTCCTGTTTCATTACCTACATTTTTTAAATGAAATATACACATTCAATGGCTTCGCTTAGTTTGCAGGGCTTCGCTTCTAATCTACACTTAATAAGAGACGTCAGGGTTTTACAACAGAGAGTTTGTGGAGACGAAGATGTCAAGAGGCAGCGTGCAGGGTTTCAATCCAACGCCAGCTGTGTTCTGTCCTGCTGCTAAATATTCGGGCTGTAGGTCAGAAAACAGCTGCTGACGCCTCCTGAGCGTGATCGTGTGAGAAGGTGATTACAGAACAGCATCACATGAGAAGAAGATGAATCTAAATCCTGCAGTAACTTGGCTGGAACTTGGATGATCTCAGTGTCTCTATGCAGCTCACGCTCACACGCTGCATCCAACACAGCGAAGCTGCAGGTTCACACCGAGAGAGACGGCTCTGGAAATACGCTGCTCACAATCTGTGTCACATGTCACTTTGGAGGAATGTTGGATTGTGCGAAACAAAAAAGTGTAAGAAGAGAAGAAGCGTCTTTGTTACCGTCGAGCTTCGGCCAAATTCAAATATTCAGAAACGCTGCGTAAAGTGTCAGTCGGAGAATTCTGCGTCATTTCATGTCGTAATTCGATCGGTGGGTTTGTAGATGAATTTCCTTGTTTTGAGTTTTAAGACAAGTGATTAACAGGAAAACACAAATGAGACAAAGCAACACAAGAGACAAAGAGCAGAGAGAAATACAGAAAGCAGGAGTAGGTGTAAGCCTGTGTGTGTGTGTGTGTGTGTGTGTGTGTGTGTGTGTGTGTGTGTGTTAGGAGATAGGAGAGCGTGACCCAGGACCTCGGTTCTGGATTGACGAGCAAATATTTCACCACTTTCTTTTTTGAAACAACAATGTAAACACAAAGTGAACAGTTGGGACGAGCGTGAAGAAGGACAAACGTGTGACAGTGGAATAAACAGAACTGTGTGCACGTCTGTTTTGGACTGTTTAAAGGGACATTCCACTAATTTTACACATTAAGGTCAGTTTGCTTCTCACTTCACGTTTGGAAACAAATGATTGGAGAAGCTACATTACAAACTGAAGGTGGGGAGTTTGACAGACAAGTCCATCTACCAGACAGAGACTCAGCCAGGACATCTCTGCCTCCACTTTCATTTTGACCAGTTTTCTTTATAATCGGTCGCTGGATTTCCCCATTAAAAGTTCTTACACGTCAACAACATGTCACACTCTGTTGCTCACAAACTTTCAGTCAAACCAGATCTTGAAGCCTTCACGCTGTTAAAATGTTGCTGAAGAGTGAAAAAGTCTCTTATTGTAAGGAAACATGACAACAAAAAGCAGCTGTTTGTCCCTAAAGCAAACACACGAACACAGGCCGAGCAGCTGGACTGAAGGAAACTACGACCGACCTTGATTACAGAGCGAGCCGAAGAAGCCGGAGAGACACTCGCAGTGACCGGTGATGTGGTGACACGCCCCGTCGCTGTGGACGCACTGAGGACACGACTGGCTGCAGCGATGGCCGTGGAAACCAGGCGAACACGCTGCAGGGAACACACACACACACACACACACACACACACACACACACAGCAGTGTTAGAAGGATGTGGTGGACTCTGTGTGTGTGTGATAAGTCCATTTCCGAGTCTAAGGGAAACTTTCTGATTAGTTCTCTGATTAGTTCTTTGATCCTTTAAATAATGTATTTCATGGTCCACTTAGTCCCAATTTAAGCTGCGTTTTTTAACTCCACATATATGAAAGCTTAATATCGACTCTGTCCACCACACCTATACATTGGGTGTGTGTGTGTGTGTGTGTGTGTGTGTGTGTGTGTGTATCCTCTCTGGGCTCGACCTGTTGGCTGTATTAGCTTTGCTTTGTTTTCCCTCCACCACAGATCCTCCCTCATACGTCTTCCTGAGGCCTTTAATTTGCTTTAATTGATGTTGCTCTAAGTGGAGAGACGAGCCGGCGCGGGCTCGTCCACCGCTTCTCTCACGCTACAGGATTTTCCTAATTAAGATAATTGCCTAAACTGTGAACCGAGAGCCCTTAAATTTATCACCCTGATGTGGGGAGAAGCAGAGGAAGCTGCTGTGTGTTGTAAAAGCACATAAACACACCTCGTATTCTCGGTGCAGGTAACATCCACCAGCAGCCTGAGACTTCATTTCAATCACAGGACGATTTAAAGATCCCAGAGTTTAAAGTAAACTGTTCTCTCACTGGTTCACATTCTGATTCTCAGATGTGAAAAAACATGGTGGCTCCTCTGGAAACACAGAATTTCTGCATAACCAAAATGATTCAAACTTTTAAAAACCTTATTAAATGAACATAAGAAATAAGTCGTGCAGTCGCAGGACACTTCACTTTACAGCTTGAGTGTTGTTCACAGAGTGGGTCCACTTCAAGGGGCAGTGATCCCTGATTGAACCGTTCGCTGAAGACTAACTACAGGCTGATTCTCAAGTATTAAGCTGATCAGACTAAAACGCTTATTTGAATTAAATTGAAGTGGGAGATTCTCAACTGCAAACTAGTAAACATGGACGGAAACAATTCAGGTTTCACAAAAAAGGGATTCTTCAAATGTTTTATGAGGGAGGAAACAAACTCAACACATTTTTTAGTCCTCAAGGATGCAGACATTGAGTTTTGGTGAATTACAGAAGGTCTAAAACAAGGTACTGAAAGATTATTATTATGTGATTAATTTAAAGAAAAGAGCCGCTGCACATTTGATCTAATCACACACCAGCTTTCGGTCGTAAACCTTCATCAAACCAAATTCTCTGTTGGTTTGTGGCCAAAAGCATGAATGAAATGAAACTGCGCTTGTTCATCCTGGTGTGTGGAAGCTTGTATCTAAAGACAAACTCCTCGTTTCAGCCCAGCGACACTTTGTATTGCAGCAAATTGCATTTAGACATTATTTCTTCACAAACAGTCCTTCGATGCTCAAGTGCGTTTGAATGCTGATCCTTTCTGAGAGCAGAGTTTACATATGATTATGTGTGATGTTCAACTGTTCCAGACGTCTGCGTGTGTGTGTGTGAAGTGTGTGTGTGACTGATGCTTCTTTACTTCGCCTGCAGTTGGTGCCTCTGTAGCCCGGAGCGCACACACAGGTGCCGTCCTCTGGGGAGCAGGAACCTCCGTTCTCACAGGTGCAGCTGTAGGAGCAGTTGGGTCCCCAGCGTCCCTCCTCACACACACTGTCACAATGGACACCTGCACCACACACACACACACACACACACACACACACACACACACACACACACACACACACACACACACACACACACACACACACACACACACACACACACACACGTTTCAGTGTGTGCTATAGCGAGCGGCTTTGTTCTCAGCTTCTCGGCTCCTAAACGAAGTCAAACTGACTTCGCCGCTCGCAAAGTTTCAGATGTGTCAAACTTGAAAAAGGGGAAGAGAGAATGATGCAAAAAAGGGTGGGTGAGGGAACATTAGCAGAAGACGTTTAAAGACACCGACTGAGACGCCGAGTTAGCAGAGGAGGAACGACTGCAGGAGACTCAAAGAGAGGAGGGATGTGACGGATTAGAGACAAAGACACAATTCCTCTAAACTCGTCCTCCTGTTAAAGAGAAGCCTGGTGATATTCTGTGCTTTTCTTTTGGTCAACAAAACACAGAAAAGACCAAACCAACGTCAAACCATGTCCCATCTGTGTCTCAGTCTGGTCTGTCTTTGTCCTCTGTGTCTCAGTCTGATCTGTCTTCATCCTCTCTGTCTCAGTCTGATCTGTCTTCGTCCTCTGTGTCTCAGTCTGATCTGTCTTCGTCCTCTGTGTCCATTAAAACTCCTCACTGAGTCTCACTGTTCCTTCATCACCATGAACTCTCACACTGTCGTTTATCTGGACTCAATCCCACAAACACAAAGACTCGCTAGAGACCAAATGTGGATTCATCCGCCGCTGAAAATAGTCCCCAACACATGAACTGTTTCCTCCTGTTTGTCTGATAAAAACCACAGTGAGCAGCTTTTTTAAAAATGAAACTATATATTTGTGATGTGTTTTTAAAGATTTACATCTTCATCTTGCTTTCAGAGCTGCAGTCACAGAGAGAAGTCAGAAATTATTAACAGATGAACCAGTTAGATTTGGTCTTTTTATGAGATTTGATAATAAGAAAAATATCATCATCCTCTTCCTTTAAGCACAAAGATCTAAACGCTCCAAGAAATGAAAGAATTGTAACCCAGATGTGTCCTGAGCTCGACTTTCTACAGCTGAAAATAAACATATACGAGAAAACAGTTTCATCAGAGATAAAATCAGCTGTTCGGGATAAAGTACATCACAACATATACAGTCCAAATCAATCGACTGACATTAAGATTCAGAAATAAAGTATCTAACTGAACATTAGTTTTCTGGACTTCATGATTCTCTTGTACCCGTTAAACTGTGTTTGCACACAAATGTCAGTTTGTATGAAAAAATATTTTAGGCAAAAACCCCAAAATTTCCCAAATTCTGCCCGAGACTTTTTGCCCTTTAATCATTTGCTGAAGTGTCTCCTTCTTTCATCAGTCTTGCATGTGTGTGTGTGTGTGTGTGTGTGTGTCCTCGGAGGCAGCAGTCTGTCGACACCAGAGCTGGTTTGCAGATCGGATCAGAGCCGTCGCCGCTCGCAGGGGACGGTCTGGAGGCCGCGGGGCCCGAGAGACCCACGTTACATTAATTCTTAGTTACACTCACACACACAGGAACGCGCTCAGCGCCACGTCTAAATATAGAAACAGACGGAAAGCAGACGGACGGACAGACGGAGTAAGAATACAGTAGATCTCCCTCGTCCTGTCTGCGGCCTGGAATATCTGCAGCTCATTAGAAACTTCCTTTGACAGAGAATATGAGAGAATATGAGAGCAGGCGGCCATTATAACTCGATTAATAAACTACCTCTGAGCCACAAAGTGGGTGAAAACTCTATTCGTTAGGCTGTGAAGTTCAAACAAAGGCAGGGGACGAGGTGGAAGATGAGAAGGTGGGGACGGCTGAATGTAAATCCCGAGCACAGATTCGCCGTCTTAATTTTCAGCTTGGTGTAAAGCTAACACCTAGTTTTCAGTTCAGAGGCGGCGGCAGCGAAAGAAAATTTACAAACCTGATTTCTTTGGCAGTGCTGAAGTACATGAATCCACTGAGTCCTCTTCATTGACACATGCTACTAGTTCTTTCTGGCTTTTGAATATTCACTGTTTACAAAAAGGAAGCTGCACAAAAGGCTCATGGGAAAACGAGGCAGGCAAGGGTCAAAACCAGGAGGCGGCCACGACAGGTAAAGAAATCCAAATCAGACATCTCCCCAAAAAACACACAAACAAATCTGAGAACCGAAAAACACACAGGATTAAACACAAGAAAATGGGATTAAACTCTTGACACACGATACAAAGACGAACTGGCAAAGAGAGACGGGAACAAACAGACTGAATCCACCAGAGAAGGAAAACTAACGAGGGACAGGTGAAACTGATCAGTCGTCACAAACACCGGGCAGGAAGTAAAGAGAGCCAACACACCTGAGGACAAACTCTTTCAACATAAAACAGGAAATGAATAAACTAAAACCCAAAACCACGACACGGCCTGTACGCAGAGTAAATGCTCTGGGATCTTTAGCGTGGAGCTCGTGGACGTAATCGTTCCACAGTTGAAGGAGTTAAAGGAGTCGCTCACATTAGTGTTGAGACAGTTGGAGGAAAATCACAGAGGAAACGATCCAAAAACATTTTGCCTTCTCTTTGTTCATCTTCCAGTGGTTGTGGGTTTCTAACAGTTTGATTTATTCGGGGCACATTTATTCCTACTTTCCCAGTTCTGAAGTGCATACAGATTTTATACTAACTCTGGTCCATTGGTGTATTAACCCTTTAACATCATTGCTCTTTAAGCTGCCATCAGATGGAACTACTTCTGAAAACTGATGCTATGAATGTCTTCCATGTTTGAAGTTCTGACCATAATGATGCTGCAGATCAGCCTCCTCTTTATGACAGTTTTTCTCTGTCTTTTCTGCCTCCACACTTAAAACCCTGGATTCAGTTTATCACTCCGCCCTCTGATTCGTTACCGCTGACAGTTATTCCGCTCATCACCACGTCTTGTATGAAAAGGTTGGGTGGGCGTCTCCAACAGTCGGATGTGACAGACATCCGTTTCTATTTATCTAGTCCTTCATGGCAACACGCCATCACGCATCACTTCCTTCATAAACTGGTGCCATTGTCACTATTTGACATTTCAAGTGATTGGCTGATGATCGAAGTCGTGCGTACAAACACTGAACTTGGGAAATAGGTTTTGTGCTGCAACAACAACACACACACATTGAAACTGAACATAATTGCACCTATAGGTCCATTTCAAACCATGATTACAAGCTGCTTTGCTCTTTAATGTGACTGCTGGATTTCTCTTTAGTTATTTCAGAGTGCATTTCTTCTATTTGAACCGTCCTCTCAGTGGAAGTCAGGTCCTGCCCTCAATGATTTGTTGAGATTTAAATAAAGGTTGAATGAATGAACGTGTTTTTTCCTGCAGCCTCAGATATTTTTCTACCACAGCACCGTTTTCGCTCTGAACACCTGGTTGTATCTAAAGTTTTTTGTTCTCTGCCTGTAGTTATATTCACCTCGGTGGCAATGTCGTCTTATTGGGGTCTTTCACCCACTGGGAACATGACAGATCTTTAGCAGGTTTAGAGGTTTATCCTATTCCTATTAGCTCAAATAAGATTTATTATCATTCATGATCTTAACTGTAATTACAAACCTACCTGTTTGTTTCTTTACTTCTTCAAACCAAATTCACTTTGTTATTTCTAACTTGGTCTAAATATTCATCAATATATTGATTTTCCTCCTAATGTCAATTCATGACCAATTCTCCCTCTGGCAGTGAAATTAAAACTCCCTCTCCATATTCATAAGCTCTCATATCGATCATTGCTGATCACGACTCTACTGATTGAAGATTAGCTGGTAAAATGAGCAGAGCTGCGACTCGAACATGACAATTACCAAAGTAAACAAAGCTTCAAGGAAAGAGGTTAAAGGGTAAAAAAAAAAGTCTCCCATGAAAATCACAGGAGACACGAGAGTGTGAGAGAAAGGTGAGGAACTCCTGTGAAGCTGAGTTATTGAAGAGAGCTGAGCTGTCAAACTCATCCAAGCCTGAATCTCCAGCAGTTTTAGAAATATAGGTTTGAATTTGTTTGTCTCCATTCTTGTCGAGCATCACCTCCCTCTTCTGTTCAGCCTCAGACTCTTTGCTCCCTCTGAACGTCTCAGGTGTTTTCCACACCTGCCCTCTCAGCCCTCCTCCGTTCAGACTGAAGGAAAACACCAGCAGCATTACTGAAGCGTTTGTGTGGTTTTTCATGAACATAAATTCAGAGTCTTTATTCAAGGCTACATTATTCATTCCTTCCTAATCAATAATGAGGTCATGTCACTTCTCCATCTCACAGAATGGCGACGCTTCCAGTTTATCAAATGTATAATTCACAGTGACTCTGAGAGAAGCACGTTTTAGACACAACACTGTTTTAAACTAAAGAGCATCAAAGTCATTCAAAGTCAATGTGAAGACAGACACAAGTTGACGCAGGAGATTTGTTTGTATCATCTTACCTGATCCGTCAAATAGGAGCTCGGTCATTTGACCTCCTCACTTCATAAACTGTTTTTTATTGGACCTTTTGAACTTTGACAGCCACAGTTTATCTGCCAGAATATGAATAAAGCTGCAGCTTCAATAACTCACCTGTCCAACCTGCGAGACAGCGACAGAAGCCGCTCACTGGATCACAGCCGTCAGAGTTGACACAGTCACATCTCTCTCTGCAGTCCAGCCCGTAAGATCCCTCCTGACGCCGGCGAGAACACAGCACACAACGAAGACAGACATGAGCTTTAAACTGTCTTTAAACTACTTTCGATTATAATTTATACACACTGTGCAACAGAGGAGAGAAATAGTGTTTATCAGTTAGCTGAATCCAAACTGTTTCACAGTAAAGTCTCAGGACTCACAGGACACGGGGCGTCGCAGTACTCGTCCCTCCAGCCCGGGGAGCAGGTGCAGGTTCCGTTGACGGGGTCACAAGCCGCCTCGTTGGCGCACTGACACGTCTGATTGCAGCTCAGACCCCAGGTACCGCTGGAGCAGGGGATGGAGCAGTCGACACCCTGCCAACCTGGACGGAGACCCAGACGCCAGCAGCTCAGTTTATTCAAGCATCTTTGTAAACAGTTTATCCAGATGATCGAAAGCGCTTTTATCTGAGGGTAAAACTGAAAGTGCACAAACCCTGAAGCCTCGTTAATAATGTCACACGACTACGGCAAGAATATTTTTTCTTCCACATAAATTGTGTTAATCTGAGTCACTGTTTAAAATCAATGACTCGTGCTCGTGTTCCTGTTTGGCTTCTTTTTAGTAATGTTGGACTGTTGCTGTAAACCTGGTGAATGTGTTATCACAATGGTCAACAGGACAAATGGCCAAAACTATGAAAAACCGAAGTTGTAGAAAATTGTCCTTTATGAAAGTGGTAGATTACATAAAACTTTGATTAATGCCACAAGCGACATCAGTGGATTAAAATCAAAAGTGATATTATTTAATAATCATGAACGACTAAAGTCATTAAAGTCAAGTTACTGTTGAAATTGAGTAAGTTTAACTTGGATGTATATACTGATCATTTTCTTATCGTTCGCCTCGTCCACACTGTGTCCACACCGGGCTCCCGTAGGGGTCAGGGCTTTGTTTCATCTCTTTCCCCTCATGTCATCTCCCGGCTGTCTGTTGGTTGAAGGCATTTCTCTGCTGTTTTCAAACGCTTGTCTCATCTAGTCAGTATCTCATTTCAACAATTCCAGACTTTTATCCAGAGGAAGGCAACATGTGCTGAAATGCTGATCCTTCATACTTTTTAAATTAAAAAGTGCGTTGAAGTTATGAGCGTCCTGATTTTCCCTCCTTCCTTCAGTGTGATTTCTTCAACAGGAGCAGATGCAGGATGCAAAGACGCATCATTTCTCAAATATCTGTCAGATATGTGTTGAACACGCAGACCAGCTGGCCTCCTTCTGCCTCCTCAGGAAAAACCAGAGTAAACGTTAAACTCCTAGTCGTATATCGGAGTGTGCAGATTATCAGATGTTGCTCTACAAACAGGCAGCGTGAATAACGTGGTCGGCACATGTTTGATAAACCTGAACTTTTCCCCTCAGCGGCTCCAACAGAAGGTTTACAGGCTGAAGACGGACGCCCACTTGTTCCAGCCGAAGCTCTTGGGCCTCTGGTCCTGCGCTCCGCCTCAGATGTCTCCGCTTTAATTACCCATGAGGCTCAGCGGCATTAATATTTAAAGATGCTGATATTGAGAGATATTAAGGAAGTGAAGTGCAGAACAAAATACGAAAGAAGAAAGAGTTCTGGAGATCGTTAAGGTGGGTGCTTAGAGATTTTTGGATGGTCAGGAGTTTCTGGCTCGATGAACCAACGTGCTTCATCAATAACAAAAGCAAAATAAATCTACTAGGATTCACAATCATCACAAATATTATTGATTAATTTGCCCATCATTTTCTGACTGACAGAGTTAACTTTACTTTTGACACATGACAAAGAAAATCCTCGCACTTAATAAACTGAAAGTATGTTTTGGCATTTTCGCTTGAAAAATGACTTAAACCATTGATTGATTATCAAAATAGCTGCAGATTCTTTTCCTGTTGATCAACGAAGTGATTCAGCTCTAATGGGGAGAATAAGAAAGATGAGTAACGAGCTACAAAGGTAAAAACGGTGCAATAATCCTGATTTTAAACGGTGATATTTTTCCACAGAGAAGATATGAAAAGCAGAAAAGCAGCTGTGGAGCTGTGATTTGTTTCTGGGACCGTTAAAAGCTCAATTTCAGGCAGAACATTTACTGCAGCTGACAAACGCTGCCAGAACACACAGAGTGGAAATCAGAGCAAAAACTGTGAAACACTTGAACTGAGCAAAAAACAAACACATCTTCTTGTTCTTTGGAGATTTCTAACTGGATATCAAATCAATAAAAGGTGGTGAAATCACTGTTAGATGTTTCCAGGTATAACAGTCTTCAGTCTAATGTGTTTGCAGTAAATGTGTGAGATCCTCAGAATTGGAGAGCAAACAAACTGGAAGCACAGACAGTTTGTCCGGCCACAGCAGCAGAAAGAAAGCAGAGCGTTTCCAGGAGACGCTTTGAATCAGAGCTGCTGTATTTCTGTGTCCAACTCTGAAAGAAACTGGTTGAAGCCCTTTCTTCATTGTCGGCAGGTATTCAGGGACACACAATGAATCAAAGCGAAGAAGAAGAAGAAGAAGGCGACGCAGGTTGAAGAAAAGCATGTTTTCTGTCTGAATGTTGTTCCCAATTCACAGGATTGCTGGATGGCGATTGGCCGGTTGATAACAGTCCTGCCACGCGTTAACCACCGGCAGGCCTGCATCGCGTCATATTGTGTGGCGTGTAATTACCAGCGGCAGAGCGGTAAAAGACGCTAATGTCAGCCTCCAACCTTTAATTCAGACTCTGGGATGTCAGCAAACTGTGACAGCAACGATCGGAGAAAAGAAGCCTCAACAAGCTGGAGGTAAACAGCTGCAACAGACACCATCTCTGCACCTGAACACAGTGAAAGAGCGAACACGTGGATCCTTCTGCTCATGGAGCTTTTCCAGCGAAGGTGTTCATGACAGCTGGACACAGCTGCTTTTACTTTGACTTGTAATGAGTATTTTAATACTGTTTTATTTGAGGGATCTGATCACTTCTTCCACCACTGATAGAAACATTTATCAAGTGATTTTTATTTCTTCGTTTGTTCATTGATCCCCTCTGAAGTCTGGGTAATAAAAACTTTTGTTTAAGCTGCTGGTTGTTTGTGGGATTCATGTGCAGATGTTACTGTATGTCTATGTTCTCCTTGGCTCAACATATGTGACACTGAAAAATACTGCATTGTGATAAAGAATGTGTCATGAATGGATGTCGTGCGATTGTCATGTGTTGCAGGACGACAGAGCTGAACAGAACCTTCTCTGCAGATGCAGGAGCCGTCGACGTGCGAGCAGGAGAGTTCGTTGTGGCAGGAACACGACGAGGTGCAGTTGGTCCCGTAGAGTCCTGCAGGACAGCTGATGGAGCAGTCGTCTCCCTGGACACAAAGGACAGACGGACAGAGACTCAGACTGCTGACGGTGGAAATGCTCACACAGTATTATGAGGAACAGATTTCAGTATTTCTACTTTCAGGTTTCAAACTCTTGTTACTTATTTTAAAACCGTAAACATCAAATCAATCATGATTTACATTATATAACTGTCCAACATTCCAACCAAAGGCTTATTATATTAAAACATCTTCACTTGTTTTAATAACTGAACATCTCTCTATACTACGTATAAATGTATTCTCTTACTTTGTTTTTTTATGTACTACGACACCATGGCCGATTCCTTATATGTGAAAACGTTTTTGTCATAACTCAGATTTACCTTTGCAATCATTTCAAGACTCTCACTTAAGTTCTTAGAAAAATTATTATTATTATTATTATTGACATTAATTAACAAACTTAATATCAATAGTTTAAAATGAATAATTATGGAATGGATTTGTGTATTTTCATCACAAGAGAAAAGTAATGGAAATACTAGTCACAATGGATTTACAGGTATCTTAAATATATGCGAGCCAAATGCAACATACTGAATTAAGATTATGAAGTCTAATTAGTCAAAATGCATTTGAAGATGTCTAAAATGTAACTATAGAGGGTTTCATCTGTGAAACGTGCTGCTCAGTCTGCAGGTTGCTCTCAAAGAACACAATACTTTGCATCATGTTTTATAGATGTGAATATCACCGCTGTGTGACTGAGTGAATGTAACTGCAAAGTGGTGAGGATTTTTTTCTATTTGCATGTGTTTTCTGTAGTTGCAGTGTGTTGATAACTATTAATAAGACTCCAAAGAGGCGTTTCATGATAACTTCCCCCACATTCACTGTCTGTGGTTCTTCTGTGTTACTACTGAACACCCGCCTGCATGCACACGTCTGGAGTTTCAGGAATAACTTGACTGACAGATTTTGCCACCATCTCCTCCTCCTGCTCCTCAACTCCAGGGAAACAGGCCTTGCTCAGGGCTCATCTTTAAATTCATTATAAGCTCGCGACTGCATTAAATTTGATGGCGGAGATGCAGCAAACAAGCGCATGTATAATGGAGGAGAGAGGCGACGATCACCGACGGCCTCCCTGCAGAGAAACATGATGTCTGCGCTTGTCCAATCAACGGAGGACACGGTCAGACCGGCGAGAAGGACAGCTTGGCATTAGCAGGATGTCTAACCTTATTCTGCGCCGTTAGCATGCTGGGAAAGCAAGCTCCACACAACCCGAACCTCCAGCACGCTGTCGCATTGATCAGGACCTTCAACATATAAACTGTGCTAATTAAAGCTGCCTGCTTCCAACCTGCCGCCTTTAAATCGCTATTAATCTAATATTCACAAAGGCGGCCAAATGTGCAAAGACAGGAGAAGAGAGAAGCCTTATTAAAAAGTTGGTGAATTAAGGACTTTTTTATAAAACTTTGTTAATAAATAACGTGAGTGGGTCCAATAAGGGAAATCGTCAGAATTTCCCAGGGGAAGTCAGAGTTCTAACAAGTGACCTCTGGAATAATAAATACGCTCAGATCGATGGATCCTGATATTTATCACGCGAGTTTGAATTCAGAGAGGGAGCGAGGAGCTTTTTCAGCCTGTTGCTTTTATTTTCCTTCTTGTCTTTCTAATAAATAAATGAAGCGGTTGGTCAGTGCTGAGCTGCCACAGTCACAACCACAGGTCAGGTGTCCAACAATTTCTCATCTGCAATCATTTCAAAGAGGCTGTAAAACAGTGAAGAAATGAACCTGCTGAAATTATCATTTGTATCATGAGAATCAAAGGTTATTAAGTATTTTCCCGCCCTACATGTGTGCAGGGGTTCAGCTCAGTGTGACGCCTGCTCGCTGGAAACAGTCAGGTTTATCAGAGGTCACCAGGACTCTGTTAATGACGACATCCTGTCAAATACGAGGTTCAGTCGAGTTCAGACGCTTTGTTGCTCGTATTTAATCTCCACAGAAGAACAAAGAGGAGAACTGGCTGTACAGCTACAATCAGATGACAGTGAAAACAGAAGAACATTCAGAGGCTGAAGGAGAAACAAACACATTTATATTAATGGTATTTTGAATCTGGTAAAGCGTTGGGGAATGAACAGGTTCCACAATCACTAAATACACTATTGAAAAGGTCAGATCAGTAGTTTTACTCTCATCAGTCTTCTCAGGAATCACAGAATTCAATTCCTTTACCATAGTTCATTAGCCATAAGTGCACTTTCCTCATCGTGTCCATCCTGCAATTAAAATGCACAAGTCTGTATTTTAGAGACAGAAGATTTTCACCTAAAGAAATGATTAATAGTTTTTGTCAGCTTCTTGGTGAACAGAGTCCTGAGCAGCAGCTTTGTTTGCTTCCACACATCAGAGTTTTCATCAGTTCATTTAAACACAGGTTGATGAATTACGTTGTTCCTCTAATAAACAGAGCTGTGCTGGTTTTAAAGATGCAACATTGAAGCTGTTGAGTTTTCTAATAAACAAATGTCATGTTCACAGTCAGTGTCACTCACTGAATGAAACTGTGTGTATCCTTGAGCTCTAACAAACATGTTGAATGGATTTCATTCCTCATATAACATTTGAAAAGCTGATTTCAAAAGTATTTCAAACAGCACATCCAGGTTTACTTTACTGCACTTTTCATCTTCGCGGCCTTTTGTGGCCGTGACGCCGCCTGTGGACCAGAGGAATAACCTGACGCCGACAATGACCATCACAGATATGGTATCACAGATACTCAACAACATCTCAACTGAAGGTTTTCACATTTTCCCACTTAGACTGTTTGTTTGTTTGGAAGAAAACCTTCTTCCTTCCTCTTCAGTGAAACCAACACAGCAGTTGCTCATGATCTGACAGATGAGTGGTGTTGTTGTGCAGACTTCCAGCCGCGGCCCAGGGTTGCACATGTTTACAGGTATCGATCGATCTGTCCAAAGTGGTGACAATACCACATATAAATTCTGTTTAAAGCCGGTTTCTTGTCTACACAGTGACACACACTGTACCGAACTGCAAACTACCAGCGCAGCATAAATTCAGTTTAAATCAATAACACTGGGCTGAGAGCAACATCTATCTGAATTTAGCTGCTATAAACCAAACGGACATTCATCTGCAGCGCTCATCCTTCTTTCATCTGCTCAAAATCCCTGATGTTCTCGGCCCAATTATCAAAGTCCCTGTCATCTCTCTGCTCCTAGGTGTCTCATCTCCGCTCTGCGCTCAGTCACTCCAAGATCAGTCAACACACCAGGGGGCCCGGGGCCACGGAGCCTCACCAGTTACTGCTGCACACACACACACACACACACACACACACACACACACACACACACACACACACACACACACACACACACACACAGGGCCTTAATCCATCCTCAATCCTAATTTTACCCTCAAATCCTTCCCTCCCTGAAACTGTGGGTGAGTGCTGAGCTGCTCTACTTTAATGGACTGATATGATTTGAGAAATTGGTACAATATTTTCAGACTGTTGTTGAAATATGCTGCTCACTAACTAACAGACAAACATGTGGACTAAAACAGCTTCACTGGAGGATATTAAAAAAGGTGAGTTCAACTTAATGTGCAGTAATTCTGATCTCAATTTGGATCTTGGTCCAAGTGTAAATCAAAAATGAAAAAACTCGGAAGCCTGGACTTGTAATGTAGTTACAGATGAAGATAGTTAAAGAATTTAGCCTAAAGTTGAATGATTTATGTTTTGGGAACTTGGTTCGTCCCCATTAGGATGACGCGTCCCCACAATGTGTAAACAGATTTATGATTCACACACTGAGGCTGAAACAGAGAAAAGTAACAGAGGTCCAGATAAAGTGTTGGATTCACTCTCATTCCTGCTTACATACACAACACTGCCCTGACATTTACACTCTCTCTGTTTCTTCAGTTGACCCACATCATGGTTTGCACCTGCAGTAGCTTTTCATTACAACCCTGTAACTCTACCACTGAAGCTGCGCAGTCAACAGCACCTGATAAATGAACCTCAGCGTGTTGTGGAGCATGTTGTGCACCTGCGGCTGCAGAGTCTGCACACGCTATGTTCACATGTTGGCCGGAGAGAATCAGGTACATCTACATTTTTCAGAACAAAGACATAAAGCTTCTGCATGAACGAGTATTTCAGTGTAATTTCATTTATACATTCAGTCGCCATAGTTTTCTCTGTTTGAATATTGTTTCAATGTACTTGGGAATAAAGGAGATTTATGAAACTATTCTGTGCCTGTTCCTGCTGTGTTTGCTGTGGACCTACAGCTGCTACAGAGGAGACTTCAAAGTCCGGGTGGACGTCGAGGAATTGGACGTTATCTCTTTGGTTGATTCATGAGGTTTCCTGTTCAACCAGGCTCCTGATCAAAGGAACTGTGTTCCTCTTAAAACTGTGCAAAGGAAAGGTCGGCACTGAAAATATCTTTTAAGCTTTGAAAATCTTTTTGGCTTGTGTTCACGTAAAACTAAGCTCCTGTACGTCGACCTGTGACCCCTCGTTCTCTGATCCAGTAATATTACGCAGTGATAATTGTAAAGCAAAAAGAGAAGATTAGAACAAAGTTTGAAAGAATAAACAATTTTATGCAACAATCTTCCTCTGATGTATTTCTCCAATGGGCACATATATTATACATATTTACAGTTTCCTGGCAATGATGAGCACACGTCAGCTGTAAAAACAGCTGTATAATCTCTTCTGTGTCTCTGGAGGAGGAGCTTTATTAAACACGAGAACTAAAACTACATGTAAGGTATTTTCAGACACGAAGCCGTCGCTGTCACTGTCAGTGGTTTCGCTGCCTCACATGATGACGGTTGAACTTTTTTTCCAACTTGCTGCCATGACAACCTCAGAAATAAAACAGGAACTCATTTTACTGGTGTCACAGATGAGATTACAGTAGTTGAATGGAGCGACCTGCAGGTTCAGTTTGCTTGTTGTCGGAGGCCGTGATGCTGGAGGTGAACTCTGCTCTGGAACGACTTTCATTTGCCTCATCATTAAAGAATGTGTTTAATCGTCCCAGTTACTGTGGATGAAACAAAGTGTCCCCTCTGGAAAATTACATTATGTCTATAAGTAGATTTGTGGAAACACTTGAGAGGCTTTCATGCTTTAATTGGTCTGTTTACATTATGTACATTAACAGGGAACATTCAAGTATTGAAAAGCAATTTCATGAAATATCTGCAACTCCCGACGTTAATTAAATCCAAGCAGTGATCAGCATGACTCAGCAAAGTCAAAAGCGTTTTCAGCATCAGATATGGATCAACGTGACGGTCGTCGTTGGACTCGTCTCAGAGCGGTTCCTGCACTTACTATGTATCCTGGAGCGCACACGCAAGCTCCGGTGACGCCGTCGCAGTCGGCTCCGTTGGCACAGGCGCACAGCTCTCTGCAGCCCTCGCCGTAATAACCCGCAGGACAGGTCTCGTTACAGTAGAGCCCCGCCCATCCTGCCGCACAGGTGCACTCTCCTGACAGAGGGTGACAGCTGAGAGGAGAGAGGAGACGCCAACATTACAACTTCTACTTAACATCCTTTGTACATTTTGATCTATTGCTGGAGAAAACACGCCTAAACCCGGTACGTTAAGAGCAGCGGTATATCTATCTATACGATAAAATCTTTGGTCAAACGGTAAAAGCGTGTCACCTGAGCGTGTTGGCGGCCTTGCAGGGGCAGTACTTGTCACAGATGAGTCCGTACAGGCCCGAGGGACAGAAGCGGTCCTGGCAGCTGGGGCCCTTGAAGCCCTCGTTGCACAGACAGGCCCCGTTGATGTGGTAGCACTTGGCCCCGTTCTGACAGTCGCACTTGTGGGCGCACTGGGGCCCGTAGGTGCCGACGGGGCATTCGTCCTGGCATCTGGGTTGGTTTGAAAACAATAAGGGAGGAGCGTTGGAAAGAGATGCAAAGCATGTGGAAAACCTCGTTTGTCTAAATGTGAGTGTTTCTGGTAAAAAAGCGAGGTTGTCTTGTCAAATTGGAGCCAGAAAAAAAAGTGTGATAATTCCAGGTTCCTGTTTTCCAGCAGGCTCCACCTCTCCTCTCCTCAGGTTGATTTGAATTTTTATTGTTCTCCAACAATTTACTGACTGCATGACATTGGCTTTCATTCAAGTCGAGTTAATGAAAAAAATCTAAATTCAAAACAGTTGGAAATGAAGTAAGTCCTTTGAGAGTTTGACAGTCGGTTCATTGGTCCACTTGCTTCCTACTCGAGACCTGACCTGGGATCAGGGACAGATCCAAAACATTTTTGGTCCATTTTGGATCCACTCTGCAGGTGCGTCTCAAATGTATATAATGTATAAAAAAGGTATAAAAATACTAACATGTCTGGCTGCACTGGTTTTACCTACGAGAGGTTTCATCAATGATTTTTCTGCATTTCGACTGTAGAGAACATTTCTCACTAATCACTGATGTCCTCTGCGATTATATCTGCCTCATTTCTTTTCCTTTCAACGGAGGAAAATGTGTCTGATTGAGAAAATGTTCCTGTGAAATTCTTTGAAATAACAATGGCGGTCGTCCACTTATGAACCCCAACTGCTCCCTGACGATCAGGTGATGTGTGAACGGGTGAATGACAAGAAACTTGTAAATTGCTTCGGATAAAAGTGTTAAATAAATGTGGTCCATTTAGATTAATGCAGTGAGGATGGAAACTTTACATACAAATCAATCAGAGTGTTTTATTAGAAGTTAGTCTCTAAGTTAATGTCCTGCATTCAAAACCTTACTCAAGTAAAAGTATGTGAAGTATTATCATCAAATTGTACTTAAGCTCCTCCTGAGTCAGTGAACTGTTTCCTGTTTTCTCTGGATTCTTCTTCTGCTGCTTTAATGTGTCTGAGTCTTTTTCCTGATGTAGATGTTGAAGCTCATTGAACGACTTTATATCCTGTTGACCACTTTCATCTCCAGCAACGAGCATCAGATTCTATAAGATCATCATATGTCGTCCTGTGAGAACCACGTATCTCTACATAGCTGATCCAACGAGAACCAGTGATTCCTCTTCTGCCACCCAACTATAAAAAGTCATATTTTCTAATTCCCACAGAGACACGTACTCGACCATCACACACTCTCACACCATTATCAGGTCAACAGGCTACACATTATGCCGAGACCCCGTCTTCACACCAGTGAACAGACAGACCTGAGTAGAAAATTGTTTCAGCTCAGTTAAGTTAGTCTGACATCGCTGCCTCATTCTCAACACGTCCACAAGTTGAAACCATTAAGAAATAGACAAATCACTCAATTAAAATGGCTCGGTGAGGATTTCTGCTTTGTGTCACGTTTAAATCATGCCGACTTCCTCAGGACTCTTATCTCGGCTAATTCCATTAGAACGTGGACGAGGTGGAGGAGAACTCAATCTAGGAATTATTCCATGTAGGCTAATTCACCTGTCTGGGGCCTACAGTAAATAAATGGGGGTAATTTGGCTCAACTGGGAGGCAGGATGGAGAGGGAGGGAGGGAAAGATGGACAGAGTGGAAGGAGGAGAGCGCCGGAGGAGACCAGAGGGAGGAGGGGCTGCACGGAGAAAGTCTTTTCAACCAACAGTGTCGGAGATGATGGAGGAAATAAAACAGAAAACACTCCCAAATGGCTCTTGTATGTAGTACAATAGAAAGTAGCAGAAAATGGAATTACTCAAGTGAAGTACAAGTACCTCAAAACTGTACATAAGTACAGTACCACTGGTGATGCAAACTGAAATCCCATCCATCCACCCCGACCTCCTCCTTCTGTCAATATAATAACATCACATGAACCTAATTTGCTCCCAGTGGCAAAGACTTGTAATTCCTATGGCTGCTAGAGGGCGCTGTCACGCTTGTGTTTGTCTCGGAAAGATAACAAAAATAAAATCTCTGAAATGTTCTTGAACTATTTAGATATTTCATAGTTTATCCATGTGGTTTACTGTTCAGTTACATTTTCCTGTCAGGAATACAGTTCTGACAGAAATAATATATAAACACATACAACTGATTTTGTAGTTGGCCTAAAAGTAGCCAAAACTTAATCTACTGAATATTTAGCGTAAAAATACTGGAACCAGCCCAATACGTCGTACTGAGGCCACGTATTTCTGATTGAAGATAGGGAATCATTTTGAAAGGTCTGATTTAAACTGTTCAGGGATTTGATCACATGCGTCTCAGGGATTCAGAGACGTAGAGGACTATTGATGATTAATCTTGTGCCGTCGAATGAAAAACTGATGGACTGAACGTGCAGAAACCACGATGACTGAACGACAGAGCATGTTAATAAAACCTGTATATTTTATTGATAAAGAGCTGATTTTAATTTTAATTCAAATGTCACAAAATGATTCCAAACAATATGTTTTATTTAAATATGAGACCAAATTATTAACCCAACATAAATAAGTAGTCTGTCCTTTCAACCTTGGCATTTAATACGTAAAGGTTTTATACTCATATAGTCAAATCACATATTTGAATTGTCTTATTGTTTCCCCTGTATTTACTGTTTCTTACATATCTCACCGTTTGCCCACAGTTATCTGTCTCCCTGCTGGATTCTAGTAATGTTTGCTAATTTCCCTGAAGGCTCCAATAAAGTTTCCCATCAGCTCACGTTCGTACTGTACCTCTCTCCGATGTAGCCGGCCGTGCACTGGCACTGACCGCTGATGTGGTCGCACAGGCCTCCGTTACGACACGTGCACTCCTGAGAGCAGTTGATGCCGAACGACCCGAACGAGCACGGCTGCGCGCAGACGGGACCCTGGGGACGAAGACCACATGTTGACATGCGCCTCAGATGTGAGGACACAAACAGGTCAGTGTGTGTATGACAGAGTTCATGTTAATGTCACACATTCGCTACACGAACGAAATTGAGCTCTTTGTCACAGTAGATGAAAACAGCATCTAATGAAAAGCTTGTATCTTCAAAATGTTGACTTCTCTCATCTAAGACAAACATTTTGCTGACGTCAATGATCTTACTTTGAGTTTATTCAGTGAAAAGAGCTCATCACTGAGACTGATACTGTTTTAAGGCTCTGTGAGTTTCACAATAACAGTAACATAATACTGTCACTGCAGCTGGGAGTCGTTTGAATTTGCCAACTGTTGAGTTTCAGTACTGATCCTTTTTTTTTTTTTTTACATTAACAAGCTGCAATATCAAATGTTTGTGGAAAAGATTCGTCCTCAGCTTCAAATACAAACATGCCGCTCTAAGATTTGGGCTTGAATAAACATGCACACGAGCTGGTTTTGCTGTGGGTGTGTTGCGGGTCGTACCACCCAGCCGGCGGGACAGGAACACTCCCCGGTCACATGATGGCAGGTTCCTCCGTTCTGACAGGGACAACGCTGTTCGCACAAGGAGCCGTGTTTACCTGGAGGACAGGGCTCCTCACAGCTGGAGGCCAGAGACACAAGAGGCAGGTGTTCATGTTGATGTGATGCTAAATTTCACAGTGAAGATGAATCTTGTCTCGAAAGGAAGGAGAGCAAAGACCTGTAGCTCAAACAATAATAATCAGAGGTTAAGTCAACATAAAAAACAATATGTATCCACATTTAACAAAGTGTCAATGCAATATCTTCCTGTTCACTGAGAATTAGCACAATAACAGTGAAACAGTGAAATAATCTTTGTCTCCAATGCTCTGATGCCAACAATACAAATGCAAGAATCACAACTTTAAACTGAACTTTTAATGATTTCATTTCACTCTGTCCTTTTTGCTTTTGCTATAACTATCACATATTGTACATATACGTCCTCTGCAGGCTTCGGGGAAACAGAAAGATGAAAAGGACTATTATACTTTCCATAATAATGGTAGTGCACCCTCCAAAAAAGCAGTGATATATGAACCTCTGCTGGACTTTTAATGCACTTGCCTGAGTTAAAATAGTGAGACTGAGATTTATATTTTACAAAGATATTTATATTTACAAAGATCCTTGTGCTTTACTGCATTCACTTTACTTTACCAGCATTTTTAGGTGAACAAAACTAAAACTAACAATACAAACGTAGATTTTCTCATCCCTGAGTATCTGCAGCTCTTCAGTCTGCACAGGGCCTCAACAAGCTCCTGTGAGCTGAAACCATCACTGCTCGGACTCAAATAAGCTCATCAGCACTTCTCTCGTCTGGAACACAGTGGCTCGACAGTCAGAGGACAAAGGTCAGTGAGAATTATAGAGATTTTTGTCATAAAATCGACCCCAACAATAAAAGTGAGGGGAACAAAAATATGACACTGACACGAAACTGTCACAAAAAATCATTCTTCCTAGTCATGTAATAAAACCTGCTAATGCAAAATTGATGTTGTAAATGTTATAATGTCAATCATAAATTAAATCCATCTTAATAATGTATTACACAGATGAATTATTACATTAAGTGATTGGAACTCTAACGTCACTGTTTTAATTCTGGGAATCGCTGCAGCTCTCAATCACAAGTGAAATAATGAAAAAGTGCTTCCAGACAGAGTCTTCTGTTCAGACGTGCATCACGCTCAGCAGGATAAACTCACAAGGCTCCGGTGTACCCGGGCGCACAGAGGCACTCGCCCGTCTGATGGTGGCAGGTGGCGCCGTTGAGGCACTGGCACTCCAGCAGGCAGTCCTTGCCGTAGAAGCTGGGGTCGCAGGGCTCCTCGCAGCGCCACCCCTGGTAGCCGTCGGTGCAGACGCAGGCCCCGGTGATGGGGTTGCATTTGGCCCCGTTCCGGCACTGACACCGGTTACTGCAGTGTGGCCCCCAGAAGTCGCTCTCACAGCCTGGACAGAGGAGGAGGAGGCCGCGAGTCAACAGGTTTAAAACTGAGTAATCATCACGAGACATGAGGCCTGAGGCTGCGGAGGAGTCAGGTGATCACGAGAGTGTGAATGTCGAGCAGAGAGCAGAGCGGATGACGGGGTGGGATGAGGTGAGATCAGATGAGGAGAAAAGAGAAGTGAGGAATACAGAAGAAATATTTATCAAACTTCAAGATTTGCAATTGAATCACAGAACATTGTTTGAAACTGGCCGAAAAAGAAAACCAAACTTTAGCAGGATTCAATTCTGCTGCATCAGAGAAACGATATGATTTTAGCAGCACATTAACAATGAAGATGCGTGAAAAAGCTTTAACCACAACTTTATTCTTGTTGTTTTACGGCCGCAGTAATTAATACATCACTTCTGTTACTGCAGCCATCGAGAATCGAGTTTGAAGAGAGCTCTGAAGTGAAAAATGAAGAGTTTTTACTTTCAAAATTTGTCTTTAAGCAGAAGAGAAGAGAAGTGACGTGAAGCTTTGTTTGGTTTCTAAAGGAAAGTCTTGTATTTTGGTTGTTGCTGTTAAAAGAAACAAAGAATATATTAACAATGAAGATATGAATAAGTGACATCATCATTGTGTTGTGCATATGAATTTTTGGTGCCTTACAAGACGCCATAAATTCATACAAGCCAGCTGAAGCTAAAGCATCTTTCACAGTCCAGTTTTTAGAGCTTCATTTAAAACACCAATAAAGTAGCACCAGAAAAATCTGAATAAATACGAATTAAAAGTTTTTCCAGGGTTTGAGACAAGTTAACAAACTGAGACACATCAAAATTAAACCGCTGGTTTTTGCTGATTTATACATCAGAATATTTCAGGGTCTCGTTGAGCTTTTCCATTTCACCAGCGGACGACCGACACATTAGACGAGACAGCAGATACCCTTTGTTGTTGACAACAAAATATACAGTGTGTCATGAATACTGGCAGAAATAAATTCATTTTACAGCAGGTTAACTACACCGAGGCTCCTCCAACGCCTCCCTGAGGGGAGCAGATGTCATAACGCTGTCGGCCCAAAATGTCAGGATGAAAAGTTGTGACGTGCAGTTTCCATAAACTCTATACAGCACATGGATGTTTACCGACCCAGCTGGTCTGAGATCTCTTCATACCGAGAGATACCTAAAGTGCGTCGAGCCAAGTCCACGATATTTATACAGTGATTTGAAAACTATAAACCCACATATAGCAAAGCACAGGAGCAGGGTTTAGGAGGAGTTTTCTACGTCTCAGATAATCTGACGCTTCGGAGGAAACTAATCCAGAGTCGAGGTGCAGCTGCAGTGAAGATCCCGTCACTGAAAACTCACAACAACACATTTTACTCTATGTTTTACAGTAATCTATTACTCCCTATAAACAGTAACTCATTATTCTGTTTCATACATTTGACTAAAACAATCGTGGCAGCGCTGAAAATATTTAAAGAATCTGAATTGCAGTCACACCTACTGTGCTGTCTTCTCCAATCTGACTCTGATATCATATTTCCAACATGACTCGAAGGCCAAACAAGACGAATGTGGTTTGTGCATCTTCACAATGTTTCACCAACAGGTTAAAGAGAACCAGGGTGTCGGTGCTTTAGGACACACAGATTTTGTCCTTTTATTTTTTTACTGTTGAGGTCAGTGAAGTTTTCATGTTTTTTTTTTAGGTGGGAACCACCTCTTATCCCACAGATGTTCAGTTTAACTGGTCACTTCAGTCCTAAATGTTTCCTCATTATTCTGACTGAAGACATGAGGACGTTGAACACCTGTCTGCCGTGGCCTGCTCGGCTGTACGCATCATTTGAACATGAGAACTTGAGCCGTTTTCTCTTTCACATGAAAAAATGCCAACAAACAAGTGCAACACCATGAACGTCATCCCCACATTTAACTGATTATGATGCCCCTCCACTGGCTGTTTGCCTTCAGGTGTGGTGCTTTACAACAGCTATAAACACTTGACCACTCGGAGGCAGGATGAACCCGACTGACGTGACAACGATAACAGCTCGGAACAAGACGCCACAGACGTCAGCTGGTGGTGACACGCGGCGTGATGGATGCAGGAGCGTGCACGTTGCCTCCGCGCCGCGCCACAGTCGTCCCATCAGGCTGAAACAGCAGAAAATCCAGCACTTAGCATTTTAATTCTCTCGGCCGCTGCAGCCACAGAGTTCTGCTGAATAAAGTGGATCGACCACGGGAACAATGGATTACAGCTTTCTGCTTGTGCTTCAGTCTAATGGAGCCTTATTTACAAAATCTACATATGAGCGGTCACAGTTTTATCCAGCCTTTATTAGTCTCTTATAACCACATAGGTGGAATATTTTCCTTATGAAATTCTTTCTTTAACGTTCCTCCTTCCTCTATGATGATGAGTGGATTCAACAGATTCTGTATTCAGACAATACATCACAGGTCTGGAAGTAGATGAATTGCTGGTATAAATCAGAACCCGAAGACTTTAAATGAAAACAAGTACAAAAGATGGAACATTTTATTGTATATTACGTCATCTGAGATAACATAAATCAAAGCACTATTATCTTTTTGATATATGCTCGGGGGTGAAGTGCACTCTCCCACAAGGGAAGTAAAGTACTGGAGTCTGAGTGCCAGGAGCCGTGAATGAATGGCCTTAGGTTGAAAGGAAAAACCCTGGAAACTGCAGAGAGACTGAGGGAAGTTTCCTCTCTGAACGTGGGTGGTAGTTTTACAGATATTATAGTGTTAAATGTTTCATCAGGACGGCGGTGGACGGAGCTCTGAGCAGACAAAGCATAAATCACACTCCTTCCCTTTCAATCCTTCTCTAATTCACTCTCTTCCCTCCTGTTTTCGATGCATCTCTCTCTCCGTTTCTCCTCCAGCCTCCGTCTCAAAGAGGGGAGCTCTCTTTATTTCTCTTAACTAGTGAGCCAGCATAGTCAAATCCTTTATCCTCTCACAGCCTCAATTATTCAGCAGAGTCCAAATCAAGTGACTAATGACTTTGATCAAGAGTAGCTCGCTGGCACTAAGCAGAACTTTCTGCACTAAATTAAGAGCTGCATGATATACTTTGGCAAGGGCCAACTCTTTAAGGAATATTTCTAGGTTTGTCCACGGCGGAGTCGCTCTCTGCCGATAATAAAAGCTGAGCTTGCTCAGGAGGTTCGGCCCTTTTCTCTCATGTCGAAAAGAGAAACACACCTAGATTTCATTCTTAACCCGCCTCTTTGTTTCCGTGGCTTCTGTCGAATCCAGGCTCTTAGTAATTATTAATGGTTCTTAGTAATTTGGGGGATGTGATTATTTGCTTTCTTACCGACTGACGAGAAGATGTGAACTCTTATATTAAGAGTTGATATCAAGTCTGAGGAGAGGATTAGTTTAGCATCAGGGCTAGAAAACCAACATCTGCTGGAGCTCGTTAATTAACTCGCTATGTCTTTTTTATACTCACACACAAACAAAAGGCAAAAATGACAAATAACAAAAAAATAAAGAAAAAAATAAAGTGTTAATTAAAGAGCTTTAAAGGTGCTTGTGGCTGTTTGGACAGATCCAGTGAAGCTGTTCAACCTGTTTCCAGTCTCAGACACAGATAAGAGATATGAAGTCAAACAGCACATTTCACAAATTCACAAATTTCAAATTATTTCTTTTGAAGCAAAGTGAAACAAAATTAACTGAACAAAACTGCTCAGATCCAACTAATCAATGAATGAAATCCATATATAACATTTAAAGGACAAATCCTCCCTGAACAAAACAAAAAATAAACCTTGCATTTTTAATTTTCAATTTTGTACAATTTAGTTAATGTTGTATTTTCACGTTTGACTTGTTTAACTTGTCTGTGGACAACATGACATCTGACCCAGACACTTTCAGCTCGGCGAAACCAGGAACTGAACTGAAACAAGAATAAAAGTTTGAATGCGAGTCCATCAAAATAAAAGTGAGAGCTTCAATTTAGAGCTGCCACAGAGACACAACACAGCAGAAAAGCCATTTTGAACCAAGTTATTGAAATCAAACATGTTTCTTCACACAGTCGGAGACAAACATGCATCTGTGGCCTTTTCTGAAATGTTCAGTGTAAAACCTTTATAAAGATGGTGAAGCTTGTTTTGAAACCTTGAAGACAGCTTTGCAGGTTCATCAGGTATTTTAGTGCCGTGATTTTTCCTTTTGAAACCTAAATTGAAAACTGGATGATTTTACCGGACGACTGAAGGTAACAAAGAGTATTTAGTTACAAGACAACAGGTTGGTGACTCTCAAATGACCATTCACACATTGGATGGAGAAACTCAATAAATGACCACCATCTCAAATATCAGTAGAAGCTACATGACAGGAGCTGCAGCAATTAAAATCTTCCAAACAGAAAGTCCATTCCTGCCTTTACTCTCCACTCACACAGAGAACGTACTGAAATATTGATGTTTAAACCTTCTCTTTTAATGCAGCAGCTAACGGGAGGATCCACAGACGACCCTCCTGTGAACAAGGAGACGAATTTCTATCATGAGGAATTTCTCCTATAAAAGAAATATAACATATGAAACCTGACTTTTTATCATTAACTGACCTCGAGATCAGAGGCTACGACTCGAGTTGTATGACTGACTCCAGACTTTTAGATCCAGAGGAAGCTGAAATGATCCCAGCTGCACCAGCTGAAGAATCAAACCACAAAAAAACAAGAGGAACAAATCAGCGTCACGACTTATTTTCACCTTTTTTCTCAGCTGTATCGACACCACTTGTGCTCATTGGGTGAGATTAGATTAGATTAGGAGTCGGGCTGTTTTCTGTATTTCTTTCCAGTGAAAACTGCTGTGAGAGACGTTGTCTGATGACTTTAACTGCCAGACACACGGCCGCAATGCAAGTTTACGACTGACAGCAGGTGGAACAACGAGCCCGACCGTCTCCAGTTCAGAAAGACGCCAATATAACAATTAGAGGGAGAAGTTTATTCATCTGCTCGGCACCTGTGAGCAGCTGGTTTAAGACGGACACGTGAGAGGTATCGATCCTCTCGTCTCACTCATCAGAGAGAAATGAGCCGACAATCCTGCAAATGAAACGAAACAAGTTTGTAACACAGAGAAGCGTTTTCTGATCTGATCGATTTCTGTTACTTTCCTAATCTGACAAGCCCTTCGCTTTGTGCAGGGATGGGTCAGATGTGTGGAGGTGTGAAGGTAACCAGGGTTTGAACTTCTATCCCAAGATCTTATTCTTCATTATTACATTATTACTTCTGACCCACATCTCAATCAGTACTGGATCTCTACAGTCTGCGACGGTCGGATTCTCACTCTGCGTTCGAAGGCGGCTGTTCAGGACGGCTACAATCACGTTTGCCTGCAGATGCATTTGAACGACACGTCACATGAAGTGGTTTGTTTCTGGTCAGACTCAGACTCAGAACACACTGAGTGGTTACACATCTCATCTGGCCTCAGCTGGAAAATGTTGCTGAGTAAAGAGACGTCTGGACCATCGGCCTGTTGCCACCGTGACCCGACCCCGGACACGAGGCAGGAAATGGACAGACGGACAGTTGAAACTTAAATTCCTTTAGTCTCAAATAAAATATTTTTAAAAATATGTAGCATCACATGATTAATGTCTTTGGTAAACATTCAATCATCCCACTTTAGACTCTGGCTCTTTTTTCACTCTGACAGGTTTTATTTTGTGATAATTCATCAATTCTGTTTCATTACTTGTCTTTTCACTCTTCTATATAATACAAATTCAAGATGCGAGCCAGATGTTAAAGCTTCCTCCGGTGAGCAGACCATGAACATGTGAACTTGGTGAAGCTGAAATCAAGTAAATATAAAAAAATATTTCTCTTGTGTGAATACTATGTTACAGACAGAAAGACATAGAAAACAATCTCTGTAGTGATGAATGAACTTGGGTTAAGAAGCCATAAAGTACATCAACCAACATTTCACCACAGTTTTTGGTAAATTAATCATCCTATTCATTGAGCAATAAATAGTCTTTAGAATAATTGATAAATTAGTCTTGTGAATCCACAACATGTGCTGTTGCTGTGAAGGTTAAACTCATGTATTTATTCTAACATATTCAAAAGGACCTGCTGCTGTAACACCGGATCACACTGGTGATTCTTTATACACTCAGCACAATGAGGTTATCATGCATTAACTAGATCTATTAGAGAAACTACATTTTCAAACTAAATTCAAAGTTGAAGTTTCCTCTGATTTTACCATTGTTTTGTATTATATATTACATATTTGTATTATATATGCTTTAGGTAACGTCGACACACGCGTCGTGCACGGCTGATTGATGTCGTCATTAAATCGCCGGCTGCACCTACTTTAAATGCCGTTCTCTCTTGTCTTTCCAGCCACTCGTAAAAAACCTTAAGGCTTTCCGCTTTTCCATGACACAGGCAAAAGTTATGCAAATGTAATAATCATTCATTAGTCACTATCAGCTGGTTGAGCTGTTTTGCTTTCACAATGTGGCCTGAACAAAAAACATTTCAATATGCATTTCTGGGCTGTGATCATTTAAGTGTGCAGAGATTGGCTTTATTTATCCTGGATGTGCTGTCGAGTTCGGTCCTTCGCAGCTTCACATTCAGACATTCGTTGCTGTCGGCTCCTCAGAAGCTGCTCCTCAGCTCAACACAAACTTTTTAAACTTTATACACAGAGAACTACTCTGACTTTTCTAACCAGTGTGAGAGAATTAAAAAAAACCTCTCCAGCATTAAATTAATATTGAAAATGTCTCTTTCCACTGCTGCCCACTGACATCTGCAGGACGAGTGTTTTTCATTCATCAAACCCGCTTACGTTCACCAGTCAATACAGTCGCAGGGCCGCGAGGTGAGAGTGATTAACTGTGAGGAATAAAAACACACAAAGCTCTGCATTCACAAGTGTCCATTCACAAAAAAAACACCTGCAGTCGAATTAGCAGCTTGTGTGGCTCTTGACTGAGCTTTATTTTCCAGCTGATTGAATCAGGATTAAATTGGTGGACAAGAAAAAACACAATACTCAGAGGAGAACATTGATTGTTGGCGTCAAAAGGCCCAATAGACAGCATCTCACACTAAAAGTTTATTTATCTATTTATTTACTTGCGTGTTTGCTTGTTTGCTTGTTTGGAAGAATCAAAGTAAATCTGAACCACACAGACTTGGTCTCCTTCCTCCAGGTATCACTTTCATTTTCAATTCATGACTGAGACCAAGAAAGATGCAAAAACACTGAACTACTCATCTTACAAACTAAGATTTAGGTGACAATCATCAGCCTCAGTATGATGAGAAAACAGTTTCCCCATAAAGAGGATGCACGCGCTCCGGTGAGAGGGTGATCGGCGAGCAGCCCGATCAGACAGGAAGTCGGGGGAACACCCTGCCAATAAGCGAGGCGGAGGGATTGTGCTGAGTGGCCGAAAACAGGGCGGCACTCCGACTGCCACCGGGCCATCTGTTGATCTATGGAGCCGCAGCCGCACTCATTCGTCTCGGCTCTGCCTGCTGCTCACGGTCTGAGGCCGGACTCCGAGCTACGGTGGGTTTATCTCAGTTTACTGGGCAAATGAAACAGAGGGATGCAGGAGTCTAGCTTATAAGCAAACACACATGGACAAGACTGCGGAGGCTGAGGGGAAGAAAAAGGGACCGGCTGCATGTGGTGGAGCAGCAGAAAGTCATGATGCATTTATTAAGATTAAAACGGTTTTATTATGTGGCTCCAGTTTCAAGTATAACAGATACACACATTAAACACATTCAGAGGCACTAAGATGACCACGAGCCGAGAAGACGCTGCATCGGCTTTTATCCTCTGGAAAGACTTTTTCAAATATCTATCCAAGACCACGATCTTTGTGTCTGAAGTAGGAAAATTAAATACGCTGTGAATGTTTTGCAGATTTGTCCGTTTGAAACGTTTCCTTATTCTACTGAAAACACACGAAACAGAATTTATTGTCAAGCAGACGGACTTCTGAAAGCAATTAGACCAGATGGACTCTTTATTAACAATTTAACAACATTAATCACTGCAGCCTTATTAGAAAGTGGGAAACCTTTGAGTATTGATTAATGCATTATCATTGAAAACGCTGCCACAAACCACAGTGGTAAAAGGGATTATGTATTTAAACAGAACGGAAAAGTAATGTCAGCAACTTCTGCCACACCAGAGGAGGATAAACCAGGGGACGACAGGGGGATTCCTCAAGGCCAAAACCCAGTAACACCCCCAAGACACACACATACGCATCAACACACACTTGTGAAATGTTCTGTCATATGAAACTATGTGGAGTCAGAGCTTCATGTGTAACTGCAGACAGAGAAAAGGCCCCGTATTCTCTGAGCTGAAGCCACTAAATGGCTCATTGCAGAGATGAATAAATGATTATAAAGTCGTTCTGTGTCTGTCATCGAGCTCGACTTCCAGATTTCACCCTGTCAACAGGCTGCAGATCGATGCCGCTGTCAGCCCACGAACACCCTCTCAGCCACACTCACAGAGTCTGCTGGGCAAAAGCCAATGAACTCTCCAGTCAGTACGTACACACACACACACACACACACACACACACACACACACACAGAGCCTCCAGCTTAATTCATTCATTTTTAATTGAATGGCATCTCTGTCAAAAACCCATGAAACAGCGAGCGACCGGCTCGGAGAAACAATCTGCACGATACTTGTTTTTCATGACTTTGACGACAGCACTGGTGATAAGCAGTCGCCGCTTTGCCGTCTTGCATTTACAGCAGGCACCGGCTCAATATAATCTATTATTAAATACTACTCTCTTATATTTATTCCAAACAAATTGCTATTATTGCTTCCATAAAACACGACGACGATAACTTCCTGTGCAGCAGAAGAAAGAGAGTCGCCCTCGTAGCCGAACAGCAAAGTCAGGGCTTTAGAACGTCCACTGGTCGACTCATTATTGTTTCGGCAGAGTAAAAAAAAAAAAAGAGTTTTATTTATATGAAAAAACTTTAAGGCACAGCAAATCTCACACAGACGCTTTTTAGCTGAAGTGTCCATTGAGAAAGGTCGACAGCGGAGACGAGCGGAGCCTCTGGAAAGTCGCAGAGCAGAAGTACAGTACATTTATATTTCCAACAGCAGCCGGTGTCGCCCAGTAATGCACCACTTTATTCAAGGCCACACTGCTTGCATGAGTAAAACTATTTTCATCAGCACACTGTCAGACAGCCGCTGTGCGCTCCCCTGACAAATGAGTAAACAATACTTTATAAAAGAAGCAGCGGGGGCGGGTGTTTTTCTGTAGTAAGCCACTTTCACCTGCAAAACAGAACTGATGAAAGTCGCCGATAACAGAAGTGTGGATGCGCGAGCGTGTCGCTAACCGTGTGTGAAGTGCAGTTGAGTTTTCATACTTGGAAACACGCCATCAGTAGATAACTATGTCAAGCAGAGCCGTGTTATTAGGAGACGTCTGACCCATATACAAACACGCACGCTTGTGTTTAATTCAGAGACATTGATTTCCTATTTTCAATTAATATTTGTAATTAGTGGCAGCGCAGTTGGGGCTGTACGGGACGTGGGTCGATGAGGCGGAGGGCGGTGATGGAGGACAGGCCAGATGGATGACACAGTTTACTGCTCACAGGCCTGGAATAAAGTGTCGCTTTATTGTGACACCGAGCGACTCGATGGCTGCGTGTGCGTCTGCATCTGTTTGTTTGATTGAGTTTTTACAGATTTCCCTTTTAATGAGGCCATTTTCATGTCCAGATAATAAGCTGGGAAAGTCAACGCTGCGTTAATCAATGCGAGAAACAATCATTTCAAGACCTCTGGCTAAACATATCAGGTCTGCAGTTCTTCTAAGAGCCTTTACTGACGTCTGTGTTCTGCCCGTTCCGTGTTGTTTCTTAAGACTAAATAACTGCTGTCATTATCGGGCGTCCTCGACTTTGCTGTGGAATGATGCATGAGATGTGGCAACCTTTCACTTGATCACTTTCCTTTGTGTGTGTGTGTGTGTTGGATCGTTCAGTACGGCTTGCTTTCTTGTGTGGTAATTGCATTTTAATGATCTCCTTTTATGCAAACTTGGGGCATAAATTTGAGTTCAGATCTAATGGCTCTTGGCAGGTGGCTGTCCTCCCACCAACTCACTGACAAATATATAGAGGTGAGAGGTGCTCATCACACAGCTGATGGCTCCATTTGGCTGAGGTCAGAGGTCAACCATCGTCCTGGTCATCCACCGGACGTCCACGAGGCGACCATATTTCCTGTCTACACCCATCTGAGTGAAGACAATTAAGAAGCGTCCTATTTGTACTTTAAACATGAATTAATTGGCAGCACAATAAAACACTGACGTATCATCACCTTATGAAGTTGATATATGTTAAAAAACCTTTTTTCACATCCAGCAAACAGAGCAAGATAATTATTAGTAGAGAATGTAAGAATGAAGTATTCTCCACCACATCTCTCTCTTCAGCTGCTCCACTACGTTCACCAGCCAGTCGCCAACTTTCCCGTCTGCTGTTTGGTGCTTTGAAGGTGGTGAACAGTGATATTATTTATAGAGCAGCGAGGCTCGAAACAGAAAAGCTGCAGGCCGGAAAACCAAAACAATGAGCCAAGAGACACTAAAACTGCAGAGTCGTGTGATAATCATCAGTGGGTTTGTCACCAGGAGCAACACCTTCCACATTAAACCGACTGTAACATAAAAATATAGATTAGAGCATCTTTAAAGGCTCCATTTTGACGACTGCAGCGTTAGAATTATTGGCAGTGAAAATATCTATTGACATTCACATCAACCTCAGCAGAACTTTATGTTCACTGATAATTAACACGCTAACAATGCCAAACTAAGATAGTGACAACACTACACCTGCCAAACATCAACATATTAACATTTTCACTGTGAACATAGAACTGTTGTCCACTTATTTCCAATTTGAGAATCTAAATTCACTTAAAATAATAAAGACATTCTCCATTAATCTTTCTTTTGCTGTTTTGCTGTGTCCTGTTTTTTTCTCCTGGAAGACGATTCCTACGTAAAGTATGATCTTATCCTAAACCCGGAGTCAGATCCTGGAGAGCAGCTCGGCTTCAGGGAATCAACAGAGCGACCTTCACTCTCACTCGGAGGTCACACCTCCCTCCTCTGCACCGCAAGCCCCTTTGAGGAAGGTCAAGACAGCTTGAAGTGCAAAATGACTGAGAGAGAAGTGGATGAGGAAATAAAGAGAGCGGGGAGGCTGCGACTGCGCTGCTCTTCTCTGAGCAAATGTAAAGTGGAGGATGGCAGTCGATGAATAATTCCTGGCCATTTTCAAAGTCAAAGCGAAGTCAGTCGTGTGGGGTGAGAAAAAGGATCTATTCTGCCGGTCACTTCGGCTGAAAGGCGGCCGCGGACGATAAACAAGTTAGTTTGGAAATTAATCAGAGAGAGAGAGGGAGGGCAGGCGGGAAGGCAGCGCAGTCGTTATATTCCTTAATGGGTTGTCTGTCATGAGGTTTGGCCGGCGTGGGCTCACGTGGCATTAGAAGGAAACGTGTAATCAAAAGGTTTCCGAGGTGAGGACCAGTCCATTTCCCCTCCCGGTCCCAGACACACAAGATTGATGGCGGGGACAAAGAGAAGGACTCTCTGGGTTTGATAGGAAAACAGCAGCCTGAAATTTGTTTGTTGATGGAGTAAATCCTCCAAATCTGTTAACAGAACAGCTGAAGCACAAACATACACACAGATTATTTCAATATCAAACTGCTGTTCATGAAGGCAGTTTATTTCTGACATGTTAATCTCATAGAGTCTAAAAATATACAGTTAGCGCTGGTTCAACATTTTCTCCAAAACCTCGACGAATACAAGGTAGAAACAGCTTTGAGGCAAAAGTCTATTCTGTTTTTTACATCCTTCACATTTTTATTATATATTCATGGTTAAAGATTTTTAACAAAAGCCATTCAATGTAATTACATTGTGTAATGAGCTCTCTGGAGAGCAGACTTTATTGTTACTGGTGGAGTCCAGCATTCTCACACAGTCCTGAAATCATCTGCACACGCACACACGCACACACACACACATACAGGATTCAGGAAGCAACATATTTCAGAGTTAGAGATTCATTGAAAAAGCCTCCAGTTTAATGTCAGTCATCTGCAGATATGTTAAGTTTGTGCTGCTGAGAAACAAATATGTCCCACTGCTGCTGCGTCACATTAAAACTGTGCCCACGAAACAAAACATGCTCCTTTCCTGCATCAGCAGATCATTTTTTAATTTCTGCAAGAGAGAGAAAAGGGAGCATGGGGCGCGTTGTTAGATGAAGAGCTGCAGGCAACAGGCTCCAACTGCAGTTTGTGAGAAGCAGCACAGCTCGCTGCTCACAACCAACAGGACGTGAGCGCAGGACGAAGGCACTTCCTGGTTTTTTCCATTTTGCGTAGATTGAAATAAATCTAGATCGTGATTTCATTCCTTATTAAAAATAAATAGCGATACGTTCTCATAGAGCATCATCGAGTCGGAGAGCAGGTCCCTGCACACACGGACGGCATTAAAAGATCTGACACAGCTCTTCAACATTTGACGGTTTAATGGGCCTAATGACTTGAATTTGGGGTGTTGGGCAGATGCTCAACATGTGTTTGCTCTTTGCTGTTACATGTGATATTTGGGACCTGCATTATTAAAACACACCTGCTGTCACCACCTCACTAACACACAGGTGTCGCTGAATCAACCAGGAAATCACAAAGATCGACTTTAACTGTACATCACTGCACATGTAGTTTAGTTCAGTTTTAAAAGTCTTACACTGTATTTATCTTCACGTCTTTAATGCTAATGTGCTAATGTGCTAATATGCTCTGAATAGTCTTTGCATATGGAAAGTGCTATATAAATAAAGTTGGCTTGACTTATAGATACTGTCGGCTTTCTTGGCAAATACACACACACACACACACACACACACACACACACACAGGAGTGAATCCTCGTTAAAGGACTGTTTTGTGTAACTTGTTAACCTGGCAGCAGTAACTAATTTGCCTGCGCTCGGTCACAATAGAAAGTTCCATATCAACAAACTCTTTGTTGAGCATTGATTGTATTTTCCCTTAAAACTTTTTTTTTCAGGGACAACAGGTCTAATGAATCCATTTATTCAATCATCGGTGCCGACACGCAGGTGTTATGTTGTCCCCGGCTGCTCAGCCTGTACAAAGCAGCTGATTCTAGTTTAGTTTCTCAGCTTTGTGACAAGCCTCTTTTTTTGGCTTTCAAACAGAACAAATTGAAAATCTTTATTCTTTTCACAGTAAAATGTTTTGTGTTCGTTAAATGATGGCGAATGCTTCACAACATCGTCATCCAAACATTGTATAAATATGGATGAAACGTACAACTATCATATAATATCAACTTAAAATGGACGATAATGTTGCTCCGTAACTGCTGGATGTGGAAATAATAATAATAATTTCTCACCATATCAACTTAAAAGGTGATGATATGTCACTGTTGTGCTCCCAGCGTGTTTCTGCTGCCCCCAAGTGGCCAAAAAAATCAGTTGTTGCAGGTTTAAGACTCACTTTTCTTTCTTTAAAAACCTGTGTCCTTGTGTCAACCCGCTCACTCCTCCAATATTTATGTTCCTGCACATGTCAGAAGTCTAGACAGTGAATTAGGAGAAATATCATATATCATAAAAGCTGTAAACATCCAGATGGGAGCGATCGGCTGCAGTGAAGAGCTTCAACATGGACTTCAACATCAGACTGAGGCAAAACGCTCTACACCTGGATATGAAAGGAGTCGAGCCTCTGTGACATTTATAAAGTAGCTTCATAAAAGATGCTGGAGTCTTAACTGTGACATCAGCCGTAACAGCGAGGAGATATGAGCCGTGGGCATTTTGAACGGTGCTTCTAAGACAATCTAATAAGAGATTCACAGACAGAGAAGCTCACAAGCTTCAGATGCTGCTCATATGCTTTTGACATACGGCTCCAGAGTCATCCAACCTTCTGCTGGAATGAGTGGCTTTGATATTAGAATACAGATCTTATCAACGGTGAGACTTTTCCTGGCAGCAGCAGACGTCGGCAAAATATTATTATTAAACACAAAAAAGCCTCACTGACATCTGAACATTTTGCTTTTCACCAGACAGACTGTGGCTTTGACTGTGTTGCTCGCTGTAATCTAACAAACTGCAGGAAATGCTGAAGGATCATTTTTCTTATGCTCATGAGAAAAAACCCAATGCTTCACAGTTTCAAGCTGAGATGGACATCGCAGCACCGAACGGCGGCGAGCAGAGAGCCAATCAGCCCTCGGGGGTTGTGGTGAAATTTGATTAAAAAGTTTGTTGGTAAATTAATTTTGACCAAACACAAGGGGCATGCTGATGCGGCTGTAGCCGTTAATTGGACTTGGCAGTGGGGCAAGTCCACTCGTCAGCGGTGTGTGTGTGTGTGTGTGTGTGTGTGTGTGTGTGTGAGACGCTGTGTTCGTGTGAAGCAGGACAATCAGCGTCCCTTTAGACTGTGTGTATTATCACTGAGGACCTAAATGAAGTGCCAGGATAAACATCCAGGGGAGGAGCAGCACCGACGAACACACACACACACACACACACACACACATTTTAATGCCTTTCTGAGTGGAACAAGGACAAAAGTGTGTGATACTGAAACACACACATAACAAGCTTATATAAAGTAACAACAGGTACTTTTATCCCAGACACACACACACACACACACACACACACACACGTCCCCTTTATATTCCCTTGATCTCCAGCATCAAGCTTTTCCATACATTCAGTTTGTAATTATACATCTCTATGATCCTCTCCATCCCTTCCTCTCCTCGGCTTCTCGGCAGAAACTCGCTGCATCATTCCTGCAAAGCTGCACTTAATGACTTGCTGAACTCAGTCTGTTGGGTAATAAAAGATACACGCCGTCATAAAATGTCAGTCTTCTCCTGAATGGAGTTCAGAGGCAGACAAAGCTCAGAGGACGGAGCTGGCTAATGGCTCCTGACCCCACCGCTTCACCCCCTCCAGCACGGGCAACAGGTATTAGCTGCCTAATGAACTCAGCGCTAATGAAGAGCGGTGGGAGTTCAGAGTCATCTATCGCCGGGCAGAGCACAGGTGAGCGAGACCTGAGTACATGATGCCGAGCTGCAGCGACGGAGCCGCTCACAATGAACACGGGCGCCAAAACGAAGAACACATGGAGCAGAGAAACGGTGAGATCAAGACTGAAAAGTTCTCTTCATATCACTGTGAAACTGAAAGATGAATTTCAGCATGTTAAACTAATATAAGATGCTTTAAACAAAGGACATAAACACTTCATAGTTCTGAGGAGATAATCCCTTTTCACGTCCTCTGAGATCATCTCGTGTGAGTTTTCTGTGACATCTCATTAACCTCTCAACCCGGAGCTGCACTGGATTATGGGATTGAGAATGAGCGAATTAATCCAGGAAGTGTGTCAAACCCGTTACGCACATGAAGTCAAGTCTATGTCGCACAATGGAGAGAAAACAACGAAACAGGACGGGATGTTAAAAAGGTCACACCGAGCAGAAAGCTGCTGCTGAACTGTAACTCACCCTCCTGTTACACCTGCAGACTGAATCACATCTGAATCTATTTCCTGCATTTACACATGACTTTGCAGGTCTTTCTGATATGTGGACTTGGGTTCTGCTACCAGACCCAGACACTACGGGTGTCGACAAAGAATCGGGTTTTCAGGTCAGGACATTTTGTTGCAGCTTCAGGTTTGTTTATTCTAAAATGGAATCCAAAAAAGAGATTTCTCTTTTTCTCTCTCTGACCGAAATTGTGCGTATCTGTCATGTGTTACCGCAAGAGTCATGATGCTCGGTGGGAAAAGGGAAAGAGGCAGCACGTAGCCAATGTGAGCCAACAGTCAATATTAGTTAAATAGAGCCAAAAACAACATGACTAAATTTTGGCCAAAACACATTTACTTGCTCTATTTCTGAGAGGTATGTGACAAGATTGAGAACAGGGGGAAACATCGAGTCAGTCTAACTTTGCTCTGATTCATTTCTTCTCATTTTGAAAGTATATGATCGTAGAGACAGACAAGAAACATATGGAGAGAATAAGGTGTGTGAGGACGTTGCTCTAACATTTATCTTAAGAGTATTAGATTGAATTTGCCTTCATATCACATTCTAAATGTGGTAACCATTAAAGCATTAAACATAAGCATTAAATAACAATAAAGAATTCATTGTATGATCAGTCCATGCATGGGACATTTGAACGGCTTTTCAGTGATCATCATATTTTTGAGGTGTGTAACTTTCACTGTGTCGTGGCCCCTGATGAGCTGTGTGTCTCTATCAAGGTGAAGCTGGGGGCCAAAACACAGGGTAATTATAGAAACATGGCAACTGCAGAAAACAATAAGAAATCAGAGGCAGAGGTAGATCTTTCTGGATCGACTCTAACTCTGTCTTTGCTGTCTGCATTTCCACCTGTTTCAAAACGGGAAGTTTATAAAGAAAAACACATTTAGGAGCTGCAGCTTCGCCAACAGAGGTGGAGGATTAATTGCGAGGCAGAAATATGTTCGAGACAAAATTGAAATTAGTGTGTTTGCTCAGACAAAACACTACGAAAATACTGCACTTGATTGGTTTCTACAGCTGCTTAATGATCGGCTGAGTTTTTCAGATGTCTTTCATGTGTGATTGTACAGAAGTAGTGGGAGGACATAAGTGCCGACTCCAAAGGCTCCAGGTTAAATTTCAATCCCATAATTAACTCTACTACTGTTTCCTCACAGCAGCGTTCACTTCAACTTTTTTCATGTTTTTTCAGCTGATGTGTTCGAACAGTGTGTGGACTCGAACACAGCGCCGGGTTTTACACCGAAGACCTTGAACTTGTCGACCTTTCAGATAAAACACTAAATAACAAGGGTGAGCGAGCCCCGGTGTCTAATTGTAATAGAAGTAATCTTCATGAAAGGCCACACTGCACACTGTTCCCGGGAGGCTTTGTCTCTTATTGAGTCTATAGCCGCCTATCAGCTCCTACCGGGAGCTTAGTTCCTCCCTTCCTACGGTGAATTGCCTCCAGGCGGCCTCGACTTTGTTCCTTCTCGTCTCCCAATGGGGGGATGACCTTCCCATCCCATTCAGGACTGCATAGTCACTGCCTGTGCACCTGTGGGGATTGAAAACTCATCTCTTCAGGAAACATGTCACGTCCGTCTCTGCCCTACCTTCCTCTCACACCTCCGTCTCCTCGTCTTACTCCTGTCCTCTTACAAAGAACTTAACCTTATATACCTGCTGCTGATTTCCTCTTCTAACTTTAAATTTAGCTGCTACATCTCAAAAACAAGTGGTTTTCACAGGAACTCAAAGCACCAAGACGACTGGAAGTAGCCAGGGAGCAAGTTCGACCGGATAAATGTTCCTCATGTTGCCGATTAAACAGTGTTTTTATCCATTTCTAACACTAGAGGAGGATTTAAAAAAAGCTGTGCACAATTAAAATCAATTACAAGTTGTGGTGTTGTTGAGCCTGGAATATTATTAATATTATTTAAAAGGAACACAATAAAATAACTTTCATGCTCAAAGCCCAACTGTGAATTAAAGGACCAAGCTAAAATTATTCTGTTTTTATTGTTGTCAACAGTGAAAAGCCCAAAACTCAACAGTCGCTCAGTTGTTATGTTTCAGAAATGCTCACTGTGGTTTTTATCAAACAAACAGGAAGAAATAGTTCATTTGTTGGGGACTATTTTCAGCAGCGTCCAGACAAACTACAGTGTGTGTGGTTTGGACAATAATAATAAGAGGAAGACGATACATCAGGCTGTGATACACACACACTACTTATATTTATATTAGGGTTGAGTCTTTGATGGGACTTACCGACAATAAGATAAATATAGAATAACAGTAGACGTTAATATCAGCAGATAAACACTGTCGAGGCGTGTTGTTGAGTTAATGATCGTTGTGAATGATCAGCTCATTAAATCAACCTGTCCGGCAGCAGCACTGCTGAGTCCATTAATGTCACTGCAGTAATTCTCACCTCACAGCTTGTTGCTGTCGTCAGGTGGTGACTTTATACCTCAGCTACATGTTAAAAGGAGTCAAGGTGCAGTTCAGAGCTCAATGCTCGAGACACAGTTTGGAGCATTTTCACTCTTGTGTTGTTTAATTGCTGCTTTTTCCTCCACTGGCACCAAAGACAAGAGGAAGAGAGCAGAGATGGATCTGTGAGACCGCGAGGCTCCTGATATTAATACAGCCTGAAATCAGATTTAGAAGAACGTTCTGCATTTAAAACAAAAATTACTGTAAGAAACAAGATGACCAGAAAAGACTCAGTTCTCTTCTAAAAGAACTGATGAATATTTCAGGAAGCAAAGCCTATTTGTTTAGTCTCTTGTCTGGATGCTGTGACTTTGACCTTTGGAGTCCTACGTGCAAAGAATGAACCAGCTGCGATCTGTGTTTGTGATGTTGGACAATCCAGAAATGAAACCTAGTCTTCCTCACTGGAGAAGAGCGTGACAGACTTACAAACATGTAAAGTATGAAAACACATCGTGCTGATGAAGTCAGCAGTAACAAGGCCTGGTGCGGAGCGGCTGAGTGTCGGGGAACAAACGCGATCGCAAACACAAATCAAAAGCAGAAGCCGAGGCAGAGTTACGCTGCAATGGATCTGTATGGATTTTGTACAGTGGAGCTGAAGAGTGGCACCGGGAGATAAGGAGAGAGGCTCACAGGAGACAAACAGAGCAGCAGAAAGAGAGAAGAAGAGCTGAAGGAAAGCACAGGCTGCATTATGTTGTTGCACACCTTGACAGGCTTTCTCTAACATGGACGCCGGCGAGAAAAATCGTGTGAAACTTGGCTCTTGTGGGGACGAGGAAGCAGCAAAGAGAGGCAAATACATCACTGTAGGCAAGTCTGTGAGTGTGTGTCTGCCCACCTGCTGTTCTGCTCCTCACTGTTGTGCACGTGTGTGTACGTGTGTGTGTGTGTTGCGTGAGTGTAGCTCTGATAAATGGCACGTCGGGGCACAGTAGTGAGTGAGCGCCCACGCCGGCCATTGACAGCCGCGGTGTCGTCTCAGCAGTCTACAGCAGACCAACTCGACCTTGACACATTATCATATTTATAGGAACTTAAAAAAAAAACGTAGAGGCACAGAGGAGAAAATGAGGAGCTCACCGGGTAAAACACGCCACGAACACCCGGATTAACATGTTCCCACAGGTTCGGCTGTTTTCCACCACCTTCACTATTTTCACAGCTGCACTGGGAATTAATATTAAAATCTGCCACATCTGTCTGTACATGCATCATTAGAAAAGTGTTTCTCTGTCATCCATTATAAGAGACACAAACAGCTAAAGTATTCTTTGGCGTCTGCTCGTCAGTAAAAAGGCTCGTTAATGTAATGTACTGGGGCATCATCTGTTTCCATGGCGACAAATGGAGACGGAATTCATCACTTATGGCCGAGCGAGACGCGGACGAGGGCTGAGAGTTTACAAAGAAAACTCAGTGTTGCAGGCTGGTTTTGGGTTTTTTTTCCTGACTCCTCCCGACCCCAGTGGAGAGAGAGCAGCGAGGTCAGCTACCCACAAACCCTCGTGCTCAGGGCTCGTTTCCTGTAGTCGGCTGTGATTACACTCTCACCTCCATCAAGTTCTCTTAAAGCAGAGCCACATTTTCTGTTTGGGTGCAGTCTGAGTTGAAAAGGCATCGCTCTCCGTCGACCAGATGAAATGAGTTAAAAAGCAAACACTTCAAATTAAAAGACCTGCTCCCAACATGCTCTCGTGAACATAAATATTTTGTACTTGTGTCGTCTTTTATGAGTCTTTGTTTGCTGTGATATAAAGTCCTATAGAACCCCTCTGCTGCTACGTATGGATGCTCCCGATGAGGAACTGTGGTCATATAAAGGCGGAGTAAAATACCTGGAGCATGGACGCGACACAGACAGTAGTTTTGCTCCAGCTTCACTGTGATGATGCATGTTCAGCTTAATCAAGTGATAAAGCAGCTGGTTCTGCAGGTTTGGAAGCGAAGGCCATATGAACTGACACTGAATTAATGATCCTAGATGCACATTGATTTGACTGATTTAATTTAACGTGAAATGTAAAAACACCCACAAGGTTGTTCTGCTGCGTCGCACTGCCTCTGATACAATGACGTACTTATTGTCGAAGCTGAACATGTCAGCAAACGTTTGATTATTTACACAACCAGCAGACATGAAGCAATATTAACATTCAACTGGAGCCGTGGAAAGAAATCATTTTATTCCACATATGTAATCTTGGGTTGTGCAGAATTCATGATAGAGTTGAGACTTTCTTTCACTCGTAAACTGTATATATCTACAATCTAATCTATAAGATATTGAAATTGTGTGACCATAAAAAGATGTTTCACCAGTATTCAACTGTTTGGTATTAGATGTTTCATTTGCATAATTTGTTCCCAGCGACAAAACAACAAAGGCAAATAAAACTAAACTAAGACAACTTTGTCACCTCTGAGATTCATAAAAGCCTGAAGGAACAGAAGTAATGACTGTTAATAAAATTATTCACTTCATAAATTGCCTATGTAGCAACTCGCTTCTCGTCTGCTTAATTCCTTTAAGAATCTTTAACATCTTAAACTGCGTCTTTGCATTGTTCTTTCCCTTCATCTTCTCCGTCTTGCTCCCGATAATCTCTCTCATCATAATCACCATCTTTACATGATAATTGCCATCATAATTTGTACTTATCTACCATTTTTCCTTCCTACTTCTGAGGCCTCTTCCTACATCTCCTCTCTTGTCCTCTCCGTCTCATCCTTCCTCTCGCTGCTTCACCCCACGTCTCGTATCGCCTGGCAAAGCAACAAAGTTCTCCAACTGGACCGGAGTTTGGAGAGCGAAGGCGGCCGAGGCTTCACCGGCTAATCTGGTTAGCTACAGTCAGAGACGACGCAGAGGACAATCCTTCGCTTCCTCCCTTCCTCCCTCACTCAGAGAGCCCAGTTGAGCTTTGAGTCACAGCTCGTGTTCTACATTTCCTAGAAAAGGACAGAAGCCCTCACACTATAATCATGTAAAAATAGATAATAAATAAATATATTAATAAAAATAATTCAGTAATACTCTGCTAAACAGATTGTGAAGGAAACGTTAACGCTACCTCGATTATTCATACATTTTTATCCTGCTCGGTTCAGTTTTATTCTGTTAACACACAGACGTCACAGCAGGTGAAAACAGGAAACTCATAGTGATGAACTCAGAGAATCATCACACGTCTCTGCAGCTTTTTCAGCATTTTCTAACAAACTGTTTTGTTTTTACTGTTTCACAGATCTAATCAGCTCCGCCCGTTTGATATGACTGGGATGGACAAAATAACAGAAACACTTTAAACAAAAACTTAATATTATAATCTTCACGCAGGCAGAATTTATTGCTCTTAAATGACATTTATAGATCAATTAATGAACTGGAATATTTTGTGTGAGTACTTGACTATTTCATTTCCGAGAATCCACCTTTTTCAGGGTTGAAAACTTCTCATCAATAAATCACAGCTGGACTTTGTTGCTTCCCTCTGAGAATAATTGCAAAACTCATCACACATCTGAACTGGAAGAGTTTCCACTTAACTCATCAGAATTAGACGAGGAGGTTTCATCCACCAATCAGGATCCGGCAACGCGTCTGATCTACCCATGAGACATTAAGCCTTTAAATTCATTCAATACAGGCTGCTGCAACTAAACCAAGTGTGTCTACAAAACATCATGAAGAACGCTGCTCCCATCCCGAGAGCAGACGCATTAGACAACAAAACAATACAAAACTAAATAATGTGGGACCTTTAAATCTGTTACTGACGGCAGGATTCATTTCCTCTGACCAATCAGGTGAGAGCGTGCAGGAAAGAAAACACTGTCTGTGTAAGAATGGACTCGATATCCCCACGGGAGGGACGACTCGGACGCACTGCGCAGCGTCTTTATAGCAAATTACATTCTTCCACAGGCAATGAGCAAATGACAAATTCTATTGTGGAGACGTGAGGAGGCAGCGTCTTCACACTGTGGTGTTCTAACATGGGACACTGGCAGAAAGATGTTTTTTAATCTTTATTCCAGACTTCAGATTCACCTGTCACACAGCTGCAAGGCGAGGCGCAAGGCCGATGCAGACAGACAGACAGACAGACAGACAGACAGACAGACAGACAGATGGCTGCAGCACATTGAAGAAAGCAAGTTAAAGTCAGCCAAACTTCCAGAGTGAACCCGACATACTAGATTGAGTTGATCGACAGACTCCAGCCTCCTCTTCCCCTTAGCCTAAGTGGTGGTAGATTTACCTAACCCCTGTCTTGACTTGGCCCCGGTCCCCCGCCACCTGGGCAGCAATAAAAACAGGTAAACAGAGGAGAGGCTGGAGCATACCAATAACAAAGTGAGACTAAAGGGGCTGTGTGACTCATTAAGTGTCAATAGCCCCTCAAATCCTCCCAACCGCACACACACACACACACACACACACACACACACACACACACACACACACACACACACACACACACACACCTCTCTGCTGAACTGTACTCCCTCAGCACCCCCGAGGGCAGTATGAGAGTTTGAAGAGCTGAGGAGTGGAACCAAACAGCGGAAATGAGACTGATATTGAGATGCAATAGCTTCATTTCCAGTTTTAAAGGTGCAATCAGTGCAATTTTTACACCACAAAACTGACCTAAATGTCTTGAGGCGGGTTGGTTGATAGAGCTGCTGATCAGTAACCATGACAAAAGAGATTTTCTCTATTTCAGCTGCTGAAATATTTCAAAGCTTTCAAAACTCACATAACAAAATCTCATCCGCTCGGCTGCAGCACATGTGGTTTGGCATTCCAGCATCACAGCGATATTTATAAAAAAGCTTTCTGTTCCAGTCAGATCCAGAAACACTGCATCTTTGTCATCATGTAAATGTAACACCCTTTTTTTCACTCCTCTCCCGTTAAAGCCAAACTACTGTTCATCAGGTTCAGCAGAAACTGTGTGTTTTTATTAATCTTGCACACTGTGGCCAAGACGTCTGGCTTCAATGTCCCCGTTCAGTGGAACAAGAAGAGAAGAAACAAGAAACAAGCAAACACAGCTGGAAAGATGCAGTCATGCTGGAAATCCAAACTGTAAGACAGAAAACCAAACTCATGGAAAAACCAGAAATCAAGCCGTCCGACAGCAACAACTGTCTCATCGAACACTCAGACAGAGATTTGGGGCTGAAATGTGGCTCATGTCTGTCCAGCATGAACAGAACTGGATCCAAGATGTTGCTCCAGGTCTATAAAGATTTAACGGTCAGGTCCCAAATTCATGTTTGTGCTTCTCAGTCATGGAGCAGTTTGTCTGCTGATTTGAGGTTTGCACATTATCCTCTTTTATTTAACATTAAACACAAGTGGAGTTGTGTGTGTGTGTGTGTGTGTGTGTATGTTGTGTGTCTGCATCTATATTATAACAAACCCTTTCATCACATAAGAGAAAACATTTTTTTTCAAACAATTTTGCTCTACGGCCAAATAAGCTAATTGTGATGTTCTACTTGCTCATTTAACAGTTGTGTTATTTATCTGCACTCATTTGCTCTTTTGTTTATCACCACACAAGGTGAACATCAGATGATGCGGTGTCTCTCTGAAATGCCAATCTCTGATCATTATGTCGTGCCTCCATCACCACCTGCTAAATGTTGCTCCAGGTTTGATTTGTGCACATCCGCTTGTGATTGTGAACCAAAAAGTTACCTTTGACTAAATATGGCTGCAGATGTGTGCGGTTAAAAAAAGGTTGATGCCATAGAACCAGATGAAACCTACAAACACTAAGCACAAAGAAAATGTTCCCACCAACAAAACCAGATTTTATAGTCTTGGCAGGCAGAAAGACAGACGGCAACAGATTCAGTCAGTCTCGGTCTGATCAGTGTTGACGTCCGAAACACATTCAGCTCAACAACCTGAAGATCTTAGTTCTTACATCAGATACGGCCACATTGATGTGAGCTTATATGCAAACATGAGAAAAACAAAGCGCAGCGTCAGACTTTTCTCTCTTCTTCCGTGTGACTGTAGTTCAAAGACTCACCACTGGAGCAGTCCAGTCCTCCCCAGCCGGGCTCACACTGGCAGGTATCGGGGGAGACACACCGTCCATGGGCACATTCCTCAGTACACAGCGCTGAAGAGAAGGAGGACGACACCAAGGTTAATGTCAAACTCTGCTTCAAACACATCTACAGTTCTCTGGGTGTCTCATGAACTTCAGTACCAGGGTCTAAATCAAGCAAGTTTAAATTATAAACAGTCAAGTCAGGTTTGCTCAAATCAGGACGTCTCTTTATAGCTGTAATGTTCAACTGCAGTAACTTGTTGAGTACACACATTTTTTTACTGCAACATTCTTCTAAAGTTTGATGCTTATTTGTAAGTAAATAATATAAATTGACTGTTGTAAATTTGTCTTTTATCAAATATGAAATGTGACATTTTTTTTATTTACCTAAAAATAATGCTCTTGTTGTGAAACTTTATCTTGTAAAATTCACATAACAATATAATCTATTTCAGTGACAGCTACATGCTCAGTTTTATGTTTATGTTTTGCTCTGCAGTGACTTTTATCGAGGTTCATTACATCAGGACGAGACAGACAATGTGAAGCTGATGAAGAAATGTAAAGAAAAGCAGATTTTCATGCAGCCATGTTGTTTGTACTTTCTCTGACGTACCCGACATGTTTTCTTCAACAGAAGCTTCTCTCAATGAATCTCTGTGTAATTATTTTAGGTGTTTGTGTTCTTTAGCAAAGCAAGTGGTAACATTTCAGAAAGTATGGAAACTTCTGTATTATACTTTATATTCAAAAGTGGGAACAAAGTAATAACAGCTGGAAGCAAAAATCCACTTCTGCTCCTTTTCAAGTGCCCCTCTGGTTCGAGCTGAGGGCGGAAATGAACCGTAATGTTCTGTGGCTGAAAAATTAATATAAGCTCAGGTTTATACCTCGACTATAAAACTGTCCTGTGGAATAAATGGTTTTTGTAACAATCCTGATTGTTTCTCACGTCCGACAAAAGCTTCAAATAGGTGTTTTTACCAATTAACTTTACATGCAGTGAAACACAAAGTGTAATTTTAATTTTTAATTTTCATTTCTCTCATAGAGGTGACTTGTGTGTGTATGTGTGTGTGTGTGTGTGACTGTGTGTGTGTGTGTGTGTGTGTGTATATAAATGCTGTTCGATTGTAAATGGTGCGTTTGTTTTATGTGTGATTCAAAGAGCCATCTTATTTTTGTCCTCTTCACTTTTGTCCTTTGAGGATGAGAGGAGATATGAAGTCGATGTCTTCAGTCGCCTTCAGTCACTTTAATGCACTCACAGCAATAAGTTTAAAGGCAGAATGAGTAGAATTCTTCTTAAAACAATGTATAGACTGACAGAAGAATAATCCCTCTCACTCATCTCTTATGACCCACTAGAAGTGTGTGTTGGTGTCTGTATCTGCAGAGACTCCGGCCTCCACCTGTATTTTCTGATTTTGTTTAGTTTGGGGTGTTTCTGGGCGTCAACCTCAGGGCGGTGCATGTGTCGCCCAGAGCCAATGACAGCACGCAGGTGTGAGGGCGGGACTCGCAGTGGCCAGGTGCCAGATGATACGCACACACATCAGGGAGGAGGATGTTGTGACTAGAAACTGTAACCGACAAACCATATTCATCCTGTCCGTGTGGCAGCGAGTGGTGCAGTTATGGGTTAAGAAATTCCTCCTCACTTGTGAAACCTAAGCTCACGTGTGATTTCAGCATTTTCAGACAACAGACTATTTGGTCGAAATGTTTTTGACGCAGTACAGAAGGTTTTCAGATGACAGATGTGCAAAAGGCCACAAAAATAATGGACTCTGTGCACAAAGGCCTTAATCCTTGTGCTCATTTGTCTTGTTCAACCTTGGTCCTCAGAGAGTCTGTGCAGATCACAGCTGTGCTGTGTCACTGCTTCAATTGTTTGTGGTTTGATAAATTAATATATCAATGATGAACAGATTAATCTATCAAGAGTACAAACTGTGAGCAGATGTTAATATTTATGATTTCGCCGACCTTAAAAAAATTAACTTAACTCAGATGGTGAGATGCTGTGAGTCTGCTGATAGTGTGTGAGGCATATTATCTACTTCATACAGCAAACAGATAAGGCAGCGCTGACATCTTCATTTTCACCTCAAGCTTTTCCTCCTGCTGTAATATTTCATCGTGACACAACCTTACAGTTGAGAGCTGTCACACACTATCGGAAGGCTCAAAACAAATGACGCTATCACGGCATAATAAACGACGCAGCGTTTTCACAGAACCGCCGTGTCATTATCTTGTTCAGCCATTAGTTCAGAGGCCAGAGGTGGCGACGAGGAAGAGGAGGAAGAGGAGGAAGAAGAGGAAAAGTAAAGAGACGAAGAGGAAAAATAAAGGGAAATAAATTAAATAGGGACTGGAGGAAGTCAGAGACAGACAAAACAAAGACAGAGTGAGTAATAAAGACAAAGAAGAGGCACTAATGGCACGCACACACACACACACACACACACACACACACACAGATCACAATTAAAACCTAAAAGTGAATCTGAAAGCGTCACTCTCACTGACTTCAAAGCATGTACAAGAACATGTAAAACTTTAAACTCAGTGGCTCATCAAATGACTTTTAATAATATAAACATGAATTTTTCACTTCAAATTATTATGTCACACCATAAAGTGCATTTTCAGCTTTTCTTTAGAGAAACCACCTCATACTCAGGTCTGCATCATGTTCAACACAGTATGTATCTATTATGTCTGTGAATGTACTACCTGAGGATTTACAGTGAACTTCAGCAGTGTTCAAACATCCTCTGGTGCCACATTTAAGGGTCTTAAAGTCTGGGGAACAAATATTCATGAGTGACTATGATGGAATCATAACAGACATGATGACATTAGCCAAAGTGGCCATCGGGGCTGTTGTGATTCCTCAGCTAAAAAGCAGAAAGCTTTAATAACATCAAGACAATACCAGGAACAAAACCAAGAGAGCTGGGAGGTCCAAGTCCCAAAACAAGGAGAAATACCCCAAAACTAAACAAGAGCAAAAACCCACAAACTAAATACACAATGGACTAATGACTAATGAAACACAGGTGGTGAAGAAAACAGGCAGGCAGGAAGTAAAGACAACCAACGCACCTGAACAAAAACTCTTTCAACATAAAACAGGAAACAACAAGACTAAAACTATGACGGGGAACCCTGGTGGCTCAGGGAGTAAAGCACCGACCCTGAACCACATCAGCACTGGTTCAGGTCCTTTTCTTACATGTCACTCCACATTGCTCTCCCCTCTAATTTCCTGTTATCTCTCCACTGTCAGCTGTGTAATAAAGTCATAAAAAAATATGCTGAGAACAAATACTTAGATCCGCCCCTAAAAACATAAATGTTGAACTATTTCTTGTGGATCTGTGAAAGAAGGACACTGACATCTCTCCTTATTTCTTCTTGTATTATGTTGTCTATGATGGCACCTTTATTTTAACTGGTGAACAAACAGGACATGAACATAAACAGTCACACAACTGCAAAGACAATTTTACCCATCACACTAAACCATGTTGTTTAATGGGATGAGAAATCAAAGCAAAAGCAGCTTCATCATCGTCTGTTCCGCTGGTTAAAAGTAAAGGCTGAACTTTATGCAACATCCAGCTGACTGTGTGAGGATCACTTGTGTATCGCAGTATGAATACTGCATCGTACATCAGGTAGGATTGTGCTGGGAGAAGACGGGCTGACAGCTCGGAGACTTCAGCTCCTCCATCACAGACGTGCTGCTGCTGCTCTGCTTCTCTGTTTGTGGAGTCGATTCCTCTCCAACACAAACAGCCAACTTCACTCGCACAACGGGAACAGATCAACGTCACTTTAACCAAAAAGAATGACTCTTTAGTTTCACCATCTGCAAGTTCATACCAACTAATCCTGCGTCACACACTTTCACCTCCGAACAGAACTGGCTGTGTTTTAAAGCTGTGGGCTGTTATTCAAAATCAGCACATTGCACAAAAAGTGAATTGCTGAGTTTTGAAAGTTGTGAGGAAGTATATGAGCAGGAGGAGAAGTGGGTACAGTGGATACGGGAGTTAGACCGGCCTCGGTGGAGCAAGGTTTTATAGCGCTTTAGCCACAGAGGGGCCGTCCTCTCTAAATTTATAGCGGCAGCGTGCTAACATTTTACAGCTTTTCTCGTGCATTAGGACAGGAATCCTCGCAGCCACGTGTACTTGGCACCGAACACTGAGCAAAGATTTATACTAGAGGAGGAGAGACGGAGGTTTCTGCCTGTAACACTCAGAGTTTTACATTTGCTCAGAAATACAGCCGACACTGAGAAAATACAGCAGACGCAAACGTGTGATGAGTATTAGTCTGTACTGGGTCTATTGAAGACAGAAACGTGTTGATTAATTAGAGAAAGCATTGTCAAAACAGGTTGTGTGTTAATGTCTCCAAAACAATGAATATGTTGTAAGAGTTGATATTGTTCCAATCACAACTTGCATCATCTGCCATCTCTGTGGTTCAGGTCTCAGTCAGATTCAAGATTCATTACATTTCAACGCAGTAAAAATAAATTTGGTTTGGTGAGTTCACATAAAAAAACAAATAATTACAGTATATGTACACACAAGGATATATAAATGTAAAATAAGCGAGAATACAATCTTCATGCTGAAAATAATACAACAGAAGAAGATGAAAGACAAAGATGGAGAAGAAGAAGAAGCAGTATTATAGTAGTATTATAGTAGTATATAGTAGTATTATAGTAGTATATAGTAGTATAGTGAACGTGGGATGTTTAAGTGCTGTTGTTTTTCTGTGGCAGCTTCAGATTTAAGAAGTCATTGAGTGTTTGCTGGAGTTTATTCTTCTTATTTGTTCCAGTTATACTGTGTTGTCAACTGCTGCACTTAAGGCTTCTCAGTCCATTCACTTTCCCATTCGTCACGTATGTAACTGCATCTGTCTTCTGGTGGTTTCCATCGCTTTCTGCCTCGTGACCCTCCACACGTTGCATATGTCAGTGAGTCGTCAGCACTTCTGCCAAGAGCGATTTTCAATACATTTCAATAATGTGTGTGAGGCCGGAGGAGGTCAAACTAGCCAGTATTTTGCAAGAAGAAAGAAAAAACAAGGATTAGAGATGCAGATTGAGTTTCCTCTCCTGACCCCTTCGATGAGTCTCGACTCTCAGATCAAGAACCATGGTTGTAGAGGATTGCCATTCGTCATTGCGTGGTTCCAAACAGAAAAGCAATGCAGTGAGGTGGGACGGGGTCACTCCTGCAATCAAACAGCCTGAACTTTAAAACGAGGTACAAACCATCAGGATTAGTAGCTTCTATCAGTGCACGTCTTTGCGCATATTTTTGGAAAGAAAGAGAAAATGTCTTGCAAATACAGGCCCGGATTTTAATAAGAGAGCCGACGACACATGCTCTTGTAATCCTGAAGGAGAGTTGATAAATCATTAAACGGGTACCTAATCCTTTCATCCCACGGATCGGAGCAGAAACGGCTACAAGGAGGATTACATCAGCAACGGCTACAAAAAGATTAATAGATATCAAATTAAATAATCACTACCTAATTCCAGCTATTGTCTCGGCGTGCCGATGCCGTCTCCGGCGCCCTTCAGTCTCTTGATCGGCCGCTGCAGGATGAGCGGGGGTACGAGCAGCAGCAGAATGAAAAGCACACCTGACACTTCCTCCAGAGTCTGATCTCTGTGTAAAACTGTCGACCGGGCGGGTCAGGACATCCCGGGGATTAAAAATTAAATTGTTCTTGTTCCTAACACAGAAAGAAATTAGAATATTTCTTGTACTCTGGACACGACACGATGTTCTACAAATTTGTGTTTTGTATAAAATCATTTTTACTAAGTGACCAAATAACAAATCCTGTATAGAATTAATAAATGTATGTTTGAATTAGGGATGTAACCAAACACAAATACATTATTTGGATATGAATAAATAATGTTCTCTGCACAGATATGAGCAACATTGAAATGTTTGCAGTCATCAAGTCAGTCAAATAACAGATATCATCGAGAATGAAACAAGAATGAAATCAGATTTGAAAAGGAGGAACATCATAACTTCTGATTTTGTCTGAATGATCGAATGCAAACTTTTCCTTCAGTATTAAAGTGATCCAGGTGGTTGTTGGTTCAAACAGGAGCTGTAGCCAAAGCAGAATGAATTTTCATGGTTCTAATCTCAAAAGTAAAACAAACGTAGACTAAAGACATGTAGGTAGTTTCAAAGTTCAATAAACATTTGGAGCAGTTCATCCTCAATAAGTTTTCATCAGTTTCCAGCAGATGTGTCGAGCAGTGCAGGAAAAAGCTTGATTAATGTTGCGCAGATGTTATTTTACATCATGCTCTGATACTGAATCCTGGACAGAATCAGACTTTTTATTTTAGGATGTGATGAAAAATCACATTCCGACAGTAATCAGTGCTTCCTCTGCCGCCGCCTTGCCTTTTTCTTAGTTTTGATGCTTTTACAAAGAGACATTACAGAGACAGAAACATGGACAGCCTGTGCTGCTTTCACAGAGGTGGGGATCCACGATACCTGATGTCTGTATCAGAAACCCGTCAATAGAAGAAGATAGAAAGGGAGAGCTTGTACAACGCAGCAGGCTCTGAGAATATCTGAGTCTGAATATGAGCTCCCTGACAATCTCAATGGTATTATTAAGCACTCATATCAATACTTGGTATCAGCAAGTACACAAATGTAAGTACTTGTACTTGTACTGAAACAAAAAGTGGTGCATCCTCACACAATGTCTGTGGGAGGTGAAAGCTTCCTTTTCAGAGTCAAAGAGATGAGCTTGACCTCTGCTGCTTCTCCTTAGAATGAATGTTTTCAATGCGGCTTCATTTACTAACTTACTTTCACAAGTAAGTCAATGGATTTATTCAAAACACAAACTACTTATGTTCATCCACCTTTATAGCTTAAGGCCATGCTAATACATCATTATACACCTACATGTTTAGCCAGATGCTTGGCTGATTCCCATGTAACACTGTCTGTCTAACATTTGATCATGTGGTCAGTTAAAGCTAATGTGGCTACATAACCTTCAAAATTCGACTTCACTGTGTACATAGCTAAGTTGTAACTCGCCCCTGAGGCCAATCTGCCGGCCCAAAGCAGGAAAATCAGGACAACCACTGAGTAATTTATATCAGATTTGTGGAGGTGATGAGTGGCAGAGGTTGGGATGGAGGGAGATGGGTGACGGAGAGGGGAGGGGGTAACGGTTGAATCAGGTTCTTGGGTGACGAGGTCACACACGGCCAAGCTGCTCGGATTCAACGGCCAGAGAGGCAACGCAAACGGCATTCAGGATCCAGGAAGAAAAAAAAAAGAAGAAGATAGAATGAGTTGGACCAAGAATGAAAAAAGGGAACAACTGAGGGAGAAATTACACTGACAAGAAATAAAATGGCCTGAGGCACAGATGGAAAATAACAAAAGGTTTCCTATGCCTGCAAGACAGGAAACTTCAACAAAAGCTGTGCTCAAGTTCAAGCACTCACCTACAAATGTAAAGTCTAGAAGCAAAAAGGAGAAACACGCTGCAGCCTGCACGATTACATGTTAGAGATCTGCAGACAAACGGGAAACACAAAACAGGCAGGAAACACAGAGAGAGGGAAAACCCTCCAATCAAATTAGCAGCCCTCCCCCCTCCGTCTCTCTCTGTTGGGGAGGGGAACCTTTCAATTATCTCCGGCTGCGTATCACACAACAAAAGAGCTGTCGGAGGACGTTAACGTTAGCGGACCGGGCAGGCGTCTCTTCATAGTTAACATTGAAGAATTAGCTTCCGGCGATCAAACTACTCGGCCAATGGGAGCAGGAGGCCGTGCGTGTGTGTGTGTGTGTGTGTGTGTGTGTGTGTGTGTGTGTGTGTGTGTGTGTGTGTGTGTGTGTGGTGGAAGCATCACACAATAGAGTCGAGGGGTATTTGTCTCGCTCCCCCGGGAGAATCTAATAAAGTTGTTTACAAGCAGATGTTGAATAAAGACACACAATACAGTCCTCCTTAGCCTCCCGCCCCTCCAGGCAAACCCATTCACTTCCTCTCCTCAATAAGAAAAAGCAACGCTGCCCTATAGAATTTACCATCTAGGGTGGATAATTGATTTCTTTTGCTGGATCAGAGAAGGTATACCAGCATGAGACAAAGCCCGAGCAGGAGAAATCCTCTTTGTCTCACAAACGTTGACACTGTTCTTGGACTGAAATTCACAAGTACTTTCAGAATCTAACTTTTATCAGCATGTGTTTGCTCGTCTGGGTGGACAGACGGACAGACTGCAGTACGAAACACTGCCTTGTGAAGAACATAATTCAGCCTGTTGAAGGATTTGTACGACCACCTCCTAACACTACTTTGCCCTCGTGAGTGGAGGTCCAGCTGGTAGTCTTCCTCGCTCTGGGCACTTTATTGTGTAACGGGATTAATTTCCACAGAAATGTCCGGACACATCCATAAAGAGCCAAATGTACATACACAAACTCTGACTGGCTAGAGGCAAAATAAAAGGACAGCCCATCCTGTCTGTCCTTTAAATATACAAGCGCATTGTTGCTGTGAGATGCTGAACAGTGGTGTTTCTGATGGAGACTGTGAAAATGACTAATATAAGTAAGACAGTCAAATATTGGACCTGCTTGTCTTCCCTGTTCGAGCACTGAGCGTCTCACAGGTTCACTACGGCTGTGATGTGGATAAAGATAAGATATTCCTTTAATCGTCCCTCAGTGGGGAAATTCACGAGCAAACTACAACTTTAATGGTGGCACATATATGATGCGACGAGCCCAGAAGGTGTCGTGAAGAAAAAATAATCAAAACAGCCGTAGTATAGGCAGAATCAGCTAAACTCAATAACAGCTTAAATGAACAGTTTTAATACTGTGTGAATCATGTGATCATGAAACACTGTCACATCAAGTTAAGTCAAGTTTAACGGGAAATCTGGCTGCAACCACATATACAACAAAAGACACGTTCATCTAAACAACATAATCACACAATCCATCCATACAGATGACAGGGACAAACAGTATAAATGCAAGGTTAATTCAAATGAAGTGCAAAAAACAGCTGAGCGCTTAGATGCAAAGATCACATGTCCAAATTCAGGCTTCTAATTTCTGTGCAACAAAAGAGACTTTGCATGTTTTTGAACTCTGTATCAAGGTCCTGAAGGTCAGAGCTCAAACTTGCTCTGCAGGGTCCAATGTGGTCTGGGTCTTCCTGTCTAAGGCATAGTTTAGAGAACTGCAGCTGATTCACCCCAATAACTTTACAAGCCCACTCTCATTGGCTGGATTCAGGTTCCCAAACCAAGCAACAACACAGAAGTACAGAACAGACCCAATGAAACTTCTCTATAACAGAGTCATTATTGTAGTTGCACTCTGAAAGAGTTTTTCTCAACAAGTACAGATGATGTGGGATCTTTACAGAAAGTGAATCCACATTCGGTTGGACGGATTGTCAAGCGCAGCGATGTGAGTTGATGAGCCAGTCAGCTGACGTGTTCAAGACTCTGAGAGACTTTGTCAGATGTGACGAGATAAAGCGTGAGAGAACTAGAAGCAGCGAGCGTGTGCTTCGCTAACAATTAAGAACAGAAGCTGAAGGCTGGGTTTACACTTAAATAAAGAGTCGTACAGTACGTATGCGTCGTATCAGATTTGAGTGAACATCTGTTGTCTCAGCTGCTCCGTCTAATTGTCTGATGTTCGGTTTGAGGGAAGAGTTTTCTTTGGTTGGAAAAGGAGCTTCAAACCAAAACAACTGTGTGGAGAAACACTGGCGTTTATCTCACTGACCAACTTTTTCAAAAGCAGATTCATCCAACACATCAGGGAATAAAGCCAAACACATCTGTTGATAAGGTGAAAAATGTGGAACAGATATCCTCTTTCTGAAATATGAAAGGTCTCTTGTACTTAACATAAAAGGCAACAGAGGGCGAATGAGTCTGAGCCTGATGAAGCAGTGAATGACCCAAGAAGACACGATCGTTCAGGCAACACATCTGCAGAATAAAGCTTCATTTTTCACTTTCAAGAGATATCTGGCAACATCTAGCTCCATAGTAGCGGACAGTTTCCCGTTTTCAATTTCTTCCCTCTGTTTACGTTGATTTCAAAGCTGTGTGTGGTGAAACTTTAAGTCGAGTTGGATCCACTTTGTAACAGAACCAGATTGATCTAACTTTGACAGCAGATATAGATAACTGTCTGCGAGTGAAAAGATAACGACTGAGATTGTTCCACAAGATACGCTGCAATTTTAACAAGGCTGCAGACTTTGTGTGTATCAAGTGGAAAAAGTTTGAAAATAACAATGCAGATGACAGGAAAATGACTTTGTTTGTGGCAGAGATGTTATGCAGAGCACACGTTCCCCCGTGGTGGGAATATTTCAAATCCAGCTGTATTCTGCAGATAGTGGCGTCTGATAGGAAACAACAGCGTTGGATATGTTTTTATTGCCATTTGATCAAACACAATGTGCATTTGCAGCATTTTAAGAGACTCCATGACAATAGGAAGAGAGCAATGTGTGTTAACTTCTTATGAAAGACACGACTGTTTCTGTTTCATTTATTTGGCCTTTTATATTATTGTCAGACACTTAGAGCTGAGGTCTTTGTTGCTGTCAGTATCCTGTTACACAGCACGATGAAACGCTCTGAACCTTCTGTGCAGCACACAATCAAGTATTTAACAAGACTATTATATTAAATAAAGTGCTCATGAGATACATTTGTTATAAGCTGCTGATTAAATTAGATTATTACCTTTTCTGGACGTCTATAAGATGAGAAATTGCAGTTCATTGGGTTTATAACTTATACTGTGACAAGTGAGAATATTCAGCTCGCGCTGGCAGGATTTTTTTGACAGTGTAAATGTGAAGCTCTGACACAGTTGATTGTTTGCTGCTTTAAAAGAACGAGCGAGTATTAAAAACTGAATTAATCAATATTTTTATGTAAGAACTGGATGAAATGATGCATTTAATGTGAAAGGAGGAGCTTGTGGTGACAAACCCACAGAGAGTTATCACCCGACTGCATCTCTACACATTCTTTTAGCCTGTTTTAGCTCATTGCTTTGGTTTAACTCATTCTCATCAACCTTGTTTCCAGATGCAGCAGATTTCCTCCTGATAGTTGATTTGGTCCAGATTCTTGCAAATGTAAAATGTCTCTTAGTGAGACCACGTTGCTCATAATGCACCATCTATCCTCTCTCCTTGTTTGAGTGTGTTCACAGTTAGAGAGCAGATAATTATTGACATTTCTCTGAACCGGATTTTAGTATTGTAGTTTAAAAATTCTGTAATCTGCCCCCTGTTGTATTTGTTGCAGTAGCTCCATGTTGTCAAGCAAAGCAGGAAGCAGAAATTCTAAAGAGCTGTTAAATGATCTTTGTTCACTATTACACTTCAATTGAAGAGTCTTAACCTTGTCAGGTGTTATACCTGACAGGTAGCACAACATGGTTTTACTGCCTTGTTTTACATCTACAAGAAACATCCGTTCAGCTGAATTAAACCAAACTGAAAAAGATGCTCAGGAATCAACACAACTTACGAACACACAGGTTTCCGCTTTCATAGAAGCCCGGGCAGCACTGAGAGCGTCGCCTGTACATCGTCCTCACACCTCGTCTGTACGCCGTCTTGTAGCTGATCCTGGACACACACACACACACACACACACGCACAGTGTAAAAATTGTCACTTGTCTATCATAGGAAAGGTTTTGACATTAGTGATGTTAAATTAAACATTCAAAGTGAAATTACAATTCATATTTTCACCTGAACTGAAAGTTGATGTATCTTTTTCATATTTGTTATTCAGATTTTTTGTCCATTAAAACAGCACCAGGACATTTACTAAAGTTTAAAGTTTAAAGCAACGACTCACATGTCATGGAGCTGTTGGGAACGAGGCCTGGAAACTAAAAATGAGTTCACGTCGCCACACTTCTTAAAGACGAGCAACACTTAAACATTTAAGGGAGTTTCTCCCACTCATTCAAGGACGCTGATGTTGTCTGACATTTCAGCGTAAGATCAATGACTCAGCTCTTAGCTGGAGGAGCTAAACTGGTGGCTATAAAGCTTAATGTGGTCATTAAAGCCGATACGCCGACGGTCGCTCATCAAAATGACCACATCAGACGGAGCTGAAGTGCCGACGTTGGGTAGTAGACACTGGTGACTGACTGCCTCCGGGCTTCAGCAGCAATACTATATACAGTACAAGATGTACAGGCCTTGACATACTGTACATTAGCTGAGAACTGGCTGGATAAAGAAATTAAAATGTTGAACATCTTTTTACAGTCCACACTTGTGCTAAAATAATTTCTTTTTTTAAAAGCTTTATTTAATCAGGGAAACTCATTGAGATATAGATCTTTTTTACAAGAGAACAAAATACACAACCGCTACAAATATTATCAAAAATATCAGTAAGTAATTTATTTATTCCCTCAGAGGAATAAATGGCTCTAATTTCAACTTTCATATTTCATTACAGTAGTGAAATGCAGAAACCAGTTTGTCCCAGTTCAGCATCGTTGTGAGGATCTTATTCTGTGATATCTGTCATTATTGTTCACTTTAAACTACAGATAAGGCAGAGATGGTCTGATGAATGAAAACACATATATGCTGACATCCTCTGGATGTCACTGATGACCTCTGACCTTCTCATATAACTCACAGTGGTGAGTCCGATAACTGTCTTGAGTAATGAATTGAATGGCAGTGGAGGCAGTTTAGTGGACTGTTGATGGTTTATAGATGAATCTGTTCAAGTATATGAATTTGAATCTTTAGCTTGTGAATGAAGTGTTTATCTAACCAAATTCTTAAGTACACTTCTGTACTCACTTAAGTAGGAATGTCAAAGCTCTGTGTTTTATTGAAATGAGTACATTTTTCCTTTTGGTTTAAATTATTACTTGGAGGTCTGGAGGTCGTCAAATGCAGACTGGAATTTGGAGAAGACTTTGTTTAGTTGTTAACAGAAAATAAATCAACGACATTTTGCTTTTTTTATTAATCGAAGCCATTCATCAGGCAAAAATGCCAAATATTCTCTGGCTCCAGCTTCTAAAATGTGATGATCTGCTACTTTTCTCTGTTTTAAATCACAGTAAATGAAATCTCTTTGAATTGTGGACGGCTGGTCAGACAGAGTGAGTGATTTGAACGTGTCACCTTGGGCTGTGAGAAACAGTCACTGGCATTTTTCTCGAGTTTTTCACCTTTTATAGACTAATTTAATTTAATTGGCTGAATGAAAAGATAATTAAGAGATTAAGTGATAGCAAAAATATGCTGCACTGGTCCACGGCAGCTTCAGTGTAAACGACGTGTTGCGACCTGTGTTCGTACCTGTGTCTGGTGCATTTGAACCAGTTGAGGATGTCGGTGCAGCGGGTGTAGTAGACCTGATCGAATGGATGAGCGTAGGACTCCTGCACAGTCACTGCATAGCTGGAGGGATAGAAGATAAAATGACACATTAACAGGAAGCCTATCAAATTAATAAAGCAGGCTGTCGCACTCCAGCATCAAATCCAAGGATTTCCAGTCACTCTCAAGGTTTTGGTGAAATCTGAAAACTCAAAATGGGGTTGAAGCGGAGTAGGACATATTATTTCTAATATATATAAAGATATTTCACTTAAGTTTCTTCTCTGTGGGATCAATTAAGGATTATCTTATCTTAAAAGCAAAAGATCACAGAGGCAAGTTCTTTTCTCTTGACGTTATCAAGTCAATAACATTTGCTTTAAAAACAGATAATCAGGATGTGAAGTATTGATCCCAGGACAGAGCGCGAGGACACAGCGTGTCCTTGTGATGCTATTTTTTAAATCTGAAAGATGATGTTTAAAAGTCATTGATTCTTTCAGAGAAATGAAAAGATTTCATTTTATTTTTGGCTTATTTACAATAATCGTGACACAACTTTTGATTTCTATACTTTTCTGTCCTTCCGTTTGCTCTCAGTGTGTTTTCATGTGTGTTGGATAAAGGTTAGTGAACTGAATCTAACCTCCAAGCAAGAAGTGAAAACTGTAATAGTCGTCAGAGGTAATATCCATTTCCACAATTCCTACTGATTACATTGAGAGATTATCGATCAGAGCACCTGCACTCTGTGTCGCTCTCATCAGAAATGACGCTGTGCTTTTACTCAGCGGAGCACTGAGTGGTGAGACCACTCAAGCAGTCACATTACCGTCGCTCTGGATTTATGGCCCCAGGAGTAAACCCTTCTGCTTTTGATTATTGGCAAACCCTCAGTCTTGATTTGTGTCCATGAGTTCACTGCAGCGTTCAGACTGATGTTCTTTCACTTTGAATATTGGAGAAGAGACTGAACTGACCTCTCCCAGTGACTGCACACGTTGGGGTCGTCCGGGTTGAGCGCCGACGCCAGAGAGATGAAGCCGAACAGGTTGAGCCACAGCAGGGCTCCGGGGGAAACCCCACCGGCCCCCATTGTCCTCTCCCCTCCGTCCTTGGGGAAGCAGAAGAGACACAGTGAAGATTTCACCTTTAAAAGGCTGCAGTGAATCAGACGTATGAGGACGACGATTACCCCAAAACAAAAATCTGCAAAACTGTGAAACACTGAGAACGAAACATAACGCCGGCATCAAGGCTTGAGGAAAAACAGGCAGACAGTTGTTTGCAATCTCCAAAAATAATAAGGAAAAGAAAAAGATGGAGGGAAAACCTTCAGTGTGACTCTTTACGTTAATACATTTATCTGACAAATATAGTTACCAGTTAGTTTTTTCTTACTTCCCCATTAATCATCTCACAACCGTCCAGATTTATGTTATGACCCCTTGGAGGGACCTGATCCCTAGATTGAGAACCACCCGAGTAAACTAACTGTATATAACATAGTTAAAACTAGCTCCACCTCAACCAGCTGCAGCAGTAAAATTACACATTGATGCAACACTATGAACAATCTGATTTATACAGTAACATATGATGCAAAACGAATACTTTTAATACTCTTTAAGTAAAGTATCTGAGTACTTCTTTAACCCTTGCTCACAGGCTGTGCCGGCGCAGTGCTCGCTGGCAGGGAACCTTGCTTATGAAGGCAGCATATGAAGGTATGATGTTGAATCTCTGTCAGCGAAGAATCAAACAGCAGCAGGTGGTGGAGACGCTGCAGCAAACTTTAATTTAATCTTTCTGCAGCTTTTAAGTGTTTACAGAGGCAGTACAGTGCTTTACCCTTGGATTCAGCCACTTCAGGCCCGATCAGATACGTGTTTATTAGGAAGGTCGGGTTTTGGAGCCACATATACAGTTTTAGTACGAGAGTCAGCCGTCAGTGTTTTAACTAGTCGATCAGGTCAGGAGTCGGGAATGAAAACCCAAGAACAAGAACAAGAGAATTCATCTCTTGTCTTGCTCATCGACCTCAGTTCATTGCTCAATACTGCAGCAAAATTTAACTTGATTACACCTCAATTAATCACAAAACCGCTATCCAATTAAATCTGAGACTCCACCGACTCAGGACACAAACCCTGAAACAACAGGTGATGTAGTTGATACCAGCAGGTCCTTTCTTTTAAAATCTTTTATGTGAAAAAACAAATTTGCCAAAATTATTTGTCTTTAATGATCCAAAGCTTGCATGAATACTAAGAATTGTATAAGAGAGAATATCGACGTCTCTCTTGGCAATTTCTTTCTTACAAAGGGGTCAGCACGTGGAAGAAACACAATTAAGGAAACATACGATTATATAGGGAGCGGGTGTAAAACAGTATGGAAGGACAAAAAAACCTAATTATTGTAATTCACAAGAAGAGTGGCGAAGAGCGAACCATTGATAAAAACAAATCAGCGCAACTAATGAGATAAAACTGACACAAGCAGCAATGTTAAAAACAACATCAGCAGGATGTGAGACGGTCGGAGGGCGATGTCATAACACAAAAAGCAACAGGGGAAGCGACGCAGCCGGGTGTAAATATGGAGATTTCCTGAAATGTGAACGATATAACACCCAATTCAGACGGCAATGAAACGCGTGCTCGGGGTGATCCACTGTTATTCTGCGTGGAGCGCGGGGAGGGCGGCTGAATGCACGTCAGGAGAAAAGAGCGCTGCTGAAAAAGTTGAAATCTCCTGTACTTTATGCAAATAAAATAGCGGGGCACGCTCGCACCGCTGAGAGTGCCAATCAGTGAGCGCTGCTCTGCCAGCGACGGCTCAATGTGGGGTTGTGTGTCTGACACAACCAATCTTGTTTGCACAGAAATCACTCAGCGCTTTACATAAAGGTTAGCTGCGGCAGCGAAGGCAGCAGCAGGGAAACATCAGTCTCAACTGAAGCCGCCTCTTTTTTCAAATGGGGAAAAACTGCTGAATCTCACAGGAATTCAACACGGTATCAATTTTTAACTTCATAGATGTTATTCTTATTTTTACATGTTGCAAAGGGGGAATTTTAAGGCAAAACAGATGGAAATTTCTGACAAACTTATTACCAAAACTGTATTTTTTCCACGTCAGTCTGAATCCCAAACAGCCTCGCAGGACGGATGTCTCCATCAAGACACCTCCATCTTCAAACTGTTTGCACAATGAATGTTTCCTGGGAGTGTTGTTGACGGCAGCTGTGACATAAGACTCCGCGGCGAAGCGATTCCTCAAGCCATCGGGCCATTTCAGCAGCACAAACACTGACAGGCCCGGAAAATCATGGCGATGATGAATAAACCCCTGAGTGACAGAGGCGGCGCGAGCCAAATCCTCCCACCCACACTGTCCCGTAAAGGACTGACATTATGACGTTCATTTGTGGACAACCCCCGGAGTGTTCTCATTATGAGACACATGATGGAGGCCGCGAGGAGACACTGAGGAGTCGGACAGGCCGCCTGTTTTTCTGTTTGGCTCTCAGGTGTGTGCTCGGTGGAGACGGGCTGCAGACAGGTGTAACTGAGGTGAAGCAGTGAATCAGCCTCCACAAGATGAATCGACAGAGGCGAAGAGTTGAGTTTGACGTAACTGCTGACAAACTGAGATAATGACGATAATAAGACATTAAAGCAGGAGACAGATGCTTATGCGCGCAGCCAAGTTTGGGTCGATGATACAAATAACTTCTCAGTGTGATATTGTTAATTTATGAAGATTCTTATATCAGTTTATTTCATTTTGTCCAGAACTCAATTAGAGAAAACGTCTTCTTGAAATAGTGTTTTTTATACTTGCATTAGTATTCAGATATTCAGATGTGATGAAATATGACATTTTGTAATAAAACAAAATTCACACATAAGAAATGCTGCCTACATGAAAAACAGTATTTAACCTCATTAGGAAACAATATTAGAGACACAAATCAAAACAGAAGCACTTTTCAAAAATACTGTTCATCATCACAATGAAAGAGAGTTTTCTGTTGGTCTGAAAGAGACTTTTGCTTCTAATGAGGCAAAATTATACGGAGGACGTCCCAGATCGACTTATATTGATGGCATTGTTTTGAAATGTAATAATAAATATAAGAAAACCCAGCTCATCTATACATCACGACTGTGGCTCAACTCAAACCTCATGTAAATTATATTTCTCATGTGAGTTAAACGTTTGTTAAAGTTTGTTAAAGAGTTATTGGGGCCGCGTTAAATTCTGGCCAGCTTTAGTTTAGGTTTCACAAATATCTGATTACTTTTTTTTCACATTGCATTCTCATAATATAGACTTTATTCTCATAAATCTGTGACTTTATTCTGGAAATCTCAATTTAAAAAAAAAAAAAAAAAAAGAATGAGTGGCTCTAAAACGCTGAAAAAAAGAAATTAGCCTTAATTTAGCCAAAATATTCCTGCTACTAGCAGAATTTTAACTCATTTCACAAACTGTGTTTTTTCTCTGTCGGCTTGTGAGCTAACAAAAAACATTGGTTTGTTTGTCTTCTTACAGAAAATGAAACTCAAAGGTTGATATAAACTCCATCCTGAATACAGATAATGTTTGAAGGAGTTTAGCTCAGCAAAGACAGGAAGCAAACGGAAACAGCTAGCCGAGCTAAGTCAAAGCTAGGCTAATATCAAAGAGAGCTAAAGCCTCGTTAGCTTGCTAGCTAACAACATTTTTAATTTTCTAATGGAGGCTAACTGTTTTCCAGCTTCCTCTCAGGTTTTAACACTGTGTTCATGTCATGTCAGTCTGTACTTACAAACAGCCGAGTCTCCACAAAAATTCACATCAACCTTCAGGTCATAAGTTGAAGTTGGAGGTTTTGTAAATTTCTAACAGCTATGAAAGTGTCTGACACCTAAATAATATTTCATTTTAATGCAAATAAAATCAATTCAGCTAATTCAGCAGCTATAAATATGTGAAACAACAAAAGAAGCTAATTTAAGACGTTCAAACGCTAAACAAGTCAATTCAATTCAAAAAAAACTTTATTTGTCCCCGAGGAGCAATTCGAAGGAACAAGGAGCAGGAAAACAAACAAAACAAGACCTGAACTATCGATGAACGTTCAAGAATGAAACCTGCGTCTGGGTGAGAAAGTAAAGAGTTTATTTTAGTTTAAAAGAGCTGAAGTTGGAGAAATAATGTCCAGAGATAAATGTTTAACTCAATCTGAACTGAGAGACACTTCAAACCTCATGTGGCTCAGAAACACAACATGACATGAAAATCCATCTTACCCTGAGCAAAGAGTGTGATGAGGATCTGTCAACGTGGACGACAGGTGGAGCTCAGGACACCTGCGACAAGACAGAGAGGAAAACACTGAGAATAAATATATGTTATACACACACATACAGATGAAGATGATGTGTTTGAAAACAGAGGACAAACACAAAATGACCACAGAGCGTCTGCAGGGCTTTAACAGGTTCATTGATCAATAATAAATTCAATGTTGCATAAAAAAAAATATTTTCAGGAGTTGATCATTATTCTCTCTTGTTCTCACTGCTGAGATAATGAGATGGTGCAAACGTGACGCTCACGCCGCAGCTTCCCCCGAACGTTGCTCTCCAACGTCTTAATCATCACCTTCGAGTTCGACGCACCTGAGGACACCAAAACTGCAGAGAACTCACTTCCTCTAATGAATTCAGTTTCAGCACACACAGGTGGACGCTTCCATCTGATTCTCCTCAGGATTAAACCCAGAGATAATCCAGAGCCATCGGAACATTCAGTCAGCAGAGCTTTTACCTGAGCTCGGCCATATTTTATCACTGCGCTTCCTGAAGGTAACTAACAGGAACAGGAACGTGTGTGAAATTTCCATCTGCGTGCACGTGCAGACGTTGTGCTGTTCCTCATAAGCAGCAACTCGCAGCGACAGAAAATCAATAAAAACACTGTTATTGTTAGTCAAACAATGTTTCCCCGGCCCTGATGAATGTCTCAACATCAGGCCGTCGCACTGCGAGTGGAGACAGAGCTGCCGAGACGTGGTCCAGACACTCGTGTGATCCGTTTACAGGGGAACAGGATGTGATGTCTGACGGCACTGAGAAGCACAGATTTAAGATACAGTAACCATATTAACATTAACAGGAAACAATGAGGTCAGTGGTTCCAGACTGTACTGAGGAACAGACGTTTCTTAGAAAAGAGTCATCCTATTTCACATTTATGTTAAATATGATTAGAGACGGTGGCTCATGTTTAGATTCTGCTGCTAAACTGGAGTCAAACTGGATCCACTGTTTACAAGCCAGATTCCAACAAATATAATAATACAAAGACATAATTCAATCATTCACATTTCCTGAAATGTTCCTGACTCCATGTATTAATCTCCTTCATACAACCATGTGTTTGACAAAGTTGTAGTGTTTGAAACATCAAATTCAGAATAAGCAGAAATCAATTAAGCTGATGAGGTCAAATATTAAACATATTGTCTTTGTGCTGTTTTCAGTTGAGTTTATGTCCCAACTGTTTTGGAATCAGGGTTGTAAAAACCTGAGACACTGTTTTAATCAACAATTGTCTTTCCCTTGTCTTTACAGTATCAGTCAGTCATTTTTGAATTGGGATTTTCTCCCAATATCTTCTTCTGCGAGAAGGAACGTAAGATTGAATCGAGCCTGCTCTTTATCACAGTTGCTGTTGGACATTCACTGTACAAAATATGTTTCCATCCAAATGTTGCACAGATTTTAAAACAAAAAGATGTCAAAAGAAAATAAACATCAGTTTGCTTTTCCATTATTAGTGTGCAAATATTTCAAAGAGGGTGTAAACCTCTGTAAACTTCATCGTGGCATTTCGCTGCTGTTTCCCACCTAATGAGGTATTTATGGGTCTTTCATGAATTATTTTTCTCCTCTGGTCACATGTACCTCTGTGCTTTTGTCTGCCGCCTTTTCTTTGGGTCTATTTTGATCTGTAAAGGTGGGTGGCAGAAATGTGCTGATGTTGTGTCTGTGCCGTCAGATATTAAACAACAGGAAGAGAAAGTCTTTGTCACATATTCTCTCTATAAATACATAGAGACTGTGCTCACGATCGCGGTCCTCCTCCCCGTAGTTTACTCTTTACTGAGCCGGAGTTCAGATTGTGGACGCTTGTTTGATGATTGTCATTCTGCGTCATCAATGACGGGCGTCGGGTCGTAAAACAGTCATTTTTGCATCAATACAATGCGTCACATTGGATTGTTCTTTCGTTCCATTGCGGGAATCATTCAGGGCGTGAATCAGAATTCATCAGTGGAGGGTAAAGAAAGTGCACCGTGTAGTGAAGAAGGCGCGATTCTCAGCCAATAAAGACTAAACTTTAGGAGCTTTTCTTTAAGGTCAACGCTTGGTAAAGAGGTGACAGGAAATGAGGCTGCAATCACAGTAAACAGTGAATAAAATATTTATATTTATGTCACCACAACTTCATTGATGCATAAATTCAAAATACACATCAAACAGTTGGACAGACTGTCACAAAATGTTCCTCTTTGTTTCAGGATTATTTTAATTCAAACTCCTTGAAGGATAACGTTGATTTATAAAAATGTTTTAGTGTCTGTGGGAAGATGCCATTTTTACATTTCCTTAAAGAATTACAGCAGCTTATGTTAAAACTCAGAAAATGACTCATATCTGCAAATGTTTGTCCTGTGTTGTTCCATGAGCCTGCAGATGAGACTGACTGGATATCAGCACACATTTCTGTTAGACTGCCGTCCGTTCGTGACAGAGATGCAACCTATTGATTCATATTTTGATATAATATATGATAGTCAACGAGTCACTGCTGAAGATTATTAAACTACAAATCTTTGCATCATGTCTAAAAATAAAACGCCATATTTTGGTTGAACAACCTTTCAGCGTCTGTCCGGTGTATTTCTACAAACTGTCTGCAGCTCTTCTGTCGAGGTTTCCCATCAGTCTGGTCATTTGGACGATCTGCTGTAGAAGCAGACTAATCATGACGTCTGATGTGAAATAACACTTCAGAAACTGTTTTGTACCATTTTGCAGTTCTGAGCCTCCCAACAACTCTGCCTGTAAACCTCATAGTTTCTGAAACATGACATCGTTCCGACGGCCCATTAGTCTGATTCCTGATGTTATTTAGTTTCCCAGCTTTACCCCACAAAGACCCGCCCCTCCTCTGCCTCTGATTGGCTCTGACCCTGACATATTTTCCATCCATCTAATTCTGAATAAATAATAAATAATGGGCCATCTGAACAATGGTCTTTCAAAAGAGACAAAAGCAAACTTCTCAATTCCATTTGTAATGTTTTCATGCGATATTGAAAATGTAATAATAAAAATATGTCAGCTTCTGACTTTTTATTGATTTGTAACACTGTCCTGATTTTTTGTATAGATCAGTGACAAAGTGCCTCCAAGCAAATAATAACCAAGGGGGAATGTGCTGTATATATACATATGTGTGTGTGTGTGTGTGTGCTTTAATGAAGCATGAAAAACAAAAACACAAAAGCAGGTATTTGCTATTTGATGGAAATAATGAAGAAAATACCGTCACTGCAGAGGAGAAAAAGAAAAGTCCAGCAGTTTGGTTTTAATTTACTCGACTCAATACGTCTAACAAACATCTTTCCCTGTAACAACTCACTCACTGCACGGCACAATGGATGCCTCCATCCCACAGGCTGCTTCCTGTAATGAATGCTTAGCAAAGGTCATCATCCGCCACAGTTTAATTAATGATGTGTCGATCCCAGGTTTTCCCACAACAAGTTGATTCACACCCACGGCCACGACCAAACTGTGTCCACGATCTGGCTTTTGAGCGACCAAAGGCTCTGCAGCCATACAGACCTTTAATATGTGACTCAAAGCCTCATTGACCAGTGCGCTCCCCTGTGGCCAATACTCAGCTCCGCCGTGATGGAGAGTTACAGTTTGCTGACGGTCGAAACAGACCAGTCGATCTCCTCGCCGTCTCTCAGGGCTCTTTGCTAATCTAAACTCTGAAACGATTGCGAAGCAGCGCTCGCTTCACCGTAACTGAGCCAGTTTAAAGGACCGATCCTGTCAAACGCAACCAAATATGTGTTCAATGAGCCTCAGTTGTTAACTGGATCGGGCGTAAGTGGGTCAACAAGAAAGATCCTTCATGTGTTTCAGCAACAACAACGGGCTCAACAGAATTAATACATTAATTAAATGGTTCATCAAAGAAATATCACAGCACCTCAGATCTTTCAGAAGCAGGATCCTGTTATCCTCAAACATATTTAATAAACCATGAGAACTGTCAAAGTCCTGCATTCAACCTGAAGTGAAACAAACAGGGAGCAAATCTCCCAACCTGATGACGACCTTCAGCAAAGAGAGATAAACAGTCATTTTAACAATAGAGATGTTTTACTGATCAGCACTCGACTTCAGCTCTGCGTGACCCGACTCACCACAAACACTCAAGTGCTTCAGTCAAAAATCCAACAGCTTCTGTTATTACGACGCCGGAGTTAGTGGACCATAACCTCAGTGATCCATACGAGGCGGCCTCCCTCCCGGCGCAGCGTCTTTAAGAGCCACGCTCAATTGGCAACGCACCAATCTGTGAAATCACCCTAATCCGCCCATTCACCCTTCATCTCGCCTTGATCAATGGTCACCTATGGACGAGGGGGAGCCGAGGATGGAGGGATGGTATTGATGGTCATGGAGCTTCGTCGATATAACGATCGCTTTAGTCCCTTCCATCTTTAAGACGCGCTACTTTTGTTGATTAAGGGGTTCTTGGGTTTCACTGCAGATGGTTTTCAAATAATAGCTCTTATTAAACTTGCAAAACAGGCTCAACAACAGGCCACAAATCTCCACAGGTCACAAAAACTACAAAGTGAGAACTTTATTAGAATAATAATGCTGCATCTATAATGCATTAAGGGACTTAAAGGATAAGTCTGGTCATCTTCTAGATTTTTTCACTGTCACCAAATCCAATGAAACGACCAGCAGAGCTTTTTAATAATCATTTACACTGCTGTCCTTTACTTCCCCTCAACATTTAATATGTAGCACTTTACATTATGTGAGTGACCTCTTAACAAACGAGGAGCTCGAATGGAGCGGAAGCAGATTTCACATTTGCCCTTCAGGCTTCAGAAAAATACTATTCAATGACAAATCAGGAAATGGCCGTTTGCTTATTAATGTCGATGAGTGGACATTTTCAGTGCACCGTGTGCAACATGAGATCATAAAGTCAGATCATCAGCATTTTCAACATCAATGAAAAAATGGATTTATATCACAGTTTTCAAAAGTTCAAATGGTCTAAAACATCCATCCATTGTTGTTTTTTTGTTTTTTAATGGCATTTGTTGACTCTAAGAAAATTGAGGATTATTGTGAGATGTGTCCTTTAAAAGAAACCATCTCTGAACACACGGGTCATCACACCATCCAAGTGTCAGAGGTCAGAATACTCCAGACATGGACGTCCTTCATAGTAAACATGTCAAGTACGATATTGGAACGTGTCTGACCTGGAGGATTTGTGAAGCATTTTGTTGTGTGAGTGCAGGAATCAGAGACAGTTTGGTTGGTTTGACACTGAAGCAGCCACATGATGAAACGACGCAGTTGTATAGTGATCACAGTCATCACGGATCATAACATTGCATCACTGTACAGTAAAACCAGCGCAGCCACCGGTGGAAACACGGCCGCGCCGACATCTTGAATTTGAACAACCTTCACGTCTCGATACAAACAGCTGTCAGAGAAAGTTCTGTTTGCAACTTTTGTGTGCAATCAGAAAACTGCTGTCTCTTACTGACCGGGCTGCTTTCCTGAGGCTTTATCACAAGAGACAGTGGCTAAAAAAAATCTATATTTCAAGATGCAACATTAAAGACTTTCTCGAGGCAGACTGCAGTCCACCCTGCCTGCTGTAACCCCTCACAGTCTGTAATGTCTTCGGCTCCCGGGGCCATTTAACTTGAACTTAATGTATAATTAGCCCCAGGAAAACCGGAGCTTTTCCTGTTTTGCAGCTCCCTCTTGGTATCAAGGACAATGAAGTAATAGCTTTTTTCGGAGGAACACAGTGTGCAGGAGAGAGCTGAGAAAGCATTTCTGCCTGGCAGGACCGAGAGGCCTGATGAGGACAGCGGGCGAGTGAAAAGCATCCGTCATCCATGTAAACATGTTAAACTACAAAACAGCACGATTCCTTCAAATATGGCAAAATCTAACCTTAATTTGTGAAACTCCACTGTTACATCGGCGAGATAACTCGTCTCATGACGTTCAAGAAATTCTGCAAATGCAGCTATTGAAATGTGCACTGCAGGCTGAGGAGTAATGTTCTCCACAGAAGGAAGCCCAAAAAGGTTTAGAGACTCTGAAAGGGACAAACAATTTCATGCACATCCTCTCAAAAACTGTTGTCGACAACAGAAAAGAATGACTGAACAAACAAAAAAAAAGATTTTGCCATGTGAACCATAGATGTCATCAAATTTCTGGGTACAGGTCAGGTCAGATTCTGAAGAAGACTCTTAATTGATGATGCTTTGAATCACATGACAAATCTGTATTATGTTCATCAGCCTTCGTGCCCTCAATTGTGTTCACAGTCCACCAGATCTCACGAGGTCCAATTCAACTAAAACGGTGCCAAACAGAAATTCACCTTGTCGCTCTCCTCGAACATGAAGTGTAACGGCCCTTTGTCCCATTGTCCTTAAACCCGTTCATGTGCTGTGTGATGATTCATGTGGCCGAAGGATGAGCTGTGCCATCGTTTAACTCAAAGACATGAGATATGGATGTTGAAATGTTCAGATGTTTTAAGGTTGTTGTCAAGAATCAAACTCAATACAACAGAAAATGTATTGTTTTTGTGTGAGTTGTGACCAAACTCGAACAATGTGTCAGTTGATAAAGAGTCTTTGGTTCGAACATGCTGATGTTTGCAACACTAACAGGATGCTTCAATTTGACATGTCATTATTTTTGTAGGTATTTAGTCATAGGTGACAAATTAAAATCAGCATATGAAAATTTGGTCTGAAAGTTTCCTTCATTTATATCAGTTGTGCATCTAAAGTTGTTCTGACACACGTCTGTGGTTACAGGTAAAATAAGCTGTGTGATTACAAACCAAACCTTCATCATGAGTTCATCACAGCACATTCGTCTTCAGCAAACACTGTGTTTTCTTGCAGGTCATTTTTCTGAGACTGAATAAATCAAATGATGAAATTTGACTTGCAGCGATTCCTCTGGAACCAAATGTTGCTCAGTGACCTAAAATTAAAACCACCTTTCCGTCCTTTGTCTCACTTGTTTTCTGTCCCACTGTCGAACATTCGGGGTCAGCAGGTACAAAATGCTGCCTTTGTGAGTTTGAACTGTTTTTATGTTGCTTTCAGAGGAAAACCGGCAAAAAGCTTTGACTTTCTCAGGTTGTGGAACTGTTGAAAATAGTGCAGTTTATGCCAATCTGAAAAGTTTTCATTAATAGAACAAACTGTAGGATGGATTTAACTTATTTTTACATTTACAGGAAGCATATTTAACCTGAAAGCTGAATTCCTGCCAACAGACTCAGCTCTGCTAATTCCAGTTTATACCACAAATCTATCCACTATGATTAGAAAAATAATCCCTTCAGTAATTGACCTGCTTTCCCAGATGACATATTGAGCGAGCACAGTGTGATGCATCACTAAAAATCTCCAATCTTTCCAAGTATCTTGCAGAGTTAATATACAAACTAGTACACATCCTGCAAATGAACGAAGGATCAATGTACAATACTGCATAATGAGTACAAGCTGTATAATGACTGCTGCTTGCTTTCCCTTTGAACGTATGCCTGAATGAGGTTGCGGTCTGCAGAGCATAAATAGTTGATGTGGTCTGAGTCTCGCGCACACACACCGAGGGCTTTCTGAAACATGGGTGCCCCAGTTTCCTCTTTTCTATTACGGAGCCTCTCTCAGGACCAAAGATCCCGAAGTGGACTCGACCGTGTGGGTGGGAAAACCCACAGTGACAAATCTGGGCAGTGACTGACAACAGTGACTGACAACAGTGACAGACGCGGTCGACCGGGTTTCTGCACGCTGCCTCTTTCAATCGCAAAATGCTGTCACGACATGCAAAACGCAATCAAAGTGATGAAATCTCAGGCCGCACGACGGCCAACACAAACGCTCAACTCTTCACACCGCAGGTTCTTTGTTAGGCTACTGTATTTAAATCCAAACACACACCCCAGACTTGAAAGGCGTTTATGCCTAAAAGTACAGTCGCAGAGAAGCCGATGAGCTTTTATCAAGGTCTGCGAGAACAAACAACTGATGCAAACTCTCGACATCCCAGCAGGAACTTTTCTCCCGAGAGCGCTGCGACGTCAGCTGCGTAATTCATGAGTGAAGCCTGTCAGGCGGCCGGGCCCCTGTGAGGTATTTCTGAAGGCCGGGCACAACTCGCACAACTCACTGGGTGTAATTTGTCAGGCAGGCGGGCCCCTCGCTACTTCCACCTTTACATTGATTAGAAGCCTAAGTATAATGCTGATCGAGCACGAGGCTTTAACGGTTCAATCAGGAATGTATCTGACCATATAGATTTTGTGCAGACTTACATAGTATGTTGTGAAACTATTTGACTTTGACTGAAAATACTACTTTTGAAACTTTCTAGACGTCTCATTACTGCAAGTACAGAACAGACTGAGCTCAGATTTAGACACAACCTTTGGGTCAGTCATTAAAAAAGACATATACAGGGATTATAATTAGAGCTGCATCACTGATGTATTGAAATATCACATGTGCACGAGAACTGTATGATTAATTGCATTAAAACTACAAACTTGATTATTTCCTCCATGCATCTTTTACATGACAACGATCCTGCCATGTTTGCATTAGCAGAAAGATGCAAAGTTGTCCCCAGGTTGCATCAACATAAAACCATGGTGCATGACAGCATGTGAAGAACTGTGCAGAGTTAGAGAGGGAAGAACATCGATGTAAATAAATCTTAACAAGTTAGAGAGGAGTGAAATATGAAAGCGAAATAAAAAAATCTGCCAGAATCTAGTAAAAACTGTGACGGTAATATTTTGTTTCATCACCAGCTCTGATGTGTTGGCACCATGAAGCCTCTTCAGTCTCTTGTGTGGAGGTTGTTTGGATTCAAAGACAACGATGACAGGGCGAAGCACGTACTGTACTTTACACTGGAAGCAAAAGTAACGCTGCACATTTGTACAACCACCTGAAACGCAGCCAAAAGATTAATATAATGAAGCTACCAAGGCCAAGAAAACTTCAGAGGAAAATCTGACCACACAAACCTACGAACCTAACAAGACACGGTTCGCTGCCAAAACCAACAGGACGACGGAGGTGGTGACTGATGACCGAGCAGGATGTACGACTCACAGCAAGGGCTTCGTGCTTCAGCAGCGATACTCAATGAGACACGAGTCCGACTTCGTGAGAGCTGCTTCAGAAAAGACAAATGCTCGAACACGGCAGGTTTCTGTGGCCGCTGATCTCAGCCAAAACTGTCAACTGACAGTCAGTCCACTTCTACACAACATGCAGAACAAGCTCGAACATGTGTCTCAGAGTCGTTCGGCTGCATTTGGTAAAACTGAGAGTTCCTGTTTCAAAGGCTGAAATGATAACTGAGCATGAAGAAACGGCTTGTTATGACGACACAACAGGCTTCAAAATGAGCAACACAGGACTTTCTTCCTGTTGCAGGTTTCAAAAGGCCAAAATGTGTTTGTAAGGCCTCGGGCTGCCGGCGGCTCAGAGCAGCAGCGAAGACGAAAGCGACGTCCCCGTCCTGAGTCCAGCACACAGTCGCCGTCTTTCTGTGAGAGCTCGAGTCTGTCGGAGCTCACAAGGGCCGATATCTGGAAAATAATGAGCCACAATTTGTGTTGTGACGAGTTTTCAGAGCGAGATGTGACAAACAGAGACATCGCCTCGGATTAACAGGCCGCTGATTCTTCTGTCGCTGCGGTCGCTTCTTCCCTTGATTGTGGGTTTAGGAGTTTTTTTAGTTTATCGTCTCCTCAAGTTTGTCTTTAGGTTTTTCTATTTTATGGACACACATACGGTCGCGGCGTAGCTTCTCCAATCCGACTCCAGACAAACCAGCACATATGAGCTGATCCAGTGTGACATAACAAACCAATTCTTTCAGTCGGGTTCATCTTTAATCTCTGCCCAGTAGGAATCTCCGGAGCGATTGATGTAGACTGGTGGGTCACACACACACACACACACACACACACACACACACACACACACACACACACACACACAGCAGGGTGCACATGAGACAGTTTCACAGATTTATAGTGTTGTGGAAATATCAAAAAAGTTTCCTCACAGTAAAAAAAAAAAACTATTCACCAAACATATAACACACTGAAAATATTGTATCTGTATTTCAATCTGTCAATCATGATCATTTTTCAAAAACTGGAGGAATTCGATTTTGAAAATTATGAGGCTTTTCCACTGTGTTGGTCCAATGAAAGGTGAAACTGTATAAGTCAAACGTGGCTCCTCAGCTGGATCTTTTTCACTCTGTTGTTTAAAAAGGGACCAGGATCATTAGAGTCGACATTTCTGCCACAGCTCAGCTCAGCGTCTCGTCTTTTTTGACCCAGTTCAAAAGCATTTCAAGATTCATCATAACTCACTAATGAATAATTTTGTTGGCCTCTCAGGATCTTTTCTATCAGCTGGGACAAGAGTGAGTTAATGCCAGTTTCTACAGTGGTTAATATGACTAATATGACTTGTTAACATCCAGTCCTCCATCATGACTTTTCATATCTTGGCCTGATTGTAATGAAAAATCCAGATGATCTCCTGCAATTGAGTTAAACGTGATATTGATTGACACAGCGCCACCACAGTCAATGAGACATATTTCAGTAACAGCTTTGTAGTTGGCAGAACTGTAAAGATGTGGAAGCAGATAAAACTGTACATTTAGCCTCCGAAAATCTATGTGGACGCTTCAGTTTGTAAAAATCATTCCTCGGTTTCAGAGACGTCTGTAACAGAGGTGACGTATATCTTCATTCACACACGTGCTGAACGCAGCCGGACCCAAACAGGTGGACGAGCTGAACGTAGAAGATCTGGGGTCAAAGTTTAGTTCGAACGTTTAGTCAACGTCAGACAGTTTAAAACATTTCATAGACTCTATTATCTATTATTATTATTCCAGGTAAAAGTTTCTTACTGATGTTTGTCATTTAACACATTATTTCCACTCATAAACTTTACACATATTGGAAAAGCATCTTTCATTGTTTCTCTCAGGCTTTTGGGAGCTCATAGTGAATCCTGGAGCAACAGGCTCCTTATCTTTTGCCAATAAGTATAAAAGATGGCTGTTTTGTTTGGAATAGTGATTTTTTTAAAAAGTTAATCTTGCGAGTGCAGAAAACGAAGTCTGAGCCCACATATGATTTGTGGTTGAGAGAAAAGGCAAACACATTCGATCTGGAGAGATTTTATAATGCAGATAAAGGAGGTGATAGATAAGATCTGGGACCCTGAACTGAAACTCTGTCAGGGCAAAGACTAATGTGTTGAGCCAAATGTAAAACACCTTGCTGTGTAAACTGCCTTATTTCATATATTAAAGAAAAACTACTTTGCATTTCATTGAATTATTGTGTTATATGTAACACAAACTGAAAAGAGATCACAAGTCATTTTTAGTTTAAAAACTGCTGCCTGGTCAATTTCCTGCTAAAAAGAACATCATGAGACAAAAGAACATTCAAAACAAATTTGCATCAAGGTTATTGAAACGTATCAATCAGATACAAAAAGTTTCCCAGGCACAAACTGTCCCTCAGAGGACGCTAAGGTCGACCGTAAAAATGTAAAGAATATGTCAAAGCTGTAAATCTGCCTCCAGCAGGTCGTCCTCAGACTCAGGCCCCCGGAGACGTGAGGCAGGGATGAAGAGTCGCCGCCTGGTTGATTCACCAGTCGCAGCTTTATGGCAAAGTGGAAAAGTTCAACAACACAAATTATCTTTGGACGACTGTTTGCCTGAAACAAAGAGGAAGAGGCTTCTGCAGCAAAATACAGAGAAACCCCGGAGGAAACGCTGCTGTCACCCCGAGAGAGCTGCCAACGGGGGGAGGAATTCTTTTCCTGCAAGAAAATGACGTAAAAACCAGGTCGTCACAGGAACGACTTCAGAACAACACATTTAGACTGAATCTAAATCTGTGCTTACTGACGACCAATCACAGGTTTGTCTGTGAATATTATCGTCCATAGCCAGCGAGCTTCAACACATAGAGCAACAAAGAAATGACTGCAAACATAAACTGTGGATGAGACTGATGTGAAAACGTGACGGCTCCAGGAAATCTGTGCTGCAGCTTCCACGTCGGCTGAAAATGACGATGATGACGAACACAGTGAAACTAAAAACATTGTTCCCTTAAATTGCACAATGAATTTTTTGTGTTATGGGTAAAAATTGTTGGACTTTGTGCTGAAGAATCTGCAGAGACTGAAGTTGAAACTCGGTGCCTGAATTGTTCCCGTCCTGCTGCTCTCTCTCCTGGTTCACCCGCCGTCAGTCAGCCCTCAGCCTCCTGTCTCAGCCTCCACACCTGCCACTCTGCAGCTCATCACCTCTCCGGCACATCAACCCCACTTCTCCTCCCACTCGCTGCCACAGCGGTGGAGACACACGTCAGGCCTCTGGTTAGTGATCTGGCCTTTGAGTTTAATTCCTGGTTTGCCTTCCTGATCTCCTCTTCATCCTCGCTGCCCCCCGTCCCCATTCAGCCGCCGTCTTCTGACCACTTCACCCTCATTCAACAGGATTTTAGAATGAACATCACCACCAGCCTGCGACCATTATGTAACAGGGATGTTTGGTTTTGATTAGTGGAACAAGCTGGAATCACATCGCTGACGTCAGCTTTTACACATCCAGCAAATGTCCAGACTCTGAATGAACGTGAGTCTGTGTCCTTGATTTGTTCTCCACCAACTCCAAAGAAGAACGTCTGACTGTTTAACTGCTGAACGCTCCTGATGAGAGCGAAGCAAAGCAGCAGCATCACGGGCCAAAACGATGAGCTGAAAGAGGCTAAAACGTGTTTGATTATAAAGATGAAACCGACCATCATGTTCAACCACCACATAGGGAGGAACGCAAAGCATGCTGGGAGCTGATTCTTTAATCGCACCAATAACAGAACTGAACTGAGGAGCTGGATGATAATTTTCTGTGGGTTTGACACTACGAGCGACACCTCACACCTACTGTGAATGTAAAACGCAGTATCTGTACCTTCAAAGTACTGAGGCAGTAACTGGTGAGTTCAGGCCTCCCTCTGAAGGGGTCTGCTCCCCAGCGCCTATTGACAGACGGTGAGAGGAGTTAAGCCGGGAGGCGGCGGGTTGGTGGTGATATTCCCCCGGGTGAGCTGCACACATAAGAAGACATATCAGCACTATTTGTAAAAAGTCACACACAGCCCCGCAGAGGACGCTCCGCTTGTCATTGAGATAAACTGGCTAATAATTGATCGCTGCAGAAATGAAGGGAGGGCACTGGGGTTAAAGTAAACCCTTAAGTTATTGTGTGTGTGTGTGTGTGTGTGTGTGTGTGTGCGTGCGGCGATGGAAAGACAAGAGTTGGGTTTAGCTCAGCTCGACTGTGGGATTTCTTTAATGGGAAACGCGCTCGCTGCATAACAATTCCTCTATCTGCCGACGTCCTCTCAGGGCAGCTGCAGGCTTTCAATTCTATCTCAATTTCAAACCGGACGAACGCGTCTGTGGCCGAAGCTCGTGGTGTTCAGATGGTCCGAAATGGGCTCGACTTCAGCGTTTGGGTCATATTGATAAAAAACATCCATTTGCCAATTATTGTTTGTTTTAAACAAGAACTTCAGCTTCATGTTTCAGTGTCGAGTGTCTGATGTAGAATTATGAAATATAATGTGGCTTGTCATATTTGCACAAAGCCTTAACCCAAACTTATCAAAGCAAAGAACTGCTATCATATAAATTTAAAAAATAATTCAGAGGTTCATGTATTAAGGTCAAAAGCATTGAATTTCCTGAACAAACACTCGTCTTCTTTTCTCTCTCGGCCTCAAAGGACACCGACCAAAAGTGAGCTGGACGACAGGAAACTGAAATTGTGAAACTTTATCATCTTCATGTTCTGGTTTAAAAACTTCATTTGGCCACAGAAGAGGAAAACAAACGTGGTGTGATGTTGTTCCCTCTGCATCACTTTGGATTCATGACTGTCAGATTGTGAATCAGCTGATTGATGGTGAACAGTCGACCTCAGTGTGGTGACGAACAACGATCCTCTGCCTCCCATTTTAGAGGAGAAATCTGTGTATTTTTGAGCAACTTATTCCAAACAGAAAGATTAATCTCCAAATGTTTTTTCTTGAATGTTGAAACACTGTGGAAGAGAAGTGGTTTTTATATCCAGCAGGTATTTCAGCCCAGAAACAGGCGTCACGTTGATCTTTGTGGAGCTCAGCTGAGGTTTTAGTGCAGCTGTGGGAACAACGACAGTCGTGGGTTCAGCACTTTGGTCCAGAGTGAAATATCTTAAACATCAGATGGATTGCCATGAAATGTTGGACAGATGCGTTGTCACCAGAGGATGAACCCTACTGACTATTTTGGTGCAGACGTTCATGGTTCCCAGAGGATGAACCTTCATGACTTTGGTGATGCCCTGGCTTTACATCCAGTGTCATTGTCAGGTTTCTGACCACACACCTGCAGGAACAATGAGGCTCCATCATCATCATCCATCAGCCTCAGCTGCACTTTAACTGAACTCAACTAAGACGGTGCCTTGAAAACACATCAGCATTAGAAGGTTCGGCCTCAGAGCTGCCGGCGTCGGTGACTCTTTGTCTCGTTCTGAATTAACTGTGAACAGTGATGTAATATTTGCTGCATATATTGATAAACCTGTAGCTCGGAGCAGAGGTGTAAATCATTCTAACTCAAATACACAGAAATGAAATGAATTCACAACTTGCTTTGTAGCAGAAACTAACTCTCATCCCTCAGATCCACAAACAGTCTGTCGCTGATGAGCACAAGAATTCACATGTTGCCACATAAACAACATGGTGTTATTGATGCATGAAGCCTTGAGGTCATTTTCAATATTTACATGACCTTCTTGATTTCATCTGCATTCAGAAACACAACATCAATCTGGACTTGCATCAGAGAAATCAGGAAAAATTATGGAGCTTTTCAATAATCATTTGATATTTTGTGTAACTTAAGATGCTTTATATGTTTGTAGAGTTGGAAAAGTTTTCTGCAGCTTTTACATTAAACACATGACCAGTAGATGCTGGATGATGCCGGCGTCGACGTGTCTGTTTTTGCAAACACAACTGGAGATACATCACATTCATGGTTGTGTTCACGTTTCCTTCCACACCTTTAATGCTAACGGGGCTTTATCATCCGTCTGCTTCTTAAACAGACACGTATCCAAATGCAGCAGCATTTTAAACCTCTGAGGATTGTCAGTCATAATTAGTATGTTGTTGCTGCTGCTAACATTAAAGCAAAAGAAAGCAAATTTATCTCCAAAGTTCCTTCAGATATTCACTTTAGAATTCCCATCAGAGCACATGAAGGTGTTTCCGATGCGCAGCAGCACACGGCAATCAGCACTTTCCTTCATGAGCAGACTGAAGGTCATCTGTAGCGTCGTAGCTCATATGAAAACGCTTCTGCAGATTCTCAGCTGAAATAAGATGCAGCAACAGCATCTTTAGGTTTGAAGAGAAACTCAACAATTCTGTCGAGAAATCATTAATGAAAACTGCATTAAGGCTCAAATTAATGACTCAGGAGTTGCTTATGTTTTCCGGCCGACCGAACGCTGCTGACGTCTCGATGAGAAAGACAATATTGTTCAGACTGATCATCCACACGGCTGGACTACCAACAGAGACGCAGGTTATCTGTGCAGCAATCACTCTGTGGTGAACTTAGACCTTTCTATTCGATAGTTTAAAGAAGAGCGACGGCAGGAAACGAGGGGACAGAGACGGTAAAGGACAGGGACGGGGATGTTAACTCTGGACATCAGGATTTGTATCAGCACCTGCTCTGATGGAGTTTGATCAATTACAAATTTGCTAACACACAACATGACACTAAAGCACAATTAAAAAATGATAAGGGGCCTAAAGGTGACTCCTGTGTTTTCACCTAATCTGGAGACCCTGCATCAAAATCTACCTGTAAAATTTTGGTTTACAGATTCTACACAGATCAAACCTGAGGACGGCTCATATTCCAGGACAGACATACTGATTAGTGTCTGGGACTCAGTATGGATTTGGTGAACATGGATTTGGGTGGGGGGCCTCCACAGCTCATTTTTGCCCCAGGGCCCCTCAGTGGGTTAATCCTGTTTTGGCCCCAACTATGTCAGTCTGAAAAGCTGTGGTTAATTTTCGGTCGACTGGAACAGATAAAGGAGGAACTTCCCTCCTTTGGACTGAAGCACTGACCCCTGGGTTTGACATCAGGTTCAGTTTGGTTTGGTTCAGTTCACGTTCCTTCATCATTGTGTTTGGCAGCTGTCACAGCTCGGTCAGTAACTAACCCCACAGAAACTCTACAGACTGTTGATTGTCAGAAAAGCCGGATACAATGAACGAGTCCTGCCGTGCTCGGCTGGACTTAGTATAATCCACTATAATGCTTCCGGCTCTCGGGGCCTTCTATGAAGGAAGCTGTCAAAGCTGGTTAACTCGAAGTCGACAGCTTCATCTGAAGGCCCAGAAAAAACAACCGGACACTAAGGAGAGGCCACTCAGCCGGCGAGTGCTCCTCTAATCGGACTCCTGTTTTCTTTCGGAGGACGCTGACGACTGCTCCCCACATGTTCGGGTCCAGTCCAAATAAATGCAGCAGCAGAATGAAATTCCTCCCTCAGTCAGCTGAGCAGCTCGCGGTGTCACAGGGTGATCGCCGCTGTAATTTGGTTCCACTCGTCTCCCGGAGCAGGCGAGGTCATTACTTATTACAAGGAACATAATGAGTCGGATTGTCCGTCTCCAGGCTCTCGGGTTTAATGAAAGCAGCAGGAAATGCCACCAAAATCTCACACAAACTCCCAGCTGGCATCGTCTCGGGCTTTTTGGTTACTATGATTACTTTGCTGTTCAGATGTGATGATGGGCCTCGATCAGGCCCCTGACAGGAGCTGCTTCTTATTTACTGTACTGACAGGACACGCATCGACATAAACCTCGACAGGAAACAATTACATACCAACAAAACACTGGACCGTTATGTCAGACTGACTGTTGTGAAGACGTTATAACACGCGGCTGCCTGATTATAAAACTCACTTCAGCCTTGTCAGTCCATATTTATCACAGTCCACATCAATGTCAACTGACTCATCACACAGAAATGAAACAAGTTCAAATGTGCAGGAAAACCTCTCATGTGCCGCTGAAGTCGATTTGTTGAACAGAAATTGATCTTCAGATTGCTACCATTCAGGACATTTGTTTTCATGCTGTTGTCTGTTTAAAATCTTTTTTATTTTTCTGCATCATTTTTTGCAAGTTTGCTTCAGTCTTTTCTGCTTTCTCTATCATGACACACACCACATTGCATTGTTTTGTATAAATTAGCTGTTTCAATAAAGTTTCCTAACTATTATCAGACAAAAATGGAGGCTCAGAAAATGAAAACCAAACTCATGCAGAGCGCAGTAGCTCGTTCATTGTTTGGCAGCTGAAAGTGTTCAGGTCAGAACTGAGTGAAAAACAGGACAAAAACAGGTGATGGTTTTTTCTGCAGCTCAGATTCACTGACACCTGAAGGAGACAGTTTCTATATGAACCTTAAAGCTGCACTTTGGAACATTATGTTCAAACTGCACAGGTAAAGTCATTTCACCAAACGTCAGTCAAGTGACCAGAATGTGAACACGAAGGTTTTATTCATTGGAACAAACCTTTAACTCGTCTCATCAGCCGAGTCCTGACGGAAGCTGGTTTAGTTTCATCACACACGTTCACATAATGACAAACTGCACCTGTTCTAAATAACATGACGGATTTCAGCTGCGGGTCCAGAAACATTCATTCACACTCGATTCAGCCGAGTCAGACAGACACCAGACAAATCCAACAATGTTCACATCAGGGCCGAGGGTGAACTATGTGTTTGACGCTGTAAAAAAGCTGGATAAACTATTGCTGCTGTTCTTATAGCTGCTGTTTATTTGTGCATTATTTAAATTTACTGGATTTCAAATGTCAACTATTAAAACTTGTTCAGACACAGACTCTCGGTCTCGGTCTCATTGAGAAGCAGGTTAAAATCCAAACTCAGCTCCACATGTAAACGTCAGCGTTCAGACAGGTAGATCGAACCACTTCAGCCAGCGACGGCATCTCATTAATGAAAAGGCCGACTGAGATCATCGAGCTTCACACTCGATCATATCAGCTCACGTTGGGCATCGTGCTGTGTGTTGGATGACGTCTGAAAAACTGACGGATGTCCACACGGCTCGGTGTGTTCACTCGCTGCAGCACTTTGATTTCATTATCCTGCAAACACAGAGGCCGAGCTGCCGGGTGAGGAGACGAGGAGAGAGGAGGAGAGGAGAGGAGAGGAGGAGAGAGGAGAGAGGAGAGGAGGAGAGAGGAGAGAGAGGAGAGGAGAGAGGAGAGAGAGAGAGAGGAGGAGAGAGGAGAGGGAGGAGAGAGAGGAGAGGAGAGGAGGGAGGAGAGAGGAGAGAGGAGGAGAGGAGAGAGAGAGGAGAGAGGAGGAGAGAGGAGGAGAGAGGAGGAGAGAGGAGAGAGGAGGAGGAGAGAGAGAGAGGAGGAGAGAGAGAGAGAGGAGGAGGAGGAGAGAGGAGAGAGGAGGAGGAGAGAGAGAGGAGAGAGAGGAGAGAGGAGGAGAGGAGGAGAGGAGGAGAGGAGAGAGGAGGAGAGGAGAGAGGAGGAGAGAGGAGAGAGAGAGGAGAGGAGGGAGGAGAGGAGAGAGGAGAGGAGGGAGAGAGAGGAGAGAGAGAGGAGAGGAGAGGAGAGAGAGGAGAGAGGAGAGAGAGAGAGGAGGGAGGGAGAGAGAGGGAGGAGGAGAGGAGAGAGGAGAGAGAGGAGGAGAGGAGAGAGGAGGAGAGGAGGAGAGGAGAGAGGAGAGGAGAGAGAGAGAGGAGGGAGGGAGAGAGAGGGAGGAGGAAGGAGGGAGGGTCTGCCAGGTAAGACTTTAGAGGAGGGGGCAGGTGAAGCTGAGTTCTGTCAGATGTATAATCTTCAGTAAACAAAGTAGAATTTGAGTCAAATCTTTAAAAACTGCGCGATGACGAGTGAGTAAATCGGATTTCAAACAGTTCAGGTCGTTGTTGCTCTGGATAATCAGACTCTGAACGACTGTCTGTCGAACCTCGGGCGCCGGCAGAGGTCGCGTGTTTCGGTGTGATGTGGCTGAACCGACGACCTGCAGCTGTGACCTCTTTCCCACCGACGACGTATTTGAAATATTGATTTTGGTTGATAACTTTGAAAGAACGCCGATGTTTTCCAGGACAGATGACGTCTGTTAGATACAACCGCTGTAAAAATGACTCATGTAACTGTTTTCTGATCCGTCACAGCTGCAGTCGGAGTTTGTTTGAGGTTAAGGTTTGGAAAAAATGGCGGTCACAGGTCAAAGAAACTAAAGTGGAAAAGCTTTGTTGAGCCATCGGTCGCCCTGAGAACGTCCTTTCATCCTGCCAACAACTCGTCTGAAAGCACCTCGGAAGACGAGGAGCCGCAACAACATCACAACACTTCGTGGGCTTTTAGCTGTTTGAACATTTAACTAGAGCCAAAACAAAAAGTCCAGCAGGAAACGTTTCCTTCTCACGTCTTCTATTTATGGAAGATTTCTCATGTGTGAACATAAAGATCTTTGGGTTTTGGGGTCATTCAAACAAATTCATGGGCTTAAATATGTGATGGGCATTTTATTTTTTACAATTTTCTGACAATAAATCAATGTGGAAAGTAAGAAATATTATCTGTAAATGAAAATAATCGTTAGTTGCAGCCGAACGTTCAACGTTTTTCTAGTGAGGACAGGAAACAGGAAACAGGAAACAGGAAACAGGAAACAGGACAGAGGATCTGTGAACACGATCAGGATTATTGATTCATCTGTCCATGATTATTTCTCCATGAATCCTGTCAGAGTATGAAACGGAAGAAAATAAAGAAATACGTCCATCACAGTGTCTTTTGTCCACTGTTTTAAAAAATAAGAAGTTTTTTGTTTAGAAAACAAAAAAAAATGTGATTTTTTTTTTAGCATTTTGCTTTAAAAAATGATGAGTCACCTGTTTCATTAATTTTCTGTCAAAAGACGTCTCAATTAACCGTTTCTCCTTCATCCATCACCCTGTCGGATGACATTGATCAAAGTTAGAGCGACGCGGCGTCTCGACCACAAACGGATTGGAAATAAACAACGTGTGACCTGCGTGTCCTCTCTGAGGAAAACTACCACTGTCTCTCTCTCTGTCTGTCTGTCTCTCTCTCTCTCTCTCTCTCTCTGTCTCTCTCTCTCTGTCTGTCTGTCACTGTCTGTCTCTCTCTCTCTCTCTCTCTCTCTCTCTCTCTCTGTCTGTCTGTCACTGTGTCTCTCTCTCTCTCTGTCTCTCTCTCTCTGTCTGTCTGTCACTGTCTCTCTCTCTCTCTCTGTCTCTCTCTCTCTGTCTGTCTGTCTCTCTCTCTCTCTCTCTCTCTCTGTCTGTCTGTCTCTCTCTCTCTCTCTCTCCCTCTCTCTCTGTCTCTCTCCCTCTCTCTCCCGCTCTCTGTCTCTCTGTCTGTCTCTCTCTCTCTCTCTCTCTCTCTCCTCTCTCTCTCTCTCTCTCTCTCTCTCTCTCCCGCTCTCTGTCTCTGTCTGTCTCTCTCTCTCTCTCTCTCTCTCTCTCTCTCTCTCTCTCTCTCTCTCTGTCTGTTTGTGTATGATGTGTTACTCTTCCATTTGCCCTGAGGAGAGCATTCATGATGTTTTGTAATGGTCAGCTCCATCACCCTCCCTCCTGTCCACTCCAACGTACCCACCAGGCAGAACCACTTAAAAGTCTTTTATGTTGCTTTTCCTTCTTTCTTTTCTCTCCTCCGCTCGGCCTTTGTTGCAGGATGAATAAGATGCTGAGAGCCGACGGGCTGCCGGCCTTAATGGTCTCTCCCTTTTACCTGCACCTTATGAGCTATTTGAATTTCACCACTGATGTTTTGCCATTGCCTCATCCTGAGAATGAGAGAACGGGGCTCAAACTTCTTGACAGAGTCTCTCCATAATTCATTACTCCTGTCGCACACAGCGCGCACACACACACACACACGCACACACACACACAGAAAGAACGCCATAAATAACGTGTTAGATTTTCATCTCCCTTTCTAATGTGATAAAACAAACACACACAGACGAGCAGCTTGGTGAGAAAAGTGGAATCGTGGAAACATCTTCTAAAACAAGAAACACCACATTACAACATCCTTCTCCTGACGTCCTCCATCTACTTCTTATGTGCAACAGAGGAGGTTCAGGCAAAACTTGCTACGCAAAGGCGGCTGGCCACAGCTCCGATATAACACGTCCCTGAGAATCAACAGCCAGCGTTCTCCCATTTATCAGCACTGATTACATGTATTGATCTGACAGAACATGGAGGATTCCCAGTTGAGAGGGTTCAGCAGACTGGAAACACAGCGGCTGGATCCTGGTCTGTCCAGACTGGAACAGACTCTCACAAAGTCCTTCAGCTGTTAGAGGAGTCAGTGTTTAACAGCTTCTTGTCTTTATTATCCAGTAAATACACAAATCATAATTTCAGGTCATGTTACATTTTTCTCATGTTTATGAGATAATAAAATAAAAACCATTCTGTGGCTGATAAACACAAAATCCCAACATATAAATTAAGAGTTAAGATCAAATAATGACCACGAGGCCGCTCGCTCATACTGAAGGTGAAGCACGTCACAGCTTAGTTTGAATCTCTGTGTGTGACATAGATTTTTTTTTGTGCCCAGAATCGTTTATCAGTTGCAAATATTTCCTGACGTGCTCCAGGCAGCAATTTTTTTTTCTTCTGAAACGAGCATGAATATGAATAGTGTTTTGGAATGAAATAGGAATGGAAATGGAAAGTCTGGTTTAATGTGCTGATAGACTGACAAACAGTACTTCCAACCGCCTGCACAAACATCATTGAATTTCAGGGACAAAAACACTTGCACATGCTTGAGAAAAGCCCAGAGGAACAGAGCTCCGCTTGCTCCAATATTCCTTCTGTATTCTGCACCAAATCAGGTGTTTAATGGCTTTGTGGTCGCGAGGAGCAGCCGACTGTTTGGTTTGTATGCACGGGAGGGCGGCTGGCCTGGAGCTGGAACTATTTTCTGCTGGCATCACACTTCAATACTCTGCCCTCAACAGCCTGTTATTCTTTAAACAGTGATTGGAATAATGTTGACTATTAAAAGGCTAAATTACAAGTGCAGGAGTGTGAAGGCAACAGTTATTAAGATGTGGCCCGTAGAGCAGTCGAAGTGTTTTCATATGGACTCGACAATAAATTCTCATTTAATGACTCCAACTGCTGCAGCCACAAATAATTAGCTGGAAAACTGAAGGCTGCGTTCAACATGATTGATTCATATTTGATTGTTTTTCAAAGAATGTCTGAACATTTTGAGACATCATAAGGAAGTCGCCTGTGCAGACATCTGAATCAACGAGTGTCAAAGTCTGCATTTAAACTCAAAACGAGGACAACATGGGTTTAAACATTTTCACCTTTCGTTCAACTAAAACATTTACATATATTCTTCCAATCGAGCAGCAGCCACGTGCTCCTGAGCCTCTGCAGCCATCTGCCATCCGTCTCATCTACTCTGGTTTTATTCTGAGATAAATGCAGCTTTTTTTGTTTCTTACAACGCAGCACTTGTGCAGAGAGCAGCTCTCTCTCCTGCACGCACTCCTGGCAACTTACGGTCCTGGAAATGATTCTTCTGCTGAACTGTTGACCCGCCGCCACCACGAGCCCCAGCGGCCCAGCCACCCCCCCACAGCATCATCTTAAAAAGTAAAACACATTTAATTAAGGTAAGAGCTCAGGAGTCGTCAAAAGCTGCATTACTATTATTGCACGTTTGTGACAAATGTCTCTGTGACATATTGCACAGCACATTCTCCAACTACAGCAGCAAATGGAGCGACTTGAGGAGAAACACAAAACAGAAATCGAATAGCACTTCACACAAGCACTTGCCAGCTCTCTCTCTCTGTCTCTCTCTCTCTCTCTGTCTCTCTCTCTCTGTCTCTGCATTGGTCTATTGACTTTGAGCTTTGCTGACTCAGGTCATTGAACACAAATATTCTGAATATTTAAGTCATTTCAACCACTGAATATAAGCTTCACTCAGTCATGACCTGAAACCTGCACACCTGTGTGAGCAATCAGCAACACTGAGTCCTGCAGACCAGCTGGTAGTTTGCTCAACATCGCCATCTAGTGCTGACACTGGGTCACTCCCTGTGTAAAGTGCAGTGGTGCCTCAGGGGAATCAATGGAAACACTACAACAGCAATGATCATCCTGACCCATCTAATGACCATCGAGACCTTCTGATGAACGCAGAGTCCAGACTTCCAGCTGGACGACTGTCTCAGTGGTTTTCAGTCCTCAGCACCCAGAGAGGTTCGCTGCAGATTTGACTTCTTCTGTCCTACCAGCTACTCGATTACAGTTAATTACATCCACCCGGGGGCCAAGGTCGACTACATCCTGATGAGATGACTAGAATAAAAACCAGCAGAGCTCTGGGACCTGAGGACTGCATGAGAAAGTGAAGAGACCGAGGACAAGTCAGGAAATGAGGATAAAACCTCAAAGTGACAAAAAACATGACAAATAAAAAGAGACAAACTTTTCACACAAACTGATGCTTCAAACACAGACAGCAACAACAGTGATCATGCAAATACATTAAACTGACAAAGAATCAAATTTATATAATGTCATGTAATATTGGAACTGGAAATCCTACTAAATAAAAAAATACCAATATTGTTTACTTTTCATAAACTAATTTCATTTTTTGCCCATTTAGAGCAAGATTTAAACAAATATGCAGCTGAGCTTTCAAGACCTGCAGGTTATTTAAGGTTCTTATATCATATATTGAATATCACACACACAAGGATTTATCCATCTGCTGCAAATCACAGACCAATCACATTACAATTTAAAATCAATTTCAGCAGGATGCAATAAAGCTGCAAATTTACAGACACAACACAGAGACAGCTAATAAAAAAGTAAACAGGAACATTATTTCAATTATAATACAGAAGATTAAAAACATCCCACATGAATGAAATGACTATAAATGATCTAAAATGAAAGTATGATTTTTAATCAGAGATCATCAGTGTTTAATTGATGATCATCTGTGTGTGAAATAATTGAAAACAGGATCAAAGATCAGAGCTCACCTGCAGGAGGGAGGCGTCCTAAACAAACTTCATCCTCCTGGACTGGATGCAGACAAACGACACAGGAGGAGTCGCTCCTCACAGTCACTGTGGTGAAGAGTGTGTCTGTGCAAACATGAGTAAAGTCCTCAGGTTCGTGTCGCTGCAGTTTCCAACTTGAGCTTCAGCCTCTCTGCTGCTGATCTGCTGCAGCTGCTGCCCACAGCACAGCAGCCAAAGAGCCGCGCAGCCGGCGAGAGAGTGATCCCCCCCTCCCCCTCCGCGCCGCCGCGTCTGGACACAGACACACAGGACTTCCGGTTTCTGGTTCGTTTTTAACGTCAAACTACCTCTGTTTTACTCCAGCAGAAGGAAGCAAAAAAATTACAATAAAAATGAAATATACTGAATGAGGATTTTGCTCATGCGTGCTAACAAAAAGTCCTTCAACAATCAGCAACATGAACATTGATTTACAATCATTTATTGATTGAAGTTCAATATTCACTGGTATCAGTCCTTGTTGGATGTGACAGCTGCTGCGATAATATCTAATAATATCTAATATGATACATTTAATATATCCTCATTTCAATGTTAAACTTTATTTAACAGTTTTGTATGAGTTGTTGTGTTGACAGTTTTGAATGAATCAGTGTAGTTTTGGGTTTGTTGGTCAGAATAACAACATGTACAGACATTGACTGGAAACCAGAGCTCCCAGTGCCTCAGAACTCACTGGGACACAGAACTGGAACTTCTAGTAAATTCACTCTTTTGTGTATTGTGACTTTTTCCTGCACACCAGCACTTTTCACCAGCTCCCTGTCATGTCACCTCCATGTCAGGTTCATGTTGACCCAAATGAACTTCATTACCCAGGAGGCACCTCTCTGATTTTCTCTGTCAGAGGTTTTGGTTTGTGTGACACACTGAAAGCAGAGAGAAGGTAAAATATCCAGTAATTTGTCATAATACAAACAGCTTGTTCTGAATCAATAATTGAAATTTTTGTTGGTTAAATAAATTTATTTTGTGAACATCAGCAATGTTTCCTGCATCTTTTATTCACTTCAGAATGTTGACCACAAGGGGCAGCACTGAGCGAGGTGAAATCACGTCCTAATATTGATATGGGACATTTAATTTGATAAATTTACTGTTTGATGATGGACTTAATGGAAACGGGTTTCGTCATGCAGAAGTGGGCGTGGCTTCAATTTAATGGAAATCAGAGGCACAACGTTAGATGATTATCATTATTTATTTCATCTAATTTTTTGTTTATTTTTTTACTTTACACTTTTACTTGTTATCCTGAGGGATCGTTGAGAAATTCGTTGATGAACACTAAACTGATTACGTGACGTGTTCAGGTTCACTCAGATATCGCTTAAGGATTTAATACTATGATGGTTTTAGACTGTATCTGAGCTACGTAATACTCGGATATGTTTTACATGAAGGAAGAACTTTTTTGTTCTCTAACATGTAACTTGATCACACACTGGTGGTTTCTGGTTTGTCTCTTTCCCTCTTTATCATGAGAGATCATAGTTTTTCTTCGTCCAACAGCACCTGAACGCAGCAAGAGAGGGGCGTGCTGGTGCGTGATGACGTCATTGGGTTCGTGACGCGCCCTTCCTGAAGTTCAGCGTGACGTTTACAAGCGTCTCTTCCCGCTTTGCGATAAAACATCTGGAAGACGAGAAGAGACGGAGACACATGGATCAGACCCGAGTGTGAAGATGATCAAGACGGAGAAGATCCTACATCTGAAGAGCTGCCGCGGCGGGAAGGTCCGAGTGGTCCGTGAACACTACCTGAGGGAGCGGGTTCCGTGTGGGAGCTCCGTGTGTCCGGCGGACTGTGAGAACGGTGGGGTCCAAAACAAAGACACACACACACACACACACACACACACTGCAGCTAACATCACAACAAAGACACTGACACACTCACACACACACACACACACACACACACTGGCTTTTATTCACACTGACAGTGAGTTCACAACAAACACACACTGCAGCTAACATCACAACAAAGACACTGACACACACACACACACACACACACACACAACATTACAACATCACAACGAAGACACTGAACACACACACACACACACACCATCACAACAAAGACACTGACACTATATGAACACTGTGTAATGTTAAATATTGCAAGTCGAAAGCATGAATAGAAAATATAGAATTAACATCATGTGATTCATATATGACAAATATTATAAAAACAATCTGTACAATATGACCTTTATTATCAGGTCAACTCCACTGAAATCACCACAGAAATGATCAATTATGGAAGAATGGGGGCAAAAATTCAGTTTCGACTTGTCGCTGCTTATTTCTGAACCAGATGGCAAAGTGCTGCCTGGAGATTTGACGCACTATGTGGTGCCTGACGTCGGCGTGGTGGTCGACTACCTGGAGATCTTGGAGTTGAGGGAGCTGCAGGGCATCGTGTTCACCCAGACCGCCTGCCAGGCTGTGCAGCACAGCAAGGGACGCAGGTACACTCCCCTCAACGTGTGTTTGTTAATGTAAGGGAAGTCGTCACGAGGTCTTTAAACAGGTCGCTGCAGGTCGGTGTCTCAGGCTCATTTTTCTACCTGCAAATACAAGACTTTCAGCTTCAGGCAGCCTGTAGGAAACAGGACAGGTCCTGTGGTCAAGACCTTTAATTCCTTAAGCCGTTTTTGAATTAAGTCTCTAATGACAACCTGCCTGCATAAGTTCGTCAGGAGTGGGTCGGGGTCAAGCTCATTATATCAAAGCTCTGCTGATGAAGCTAAACGAGATCCGGCCTGCGACTTGAAAATTCTCTCCCACACAAACACGCAGGAGTGCTTTTGACAAACTTGATGAACACTGTAAATAAGGAGTCCCGCACGACCTCTGGTTTTGATTCCAGCTTACGCTGCCATTCTAAAATGTTGCATCATTAATATGATGAAGCTTCACTTTTTGATAATGTGAGGTAGACATAGCTGGTAGAGCATATGCTGATGCCATACTGTGTCAGTAATTGCAGTTTTCCATTCACACCCAGGGAGCCCACAGGAACGAGCTCTCTAAGTGTGTGTGTGTGTGTGTGTGATGACTTTGAGTTTCTTTGCAGCTTTGCTTTTCTATCAACTCACAATTTTCTATGAACCTATAATTACCTGATAATATATAGGAAAACACTAAAGTGCATTTTATGCTTATCTTATGTATTAAAAGAAATATCCTGCCTAGTGCTCTTCACCACTGTGAAAGTCTGTGATTTGGACCCGTAACCGTGTGTTTTTCTGTTGTGGGTGTGTGTGTGTTCAGACAATACAACCGTCTGCGAAACCTGCTCAAAGACCCTCGACATGACTGTGTGCTGTTCGCCAATGAATTTCAAAACTATTCCTATTGTCCACGAGAGAAGGGGGAGAGCCAGGAGAAGTGGCAGACCAGGTCAGTGCCCATCACTTCCCCAACACCGTCACCAGCACCAGTGATTTAAGTCGCAGTCAAAACCAGCAGTCAGCTCTAAAGTCTGGCTTCAGAGCCGCAGCTGCAGGTACGAGCAGGGACCTGATCAAGTCTTTTGGCCAATTCCAGGATGGGGTCGCTCCAAGTCCATGACTAAATTATAACATAAAGTTCTTCCCAAATTCTTTGTAACAATGATATTTAGAGGACGTACTAAATCAGGTTGCACCATTAAAACCTAAGATGAGCTAGTAAAGACGTTGGGGATGTGTGAATTGGATGCGAGGATTAATTGCTTACTGCAGCTCTGAACTATCTCTTTAACCAAATCTCGCACATTTAGCTGCTCTGTTTGATCCCTCCCACCCCAGAAGTTAAACTCCAGTATTTCCCAACTTTGAGAAATGAGAACATGAGTTTGTAATTTTCATTGTGAAATTGTTGTCATGTATCTGTTCCTCTTCCTTCACAAGAAGAAAAATGCAGTTCAGTAATGCATAAACCCTGAATTCCTTCAACTTCAGTTCAACTTGTGCAGCAGAGGCTGGTGGTGCAGAAAGACCACTTAGAGCCCCCCCACCGGCTAAGCTGTCCATCAAACATTTATAATGGCTTGTCTCCATAGGGACTTGAGGGCTGAAGGGGTAATTTCAGTGTTTCCAAAGATGATTTTCCTTCTCTTCAGGTAGAAAACAAGTATAATAACAAAGGAAACAGCAGCTCTAGAGAATGACAGATATACAGTGTAGACTTTATTATAGACTTTAATTATACTTGTTTTCTACTTAAAGTGGATCAAGATGAACAGGAGAGCACGTCCCCCTGCAGATTTGAACATATAAGCCACAAAATGTTTTTCATTCCATTCAATAATAAGATAACACTGAAGTTTGATGCTCTGCCAAAGGTCTGTTTGACAAAAAGCCACAGATGATAAAGTGGATGCATGAAATGGAGACGAGTGTGCTGACGATGGGATTTATTTTTATTGATTTCCAACTGTAACTGCCCAGTAGCCAGAATCCATGAATCCAAAGTTCAAGTCAAAGTGATTTGAAACAGAGAAAACCAAACAAATTCAGTCTCTGTGAAGGTATCGCAAACACTTGTTTGATATTTTCACCCAATTATCAAAATTATTATTAATGTTCTTTTAGATCAAATAGTGAACCAGTTGTATCTGCTGCAACGATGAAGCTTCCGGCAAGATGAAAAGGTTCAGTCACCAGCTACCTGCTGCCTGTGTGAGCAGAACTTTACCTCTAATACAGAAGGAAGAGATGAAGAGGAGCAGTGAAGGTCCTGCTCACCGTCATGATGTTTGTTAGAATAAAGATTCAGTCAGAACGGCTGTTGATGGTGAGGTACATCAGTGTTATACATGATGTCGTCCCCAAACTTTTTAGTTGAGTTTTAAAGACAGAAGGCTGGTGCTGCATCTGCTGTCATGAAACAAGTTTAGTGCCTAAACAAGACAGTAAACTGAGCCGTAAATGATCTGTATTCTTTATGATGTTGAACCACCATTTTGACTTACAGGTAGTTTTACTTTAATTATGCTGGAGTAACTGAATGCAACATATTCAGGTTTAGGGCTTTAACAGGCAAGCTGTCAGCATACATTTTGTATCTGTTAATTACCTGTGTGTGTGTGTGTGTGTGTGTATGTGTGTGTGTGTGTGTGTGTGTGTGTGTAGGTGTGTGTACTCTGCAGCAGTATGGTACCATAACCACCTGGCAGGTATGATGGATATCGTGATGATCACAGAGGACCAGGACGCTGTGGCTCAATACAGCAGCCTCAACTCCGGAGTGTACGTCATCTCCGTCCAGGTGCATGACTTACCTGCACACTACCATTCACACCACGTAAAGCTAATCTCTGTAGGTTCAGTGCAGTCCATAAATATTTGGACGGTGAGACACTTGCAACATATTTGAAATCGATACGAGGAAGCAATCTCACCTCAAGGTCAATTTCAGTCATATCCAATGATTTTTCTCAGCAGATGCTTTTTGCCCAGTTTTCATTGAATTGTAGATGTTCATTTTTTTCCCTGAGTGCTTTTATAACCTTCATCCATATTGGCTGGGCAGTTTAGAAGTTGTAGCCCTGTACTGATGGAAATTTGAGCATCCACAGTTCCATGACAACTGGACAAACTCAGTCTGCTGATGAAGATAATGTGTTATAGTTGAAAGCTTTACATCAGCAACTAAATGGTTCCTGTGGTGAGTGTTGTGTAACTCGATGTTTCCAAAGTTAGGGGTGAACTTTGAGCCTCATATCAAGACTTACAGCAATAACTAACTGTGTTGCTTTTTAAAGGATAATTCTGGTTGAACACAGCTCAGGAATATTTACATAGATTTGGCCATTGTCTCTGTCCTGTATGATGACGCAGCACAGTAATTACAGTCAACTGGAAACGTCACTAAAGAGACGTCCAAAGAGAAACATGATCAATGATACAATTAAAGAAATGGAAATAAGTACAGGAAGTCAAAGTTGAAGCAGGAAGTGTCAGTGTCAGTCTTCTTTGTCACAGTGTTCCCACATGTTAGTAATAACATCACTATCATCACCAAATCACCTGCAGAGAGGAACAATGGCAAAACTGCAAAAAAGTAAACTGGTTTTGTTCATAAATTACAATTTGCTTGGAATTGAATGACAGCAGAAACGTGTAGTCCAATAACATCTCACGATCATGGCATCACAACACGATTCGTCTGAAAGTCGATTTAATGATCACTCAGCCGTCAAGACGTCACAGGTGCTGTAGAGGATGAGGCGAAGGAGGCGAAGGAGGCAACAGACCAACAGACGTGGCTACAAAAGACTGTAACACATCTGGCCTGTTTAGCCTCAAACCTCAGTCTTATTTATGCTACAGCACATCACGGATTGCTTAGAATGCTGAAGTGATTGTGTCCCACCTAATTGTCTTGCATTGCCATGCTCCGTATATGCTCCGTCCATATCGCTCCATTGAGCTGCTTGACAACTAATATGCTATTGGAGTAGTGAAGGGAAAAATTGTCAGAAAAAGTAAACTGTCATGGCTGGTTTAAAGTTTTGATGAAGTGGCTACAGTCGGACTCGGTGGAGCGCAAAGAGTCGTTTCAACACGCGAGAAGCTGTGATGAATCACAGGAAACCTCACAGATACTCTGTAAGCTGCTTGTTCTGAGGGAAAGAGCAGGAATGTTTTTGTCTTGTCTACTTGTTCACGGCTTTCAAGTCATTATGGACGATAGTATATAATAATGGGAATTAAGCTGATAGGTGGATAATCAGGCTGTTCCCGGTGTCACCTGGTGTTTTAGTATTCAGTGGATTTCTAGTGTAGCCTAACATTCATAGAAATAGGTTTCCTGTTTAAGCTGAGAGTTAATATCTGTGTGTGGCGTGAGCGTGTTACACTGTACAGATGCAGTTTGTCTGTCCAGAGCAGATGTTACAGCATAAATGAATGATGAGAACTGACCTGTCGGCCGCCACAGCAGAGCAGAGAAGAGACAGGACTTCTTTCAGGGTTCAGGGTTCTGGAAGTCAAAGTCCAGTCTGTTTCCTCAAAGCCGCTGTTTCATGACGGGAACTCCTGGTTGAATCATCAGCTTTGAAAAATATCTGCTTTTTGATAAAAAGTCAGTGCGCGTGTGCATAAAAACGTACAGTCTGCTGCAGCTCCCAGAGAGCCATCCAATCACAGAGCTTAAAATTGTGACGTGTGTGTTGGTGAATTGAAGCTAAAAATTAGACTAAAGCTAATCAAATATTTGGCATCTGATGATTTCAGGATTTCTCAGTAATGAGGATGAAATAATTCAAACCGGCCCAACATAAGCCGTCACTGAAATATCTGTGACTGTGTTTCTGTGATAAAGAATGCTGTCATTACAGGAAAACTTGGAAAGTAGGGAAAAATACTGCAGGAACCTTCTGTCTACTTCACAATCTTTTGCTGACTCAACTGAAATTGAGCATAAAAGGACCAAAAATTGGGCCTCTGCAGGAACGTCATTAGAATAATGGAGGCCAAACACAGTCATTTATTTTAAATTTGAACCCTGAGAATGAACCGTCATGAACCGTCAACAGAATCCTACATGAGTGTCTGTGTTATCGTCTGACCCATAAAGCCAGTTATTATTTCATCTGTTCCTGAAATGTGTCTCTTTATTTGCCAGGATTTTTTGCGAGACTTCTGGCCGGAGCTGCAGGCAGCTCACGAGCTCTACAGCTCCGTCTCCCAGGCGCTGCAGGAGAAGGAGAGCGAGGGCTCGCAGAGAGAGTACGTGGAACATCTGCCCGCTGAAATCCTGGAGGCTGGAATCAAGTCTGGACGTTACATTCAGGTAGAGTCCACCTGCCTGGTTTCTGTCGACTGAGTCTTTCATTATGATGTTTGTGAAGAGAAATTTACAAAAGGCTTCTTGAAATGTTTCTGGAAAAAACTTCAAACTTGTGAATGACAGGTACAAATCTGAAAATCAACTTGTTCGAATTTGGTTATTCAACGAGTAGTACAAATATTTTCAATGGCAGTGGTATAAATACTGTATATTTCAGAGGAGGTAGTACAATAAAGGATGATTGTTTCACATGTTGGCCAGATGGAGGACAGTACTGAGCATGCTCAGTCTGCTCACTCATGCACCAAAGAGAGTTGAGAACATCTTAACCTCCGAAATGGCCAATTTTTTTAACAGACTGGTGAATGAAACTAGATTTTTAATGTTCCTAAAATCAAAATGACTCATTTCTTTCTTTCCTTTTTATCAGGGCACTCTGAATATCAACAAGCACCACAACGAAGCTTTCATCATGACGGAGGGTTTGTCTGACAAGAACACAGGTGTGAAACTACATCGACCGGATCGTCCAGCCGTCGTCACCACAAACCAACGAACGTCTCATTTCAGGATCTGATTGGCTGACCCTGCTGCCTCTCTCCCCTCTCCGCCGTCTGTCCTTCCTCTCTCTCAGATCTGAGCTGCGGCGTGTTGGTGTACGGTAATAAGAACCGTAACAGAGCCATGCACGGCGACACGGTGGTGGTGGAGCTGTTGCCAAAGAGCGAGTGGAGAGGGAAGGTCACGGCGCTGACTGAAGGCCAGGGGGAGGAGAAGAGCGGAGAGGAGAGCGAGTGCAAACCGATGGCGTCAGGTGGGACCGTCCACAGTGACTGAACTCATTAACTCTACTAATTATGCTGCTAATGTTTCTGTCCTGCTGTTTGACTGTTTGCTTGTTGGTGTTCAGGATTTCTCAAAAACTATTTCGAGGAAAGTTGAGTCACGGGCCAAGAAACAAACAACGATTTTTGAATGAACCTTGAAAAAAAAATGATTCAGTTGTTTTATATATATTAAAGATACAACAACAGTTACTGCACAGTATTCAGTATTATACATTCAGCGTTTTGACCCAAAAGCAACATGTTCTTTTTGAGGTCTAAGAGGTTTCCAACCTGCAGTGTTTCCATCATGTTTGCTTGCAGTCACTCTTCTTCTTCTTCTTTGCTAATTGCTGCCGTGTTGCTGCAAAAACCGCTGACAGGAATATTTATCCCACTCACCAAACTTGTCTTCATAGTTCTTGACTGGTCGAAAACTTCATGTTACTTTTAATGCATGTTTCAATGCTTAAAGCTAGAATTGAAGTTCATCCGTGGCCTTCGGGAGCTTCATGTGTGACGAAATGATCCAACTCAGATCAGTTGAAAGCTCTGAATGGATTGAACTGGACCTTTGAGAGGAGACAGATATATGCATGTTTTAACACTGGTTTAGATTCATTCATTTTGTTGCAGTATTTATCGAGATAATAATATACCAAGATAATTGTGGGCAAGATATTCACAATATGAAATTTTAATATTTCAAATGCCTGGTTGCAAAACTTTACTGGTATCAACTGACTGAGCTGTATAATTTTGTCACTAGTTCATAAAGTATTTTCCAACTCGAGTGTCTCTGTACTGATGTCTGATATTCACATCTCCAGGCCGTGTTGTGGGGATCCTGCAGAGGAACTGGAGGGACTATGTGGTAACTTTTCCCCCCAGGGACGGGACTCAATCCCAGAGCAGGAATTCCCAGCGAATCCTGGCTGTGCCCTGGGACCGTCGCATCCCCAAGATCCGCATCAGCACTCAGCAGGCTGATGCTCTGCAGGTCTGGTTCATCAGTGCAGCCGTTTCTGGAGAGCAGAAGCTGAAAGGGGTTTGAAATCAGCTGAACATGAGGGTAAATGAAGGAATGTGTCAACTCCATCTCTTCTCCAGGAGCACAGAGTGGTGGTGCGCGTCGACTCGTGGGAAAGCACGTCGCTCTATCCAAACGGCCACAGCGTGCGGGTGCTGGGTCGGGCCGGAGAGCTTGAGACGGAGATCCAGACCATCCTCATAGAGAACTGCATCCACGTGCCTCCTTTCTCAGACGCACAGGTCAGAAGAGAATGAAGCCGCCGTCACAGACCGAGTGAATTTAAAGCTGCGTGAAGTGATTTATTTGTAAGATGTTTAGAGGCAGCAAACCCAACAACAAGCTGAATAATACGACATGTGATATGTTATTTCTTATAAAGTTGTTACAGCTGACATGTCAGCAAACACCTGCCAACACATTTAACAGACACAGAGTTGTTTTCACACACCTGACAAGTAGAAGTTCAATATTTTCCAGCAGCTTCTCAGAAAACGCTTTAACTGCTTCATGTTGCACTTTCTTCACCAGATAATCGTGAAGCCATTCAATGGTTTAAAAACCAATGAAATAATCCTGAATTGAATTTTGTGGTCGACAGGAAACCGATGCAGACATGAAGAAGAGCATTTATTAGAAATCTCTGACTGGATTTGTGGTAAAACTGTCGTGACGCTGCCACCTAGAGGCCGTGCCCTTGGACAGTGTTTTTCAGGGCTCAAGTGTCTCTTTTAAACTGTAGAGTCCAAGAATGTTTATGTGCCTCCTGTTCTTTGTAAAGGAAATTCTCTTCACCCGACGAGGACACGATGATGAACACTGAGCTGCACACAGAGGAAAAGAACAGCCTTGTTGAAATAACTTGTCTTTTTTCTTTTTAAATTCACATGTGCTTACCTGCTCTTTTTTTCTATGTATAACAATCCAAGGACTTGATAGAATCCGTGAACCTTTTCTTTCTGCTCAGCTTCACATTGCTGATTTTATTTTGTAAAGAAAGGCCTCTGCTGAAAGAAGTGTCTCAGCGCAGAGCACAGACAAAATAAATAATTCATACATGTCTCATCACTTTGGCTCCAGTGTTGCTCAGCTGCTTTTGTGACATTTTCAAGACCTTATGTAACCTTGTGTTTTCTGCCTGTGTCTGCCTTCAGCTGAGAGAGATGCCGGTCAACTCTCCTGAGAAGCCGTGGAGGGTGGATCCCGGCCAGGTGGCGGAGCGGCGGGACCTCAGGGACACTCACCTGGTGTTCAGCATCGACCCGCGGGGCTGCGAGGACGTGGACGACACGCTGTCGGTGCGCAGCCTCGCGGACGGGAAGCTGCTGGAGCTGGGGGTCCACATCGCAGACGTCACCCACTTTGTCAAAGAGGACTCGCTCACTGACTTGGAAGCACGTACGAGGTTAGGAGCCAATGGGATCGTAGCAGAAATATGTGAGAGTCAGAAGAAGCAAGCAAGAGTTTGTAGAAATGTGTTGCCTGTGTCATCGGAGCGTGGAGTCCCTGACAGTCTCAGCTCCGTGTTGTAAAGTGACTGTTATTTTGTGCAGCCCTTGAATATAGTTTCCATGTTTGTTCTTGTTTAGATCTGAGACAGTCAGACATGATGCATTTGCAGAAATCAAACTCTAAACACAGAGAACATCTTTTCAGTACTTGCTGCGTTACATTGGCTCCATATTCGCTTTGGTTACATTTAAAGTGCTCCGTGGTTTTTCTCTGCTCTATATTTCTCATCTTTTAACTCTTGAACTAAGACCCTCACAGTTCAGGCTCAAGACAAAGGGGGATCATGTTTTTACTGTTTCAGCTCTGACACTGTGGAATAAACTCCCACTCAGCATCAGATCAGCCGTGAGGGCCACATTTCAAAAAGATTTTTAAAGCCTGCCATGTTCGATGACTTTCAATTCAGCCGTTTTATGTTGTTCTTTTGTATGTTGTTTTATTTCTCTGTGTTCGGCTTCCCCTGAAATTCTTGCTGTATTTCACGGTATCTTATTTTATGCACACACTCATGAAGCTCTTTGTTTACTTACTGCTTTACTTCTGTAAATTTAAGGAGGTGTTTTCACATTTTCTCTTACTGGAGTGTAAAAGCAAGAAATGTGAAGCACATTTGTTTATGCATGAAAACAAATTACTTATTTATTTCATAACTTTATCAATAATTACTGATGAACTGTAAGTGATCCCGGCCTTAGTAATACAGACAGTGATGAAAGTGATGCAGAGAAGGTGGAAAAACCAGGAGACCCAACTCTGAATATTTAGTTATACATGTGAGGGAATTAGTTTTTTGCAAAGCCTCTTTTTAAGATGCAAAAAGATGCCAAGCCGCTGCTTTGATGTTTCTTCTTCCTTGACCTTGTTCTTCTTCTGTCTCTTTCTAAGGGCTACGACCTACTACCTGGCAGACCGCAGGTACGACATGTTACCTGCTGTTCTGAGTGCAGACCTCTGCTCCCTGCTGGGAGGAGTCGACAGGTCGGTGACCTCCACTTCTCTGTAGTTATTATCATCCTTTAGTTTAGGAAGGTGTCAGTTAATTAACAGGCATTAGTGAACACATTAAATTAAACCTGTACATTGTGTGTGTGTGTGTGTGTTCACTGTTATTCCAGGTATGCGATGAGCGTGCTGTGGGAGCTCGACGCACACACCCTCGCCGTCAACAAGGTGTGGTACGGCCGCACGCTCATCCGCTCCTCCTACCAGCTCCACTACGAGCTGGCCCAGGCGCTCCTCAACGGAGAGCAGGCCGAGGTCCCGGAGCTGGCCGAGCTCGGGTCCGAGGAGAAGGACGCTCGGCTCGCTCAGCTCACGCAGGCTCTGGAGACGCTGACGCACGTAGCTCGACACCTCCGGGCTCAGAGGGACAGAGGAGGAGCACTGGAGCTGGAAGGGGTGGAGGTATGATTGACTTCTAAAGATTGGGAGTCGTAACGGTTCCCTGTCATTCAGGAGATGGATCCTCTCCTGGGATCCATTCATGAACAGTTTGTCCACTGTGGTGACAAAGAGAATGAATGATACTGTTCATCCTTCATCCCAGATGGGATCACATGACAATGATGTCACGGAATAACTTCTTTCTTAGATCATGAAATGAAGAACAGTATAAAACAAAATACATTTCATTTTTATTTCATTTATCTACCACAACTGACTTCTTCTTGTACATCTCGTCTTTATCGTGTTTGGACGTCACTGATGCTCTTGTGGCTGAATGGGAGTAAATCCTGCAGCCAGGTTCCAACACCTGGACACTGACACCAGAGGAGCGGAGCCTGATCATGATCATGATCATGATTTTAGAATGACGTGTTCAGCAGTGTGAGTGTAGCGTTCGGGTGTCCACATACTTTTGGCCATGTTCTGCAGGTCATTATGATGGGTGTCATGTGACAGCCAGTTATAGGTTGCCATTCCATTTTGGAATTAGTTGACATGAATTTAAACGGACTCTCCTCTTTGAAGGGCCGTTCTCTCGGCGCAGAACGAGGCGTCAGTCGAATAATGAAAGAGTAAACACAGCGTGTCCCTTCAGGTTTGAAGATAAATTGAACCAAGGACCAATATAGTGGAGTTATTTTTAAAACCTGACATCCAGGCCAGCAGAGAGGTGTTAATCTTACACACGATCAGAAAGTAGTTTCAGTGGGAAAACTGTAATAAAATCTGTGTGAGTGCAGAGAACTTCACTGGTTTCACATTAGAGTGTTTCAGTTATGATGGTTGGTCGGTCAACTGTTAAAACAAGACATGAATGTTGTCCCTTTATAAGATGCTTTCTAATAAACTGACTTTCACCTTGTTTCGATACTGTAAGTGTGATAGATTGAGCTGTGTTACAGTAGATGTCATCATGGAATCACATGGCGCAATTTTGTGCCAAACGCTGTCAGCTGAACAAAATCATTTAAGCTGCTGGAATAAGAGCATCTCTTCACTGTGTTGGGTCAAAACTCAATGTTTAAAATTATATCTTATAAAGACTTTAAGTGAGTTAGTATAATGACTCACCCTGACAGTCCTGCACTAATGACACTGAGGAAAATATCATTGTCTTGATCAAACAGAGTTCATGTCAACGAATGAAAAGACCAAAACCATGAATGTGTTTGTCTCCGTTCTTTCTGACTCCCTGGCTCTCTCAGCTCAGAGCCCATTCGTTCCTACTAAATCTTTAAAAACTGCTCACAAATATATAGTTTTTATTTTTTTGCTCACTGTAATTTTTAATCACTCAAACAGGAGGAAACAGTTCATGTGTTGGGGACTATTTTCAGCAGCGGATGAATCCACATTTGGTCTCTAGTGAGTCTTTGTGTTTGTGGGATTGAGTCCAGATAAACGACAGTGTGAGTTGATGGTGATGAAGGAACAGTGAGACTCAGTGAGGAGTTTTAATGGACACAGAGGACGAAGACACACAAAACACTTGAAGATAGAGTCACTGTTGGTTTTAGTCTTTTCATGGGATTTGTTGACAATAAGAACAATATAAAGCATCACCAGTCTTTAATATCTCCACTTGAGCTCTTGTTAAAACCAAGAGTTTTGGTTTTCAAGATGTTGAAATTGTTAAAAACATTCTTCCACTTTCTGTCTGTGCTTCATCACGTCCACTGAGTTCATGTGTTCTGTTTTTAAATTCTTTCACATGTTTGAATGGGACTGTTCTTCCCTCCTCAGGTGCGTGCCCAGCTGGATGAGGAGAGGAACATCACGGCGCTGGTCCCCCGGCAGCCTCTGGAGGTGCACGAGACCGTGGCCGAGTGCATGATTTACGCCAACCACTGGGTGGCGCGCAAGATCCAGGAGACCTTCCCTCACCAGGCCCTGCTGAGGCGCCACCCGCCGCCACGGCAGGAGTTCTTCAGCCAGCTGGTGGACAGCGCCGCGGCCGGGGGGTTCGCCATCGACACCAGGTGACATCGTGTGTTTCCACTCGTTCCACTAACTAATATCTGCCTGTGGAAAACTGCAGCTGGAGGATGAGCTTGTCAGTATATTGATCTGTTGCACCACAGTTACACGACTCAGATGATTTCTTGCACTTTATTGCACCGTCAGTTGAAGTTTGTTCCCCTCTTTGGTGAAACATGGTTTATTTTCTTATTTATTTTATATTATCATGCTTTGCCAGCTCGTGGCGGCTGCAGCTGTCAGCTCACAGTGGCTCAGCCGATCAATGAGACATGTTCAAACAGTGACTCTGCTCCTCCAGGACCAACAAGGCTTTGGCGGACTCTCTGGATCAGGCTGTGGATCCACAGGACCCGCTGGTGAACAGGCTGCTGAGGATGATGGCCACGACAGCCATGACACAGGCTGCGTACTTCTCCACTGGTCTTCAGTCCCAAGACCACTTCTACCACTACGGTGCACAAACAACTCCTTCAGAGCTTCTTCAGCTTTGATCACATTATTCTGTGGAACTGCATCAGTCTTTGTGGGTTTTCCCATATTGTTAGTGCAAGTGAAGGATTTTGCTTTCTTCTGTCTGTCCTGTGATTTGATGTTATTATTTAAAAAGCAAGATTTGTAGACCAAGAAGATAAAAAATGAAATGTTATAGAGGCAAACTGTGCTGATGCTCAGTTTCCTGTCTGTCAGGTCTGGCGCTGGACCGCTACACACACTTCACCTCCCCCATCCGCCGCTACGCTGACATGGTGGTCCACCGCCTGCTCACCGCAGCCATCGACGCGGAGAGGGGGGCGGGCCCTGCTAAAGCATTAGCCAATAACAAAGAACTGGAGGAAATGGCTCAACACATCAACAACAAGAACAGGGTCAGTGCTGTTTTGTGATTCTGTCTATGATTGACTTGTTAGAATGAGCTCACTCTCTGACGTCTGTGTGATCTTCCAGGCAGCTCAACAGGCCCAGAAGTTGTCCACAGTTTTGTTCCAGTGTCTCTATTTCAAAGAACGAGACCCTCAGACGGACCAGCGCTGCGTGGCCGACGCCGTCATCTACTCCATCCGGAACAACGGCATGTTGGTGTTTGTCCCAGAGTAAGAAACTAACAGTCAGTTTTGATGAGGACGACACATTCTGGATTTTCTCATTTACGTAGCTCTACATGTTTTCTGATGTGCTCTTTAATAAGCAGTGAGATAGAGGAGACCCTTCATCTGCATTCATCTGTGGTGGAACCAAATATATGGAAAATAAAATGTACTCATTTTCCAATGAAATCAACTCATTGATAAGTGAAAAAAAAAATCCATCAGTTGACTTAAAATTTGGGAAACATTCAGACACTCAGTCTTCAGGCTGATTTACAAAAATACAGTGAAGTAATGTAAAGTACACATTTGTAATCTTTGTAATCCAGGTAACATATTGCTTTCTGTCAGAGGTCTTCAGTGAAGCAGGATTATCTGACGGTGTAATGAAACATCCACCTGTGCTCCGTCCAGGTACGGCGTGAAAGGGCCGGTGTATGTGAGGGATCGAGAGGGTCAGGTGGTGGTGGCAGGTCAGGACGGCAGCTGTGAGTGGCAGAGCGGCTCCATACGACAACATTCAGACCACATCAGCACCACCTCCGGCCGCGGCACCTCCACCTTCAGACTGTTCGACCACATCACTGTGAGTCACACAACTCAGAACTTATTTAGCACCATAATCTCATATCAGTGTCTGTTGATGTCGACCATTGAAGAGGAATCATTTGTGGCAGGTTTGACCATTTTACATCTGCCTCCATCCGTCATGTTGTGATGAATATTTACATCCCCCATCCCAGATGTAGATATGTTGATGTCCCGCTTTCCAGAATGTTTTATTGATTTCAATGATGAATATTCAGGAATATCAATAACCCTCTGCTCTCACAGGTTCGTATTTCTGTCCACTCGACACCTTGCCACGCAGACAGTCTAAAGCTGGAGGTCGTCAGCAACCGGCCGCACCGCAGCGCAGAGCCTCAGCAGCCCCGCTCCCAGGGCCGCAGCCAGCTGGTGCAGGAGGTGGTGCGTCTGGCCGAGGAGGCCCACCAGCAGGCCCAGGAGAAGGCGGCCCGACGGCCCAAACTCTCCAAGGAGGAGCGAGAGTTCAGCCAGAGCAGAACTCCCAATCTGTACTCGCTCCTGGAGGAGGTCAGAGAGCTGGCTCTGCTGGACCTGGAGGTGACGACGCAGGTCTGTGCGACGACCGCGTAGAGCAGCTGCAACACGGAGCCTGATGGAAATGAAGCACCGAGGAGTCTGACATGAATCACATCAGAACAGCAACACGCACAAGATGCTTTTCTCTTTTCCAAATGAACAGTGTTAAATATAACAGGATATTTTAAATTGTGAGAGACATTTTCATGATGTTGTTCAAAAGACAAAAACCTCAGACTTTGGTTATTATGTAAATAGAAAAGAACAGTGACGTCTTTAAGATGTGAAGTTGCTGATGAGACTGTTTGGTGAAAATAGTGAACACACTGAGACATTACATGATATGTAGCACTGACGTTTTAAAATTGGAGACACTTTAACAGCTTCTGATACAAATAAGCATAAGACATGAATCAGGATGAACTATGAGAGTGTGAACTAATGTCTAGAATAATAATCATCTGATTTATGTACAAAACTATTGATAACAAAGTACTTCACTGTTTTATCAGACTTCAGTCTATTAAGAAACAAAGCAGGAAATTTCTCCAAAGATTTTTCTAGATGTTGCTGCAGTTTTCTCACCACTCTGAACACATTCATGGGGAATCAGTGCTAATTACTGACTTGTCGTTAGTGTTTAATAATTAGGCCTCCTGCATTAGTTCAAGTGCTTCTGCAGCTCATGCTCATTTGTATGAAAGTCAAGTGTCACCTCAGAATCTATTTTTGTAACATGGTTGATTATGAGCCTTTGTGCTTTCTGATTAAAGCTGTTTAGATGAATACTCAGCTCTTGTGTAAGTTTGGTTTTTGTATATAGTTTTAACAAAAACACTTTGAAACAAAAATCTGTTCTAACTTCACGTTTTATCACTCAGACATTTGATCCTTCCTACAAAACCTAAAACAGTAAATGTGTCTGAAATCTGCAAAGTTACTAACACAAGCTCTCAGTCGTGCCTTTAAAGTTTCACCTTGTTCTAGAGTTATTTTTGAAGATACAAACTAAATGTCTATTGTATTTTCCAGGGTGCTAATATTTCCAGAGTACACATTAATTATAACAGATTTCATATTACCACATATCTGACTTTTACTCTGTGTGTTAAGATGAGATCACAAAGGTGTCCTCGTACTGAACACACTCGATTTACAATGAAGTGTTTATTATTGTTTGGTATTTAAAAAAACTGTAAGAACATGAACTATGTCCTGGTTTATCAAACATGAAACGACTGAGGAACAGAAGGTTTAAATATGTCACTGCAGTGAAGTTTCATGCTGCACTGATGACGCTACTAAATGAACAATAACAAGGAACTAAACTTGTCTGCAGTTATTGACATGAAGGCGAATCCTCCCAGTGGCAGCATCTGAAAAAGGAAAACTCCAGTTCCATTTAATGCTGCTGCCACAACAACAATACACGACAGCAGATGTGGGATCAGTGCTTAATCATCAGTATATTTCAGACAGGAACAGGAAGAACAGGAATTCTGTTGGCAGCACAGTGAGCTGCTCCTCAGCTCAAACAGTGAGCTGCACTTGAGCATCACTCTCCGTCCTCACAGCCGTTGCTGGGCTGAGGCCGGTTTCTTCCTCTGTCTCACACTGAGGTGATTCAGCAGACGACTCAGAGTCTTTGTGTGGAAGCTGGCTGGGCTGATGCGTGCTGCTGCTGCTGGCTGGCTCCAGGTCTGAATCCTCCACCTCCTCGTCCTGATCTTTAGAGTTGTTGAAGACATTGACAGAGGAGACAGATGTGGGTTCATGGGCTGATGTGGAGTCAACAGTCTGGGAGTCTGAAGGATCTGGTTGAGCAGGAGGAGTTGAACACAGTGATGTTAAATGTTGTCCAAAGAGTGAAACTTCAGCTTTAAGGAACAGACTAACATGTTCCATTGAACTACTTTCTAAGCAGTAGAAGTATATTCTAGACATCTGACTGACAGGATATGATGTGCATTCCTGAAGTATTTAAAAATGCACTGACAGGCCTGACTGCTGGAAGCTTCACCATCTATTGATAATGATTCATCTAAATGCACCTTGTTAGTGACTGACTGAGGTTTGCAGGGATGACATAATTTGATTATTTTAAGATTTGTCTTTGAGAAATTAGGACAAATGTTATTTTTCACCTGTTTGCTGCTGCTGGCGGGCGAGCTTCCTCTCCAGAGCTCGCTGTCTGTTCAGCTCCATGCGTTTACGCTGCTCCTCGGTCAGGGAGGGAGCAGCTGGGGAGGGGGAGGATGGAGAGGGAGCCGGTGGGGCAGCTGGAGCCGGGGTAGAGTGGACCGGCCCCGGCAGGTCGTCAGGGAAGTTTGCCCCGGAAAACGGATCCGGATGCCCAAAGACGTTTGATTCAGGAGCCGCCTCTTCTTCACCTAAACCCAAACAATGTTTCACAGAGCCGCTGATTTAGAGTGAAAATTTGAACTCCTTCTCATACAATTAGCATTTTTTGTGTGGCCCCATGCAGGACCTGTCTCACAAAGCAAAACATTTTTCAAAGCAAAACACTCCCATTTTTCATGAGCTAAACTCAAAGATCTAAGACTTTTTCTACGGACACAAAAGGTCTATTTCTCTCAAATATTGTTCACAAATCTGTCTGTCTCTGTGTCAGTGAGCACTTCTCCTTTGCTGAGACGATCCCTCCACCTCACAGGTGTGGCAGATCAACATGCTGATTAGACAGCATGATTAGTGCACAGGTGTGTCTGAGGCCGGCCACAGGAAAAGGCCACTCTGACATGTGCAGCTTTACTGTATTGGGGGGGTCAGAAAACCAGTCAGTATCTGGTGTGAGCACCATTTGCCTCACACAGTGCAACACATCTCCTTCACACAGAGTTGATGAGGTTGTTGATTGTGGCCTGTGGGATGTTGGTCCACTCCTCTTCAATGGCTGTGAAGTTGCTGGATATTGGCAGGAACTGGAACACGCCGTCATATACGCTGATCCAGAGCATCCCAAACATGCTCAATGGCTGACATGTCCGGTGAGTGTGCTGGCCATGCAAGAACTGGGATGTTTTCAGCTTCCAGGAGTTGTGTACAGATCCTTGCAATATGGGGCCGTGCATTATCATGCTGCAACATGAGGTGATGGTCGTGGATGAATGGCACAACAATGGGCCTCAGGATCTCGTCACGGTATCTGTGCTTTCAAAATGCCATCAATAAAATGCTCCTGTGTTCCTTGTCCATAACAGATGCCTGCCCATACCGTAACCCCACCGCCACCATCACCACTCGATCCACAACGTTGACATCAGCAAACTGCTCACTCACACGACGCCATACATGCTGTCTGCCATCTGCCCTGTGCAGTGAAAACAGGGCAGATGGCACACCTCTCCAAAGTGCCAGACGCCATCGAATGTGAGCATTTGCCCACTCAAGTCAGTTACGACGACGAACTGCAGTCAGGTCGAGACCCCGATGAGGCCGACGAGCATGCAGATGAGCTTCCCTGAGACGGTTTCTGACAGTTTGTGCAGAAATTCTTTGGTTATGCAAAGCGATTGTTGCAGCAGCTGTCAGGTGGCTGGTCTCAGACGATCTCGGAGGTGAAGATGCTGGATGTGGAGGTCCTGGGCTGCTGTGGTTTCATGTCGTCTGCGGTTGTGAGGCCGGTTGGATGTACTGCCAAAAACGCCTTTGGAGGTGGCTTACGGTAGAGAAATAAATATTCAATTCACAGGCAACAGCTCTGGTGGACATTCCTGCAGTCAGCATGTCAACTGCACGCTGCCTCAAAACTTGTGCTGTGATAAAACTGCACATGTCAGAGTGGCCTTTTCCTGTGGCCAGCCTCAGACACACCTGTGCACTAATCAAGCTGTCTAATCAGCATGTTGATCTGCCACACCTGTGAGCTGGAGGGATCATCTCAGCAAAGTGCTCACTGACACAGAGACAGACAGATTTGTGAACAATACTTGAGAGAAACAGGCCTTTTGTGTCCGTAGAAAAAGTCTTAGATCTTTGAGTTCAGCTCATGAAAAATGGGAGCAAAAACAAAAGTGTTTGTGGCAGCGTTTTGTTCAGTGTAGATGTTACAAATGAGCACAACTCGCTGCCACCACATGGGAATAGCATGAGGTTTTAACTGATGTTCAGGTCATTAACATTCATTAGCTCGTTAAGTTTGAAAACAAAAAAACTGCACTAAATAAAATCAGGGAAACTAAACATTACACTTCTTATTCACCAAAAGTGAAATTTACCACCAGTTGTTCATTTTGATCTCTGCCAACATGGTGTAAATATGCAACACTTATCTGCAGAGTGTTTTTATCTCTCACCGTCTCTACCCATATAATCTTCGTGTGTCAGTGGCATGTCCAGTCGTATCCGTTTGAGACAGGTCTGCAGCAGGGAAAAGGCAAATAATTACAAATACTGCACTGCAGAAAATAATTTCATTGAAATACTCAGCATCAACATCTTCTCCCACCTGCACTTCCTTCTTCTTGCCCAGCTTCTCCACTTTGTCGATAAAATCTTCAAACTGCAGTTTGGGGTACAACCTGTGGGCCCAGTTCTCCATCTTCTGCATCAGCAGCCGCAGGTCTTCAGCCTGATTTGACAAAACACACACAAACAGCCTGAGACGCTGGCTGAATGTGCACGACGAAGCCAATATGAACTGCTCCACAGTGAACTCGGCACTTACCTCGTGCCCTTTGCCTTTAAAATGCACATTATCAAACATCGTTCTCAGAGCTGGAAGTCCTCTTTCTGAGGTCAGCCTGAAGAGAAAAGTGTTCAGTGTTTACACTGTGAGCTTAATCACCAACTTATCAAAAATCTGATTTCATTTTTGATTTACTGATATTTTTGGGCAGTTGAACAAGATGTGAAAACAACATCTGACATGTTATCAGCTTATAAAGTAGTTTTATCCAACATGTTACGTCCAGGAGAGACAGATGATCATTATTGATCATTTGGACATGTTTCTGTAGACGTGATGAATCAAAGTCCAATATTCACTCTTTTAGCTCTGTTTTGGTGTCAGTGCTGAGCAGGTAGTGGATAATCTGCTGTGAGCCACGAGAATGAACCAAAACAGTGCACAACGAGCTGAAAGAGTCTAAAAACGCTGTCGAGCTGAAGGAACTGCAGAGTCAGCTGATAATTATTCAGTCTGAACACCGTCTTCCTCATTACTCACAGTCATTTGGTCCATTGTTCATATAAAAATATTTATCAGGGCAGTTTTAAGGTTAGATATTATGGGAGGAAATAAAACTAGCTCCACCAGGATCTTGGCTTTTTTAAATTAATGCAGCCTAAAATTACTGAATGTGTGGCTGTTTCTGAAAAATGCAAAGTCACATGCAGCCTCAATATTCATGTTTCTTTGCAATAAACTGGAGTAGTGTTTAAAACTTGCAAGTCAGCAGGAAACTTGTGGCATTTAAATAATTCACAGATTCTCACAATGAGAGTTCTCACAATTAAGAGTAAAAATGATCCTCAAACTTTGTGTGGAGCTACGATAAACAATCGAAGAATAATAAGTCACAATATCGTACAACAGATCTCTCATTGGAAGTGTATGATCTCATTACAGCCCTGGTTTCCAGACTTCCTGCCATCAGCTGACAACTCAATGCACTGTTTTAATTCTGCATTTTAATAATCACAATCCTCCATGACATAAAAGCTCGGAGGCACCTGTTCGAGTCAAGCTTGGGCTGCGGCCTCTTCACTCCTTTCCTTTTAGCAGCAGGAACCTCAGCCAGCTTGGACACGTTGCCGTCTTCCTCTCCTGCATTGACCACAAAGCATGACAGCAGGTCAGGTGGTCAACATACCTTTGCTGATAGTTACACAACAGACAACCTTCAGCAGAGCAGATTAGGAGCAGTTACCATCTGCAGGGGTTTTTTTCTGATGTCAGTCGTCACTCCTCCAAAGAACAAAGCATAACTCCATAATTTCTAGGTATAAACTGGCTGAAAGTGTTGAATATTCTCTCACTGTTGGATTTGGATATAAGCCTACATGCAGCTTCTCACCATTTGCAAAAAGGTCTCCCTCGTCTTGTTCTCCCTGGCCCGGGGAGTGAGGCGGCGGGAGGGGAGGAAAAGCTTCATCCTCTGTTCCATCGTAGTCTGGAATGCTAAACAGGCCGTTATCCAGCGGGTCGAGCATGTTGTCAAAGTCCTGGAGGAAAGATAAAACCTGGATCATAATATAATACTGAAAGCATAAAGTTTACATGAAGTTGACTACATTTTGGCTGATTGAGAACTAGTTCCAGGAGATTACGAACTGAAGTATGATGGAAGTGTGAAAAATGATTTATCTTGATTTAAAAATCAGTGTCAGTGTGTGAGAGACTCAATCCACTTACATCAAACTCAAATTCAAAATTAACACTAAAGAAAACAACAAAGCTCAGTTGATATAAATATATTTTACATAATAATATAACATAAAATATGTTGCATCTTTATATGTATAACTATTCAACAGTATATACAGTTAATAATAGCTTCAGCCAAACACAACATTAAAATGCTCCTTATATTAAAACTGTCAAATTTCTTTTACTTCAGTAAATATTGAATACTTTTACATGCATTTCCATACTTCAGCTACTTTTAGTGTTACTATGAAATTTGTCTTCCAGTGCTTAATATTAAATGAGAATATCGGCGCTGACGTCAGTGATCACGCCCCCTGCTGGCTGATTATCGGTATCGGTCAGAAGCGATCAGATATCGGTCGATGACAGCTTCAACCACAGGAAGGCGGTAAAACTCAAACATGGAGGAAAAATAAAGAGCGAAGACTGTTAACCTCCATTGTTCCTCCATCACAGACAGACGGAGACAAACAGGACATTCACGTCTTTGTCTGAATTTAACTTCATGTCTGAGGAAAGTTTGTAGGAAAAGAGTGAAAACGCCGCGATGCTAACTGAGCTAACTGCTAACAGCTGCTGGGACTCTACGGGGACTACTAGCTAACATGTGAACGAGCTAACATGTTAACGAGCTAACACATGAAAACAGACGAGTTAAAGCACAAACCAGCAGCTAAAAATACAACATTATAGTTAAAAAGAAAAGTTTTAGTGTCGAACCTTCACGAGCCGCCAGGTGGAAAAACAACAAGCAGAGTAAAGTCAGCGACAACAACTTCCGGTACGGAGCATTGATTTTCACAATAATGTCCACAGAAATTAGAACTCAAACCTGTTTTAATTGCAGACTATATGGACATACATATAAGACAAATCCAGTTTTATACTTCAAAAGGGAGAAAACAAAGCTACTTATAAGTGTATGGTCTGTTGACATGTTGGTATAATTATGGAAGGAAAAGTATAAAAATGACACATAAAACTGTATCAAATGACCAAATATAATTTAACAGTTAAATGAATATATAAAACATGAAGAATTTTTGGGGGGTTTGGTTGCATTTGAAGTATTGGACTGGATATTTCTAAAATCCTGGCCACATTGTTAAAGTACTTTTGACTTATTTTAGGTTTGTTTTGTGTTTTTGATCAATCAAGAATAATTTGTAATAAACAAGGTTCACTATAATAATTTCAGGGTTTTTAATTTGAAGGATAAAACTCTGCACAGGAAAAGCAGGTCCAATAAATTGTGTCTGACTTGTTGAAGCTTCCTATAAACCCACCTTGTGGCAGCTTTAATATAAAATAAAATGTATCAGAACAAAAAAAGGTCACTCAATAACAACCAACATTTCAGTCTTAAAAATGTATTGAATTGAAGTTTATTATCCACAGAGAACAACACTTTATCGCCATCACTCTTTTTTCTTAATGTTACAAACTTGTTGACAATAAACCATCTCCTCTCTGCAGTTTAACTCGAGTAGCCATTAAAACTCAGCTACTTGAAAAACCACACAAGACCAGTTTGTTAAAAAATATTAAAGTAATATACCAAGCTTGAATTCATTCTTCCAGAGTTGTGACTATTTTTGACTCAATAATGACAACCTGAAAAACAGAACAGTTAAATCAACAAAGTGCTCTGGACAGGATCAAGATTTACAGCTTTGAAGTCACTCTCAGATTCATCTCTTCAGCTGCAGGTTCACTGACAGTGTGTGTGTGTGTGTGTGTGTGTGTGTGTGCTCTCAGAGGCGTCCACGCAGCAGGAACATGAGGAAGACTGCGCTGAGGAGGATGCAGAGTGTGCACACAGTGGGAACCACGATCTCTGTCACCATCTCCATGTGGCCTATCAACGGGTCTGAAACACATCCGTGGAAACGTAAGTGCATTTGTGTAAATGTCTCCATTTACAGTTCACATCACTGGAAAAGTCTCCCATGATCCTTGAAAACTTACAGGAAAAGCAGTATGCATCTTTAGAGTCCTTTCAGTTTCTTTGTGCACATCTCAGGCTCAAGAATTGGAAATGCCTTAAAACCTTAATAATAAAGCTATTTGTTATAGTTTATAAACAATCTAAATTATTATTATAGTAATTCAATTATATGATATAATTGCAGAAATTGTTGCCCTCAGTCAAGATGGAGCTACTTTGGAATTATTTTTGTTGTGAATCTTAATCTGCGAAGTCACCATCAGTGAAACCTAATGCAGTGAAACAGAGTATTTGCCTCTGACATGAAGTGAAGTATAAAGTAGAATAGCATAAACACCCTGTTGGGGAAATAAAGCTGATCTCACTCAGAAATGCATCAACTTTTGTACCTAAACTTCATCATGCACTGGCCAAGCCTTTTGCATTCCTGCATGTTCCTGACTTCCCTGGGCCTTTCTTCTAGCTGGAGGGGCAAAACAAAGAAAAACCCTGTTAGATGGTGGAATAACAAGCTTGAGAGAGAATTTTCCTTTGTTTGGCCCCACCTAGCTTCTCACAGCATGTTATAACGCTGATGTACTGACCTGCAGCCAGGAGCTGGTTACTGGAGGAGCAGGTCTCCACGGCTTTCCTCTTCCAACTTTCCACCTGTAAACATCCGACAAACTCAGTTAAACAACAAATTCTGCTCCAGAGGGATTTTAAGGTGGACTGTGTTGTCGGAGTTTACCTCTCTCTGATTGGGGAAGCCATTAGAGCTGATGATGCGTTTGTAGAACTGGACCGAAGCCTTCGGGTAGCGTGGTTTATTTTTGTTCCTGAAGTCCACATAGTAGAGTCCGAACCTCTCGGAGTATCCTTCATCCCACTCAAAGTTGTCGAGGAGAGACCAGGCTGTGTAACCCTTCACGTTCACCCCGTCCTTAATCGCTGTCAATTGAACCACAGAATAAAACAAAGAACAGACGTGTTTGATTTATCTCAGGAACGTGGCAGCTTTGTTAGTCAAACAATATAAAATCTGAAAAACACACCGTCGTTCAGCAGAGTTGTTGTTTCACCTTTTAGCATTTCGTTGATGTAGTCTTTGAAGTACTTCATCCTCCAGTCGTCACAGAGGTCGGTGCAGAGCATTTTCTCTGACACACCGTTTTCTGTCACGTATATCATGGGGTTTCCATACTGAGTCTGTTGTAGAGAGGTGAAGTTACATTCAGGTTTGTGGTGTACATGCTGATATGTTCATGTCATTATGTAATTAAATTTACTTGTACAATATATTTCATGTTGTATTAGTTTTCCCAACAAAACCTAAACTCTTGCACCTTGACAAAGTTCAACAAGCGTCGGAAGCCCCAGGGAACAGAATAGAGCCACTCAGAACCAGGATCAGGCCATTGTGGATCAACCAGCTCAGCGAGGTCACGATCTGCAAAGTAGCTGTCTCCAAGGCCTGATGGGTAATTCTTCAGGGTGACGTAGCGAGTAGTGAAATGTCCGAGGCCCAAGAAGTCACAGGTTCCCTTGATGTAACTCTTCTCCTGAGGCGAGAAGACGGGCAGCCGTGAAGCCCCCAGGCCCTGCTGGCCGCTCTTCCTGCCTAAAGGGGAAAGTTCGGTGCATTTTGTTCACTGCTTGAAAATCCAACAAGTACTTTTTTTTAGCCAAATGACAGATGCTGACATTTTTCTGTCTCAAATTTTGTCATATCATATACATCAACCTTTGCATTTGCAACGTACCGATGTAATCTTTCATAACCTGGGGGTAGTCTCCATTAAAGATGGGAGTAGCAAACCATCCCATGTAGAACTGGATGTATCTCTCTGCTGCTTCAATGTCCCTCTGGTTGGTGATGTCCACTGGTTCCCCCCAGTCCGCCGTTAGCGAGATCCCAACCAGGCCTGAACACATGCGGCAACATTATTGTCCAGCACGGCGGGAATTTAACAAAAAAATACCAAAATAAAAACAGACTGTGCCTCCAGTTTTTCTTCTTACCTTTTTGTTTGCTTCGCCACTGCATGTCATACGTGTGCCACACTTTGGCGTGTGCCTGTTTCGAGGACAGAACAACAGTGTCACCTTGTTTGCTCCTTTTACTCCTGTACTATGACTAATGACTACGATGCCGATGACACCCACCTGTATCTCTCAATAAAACATTTTTTGACTTGGCAAGTAGGTTCATTAAAATGCTTTCTTAATGTAGATAAAACCTCCTCCCAAAACTTATTTGCTCTTGCAGATTAGTAGTTCTCGATTCAGTCTGCAGATTCTCTTCCAAATCATTTGAAGACTCACCTCTTCAGAGAGAACTTACTCAACGAATATACTTTCTCTGCTAAACACACAGTGATGACGGAACAACGCCCAACTGGACACAAGCCATCTTCTCTTGAGTCTCACCTTGATGATGTGGTGGGCAGCTTTGTAAGCTCCTGTTCCCTTCAGCTTCAGTCCGGGTGCATGTTCCCCTGTTTCATATCCCTCCACAGCGATGGACTGAAAACATAAGACGACACAAACATTACATCTGTTCAGGCGACAGTGAATGCACCATTCCTCTTTAACCCGACATACCCACGGATTGTTGAACGTGATCCAGTATTTCACTCTGTTTCCAAATCTTTCAAAGCACAAGTTGGCAAAGTCGTTGAAGTAGTTCACCATGCTGACGTTCTGCCAGCCGCCGTACTTCTCCTGCAAGACCTGGGGAGTCAAACAGAGTCATTAGCCACACTGTCGCTTTGAGTCGGCAAATTCAAAAGCAAAGGTTCAGTGAGTTTGATGTTCACCTGCGGTAAATCCCAGTGGTACAACGTAACAATGGGTGTGATCTTGTTGTCCAGCAGCATGTTGATCAGGTCGTCATAATACTTGATTCCTTTCTCGTTGATGTGTTCACCTGAAAGTCAATATTTACTATCATGAAATATAACATAATTAGAGCTGCCTATAATGATTATTGTAGCAGTTCATTGTTGGATTATTTGGTCATTTAAAATATCTAAAGAAGTAAAAAACTGCCCACTCTTAAAGCCCAGTGTGACATCTTCACGTTGCTTGTTCTTGTCCGACCAACAGTATTTAATTCACAATGATACAGAAGAGAGAAAAGCAGCAAATCCTCACATTTATAAACCCTGAAGCAGCAAATTAAAATTAATGTTGACTTATTTTCTGGTGATTGATTTTCAACTTCAGCACTGATTTCAATAAACGGTGAAAATAATGAGTTGAAAAATGACATTCGTCCACAGTGAAAATTGAAAAAATACAGAAATAATAATAACATAAGATGTGGTTACTTTTCAGTCCGCTTGGTAAAATCCTTGGCCAGGAGATGGAGAAACGATAATGATTCAGCTTCATGTCCTTCATCAAGGTAATGTCGTCCTTCAGAACAAACAGCAGAAAACATTTTCAGAATCACTGAAACAGTCCTTGCTAGATGTTTCCCCTGTTTCCAGTCTTTATGCCAAGCCAAGCTAAACATTTCCTGACTGTAGCTTAATATTTTTATGATAAAGACACGAGAGTTATTGTATTCCCCAAAATGTTGAGCCTTTGAAATTCTAGTGAAGATCCTAAAGTTTGTAAAGACACCAAATATGTATCAGTGTATCTACGAAATGATGCACAAGAAATCTATATTATTTCCTTTTGATGTAAAGGTGCAGCCATGAAAAACATGGACTTGAATCTTTGAATCTTAGATTTAAATTTTTCACAGTGTAACATCACATAGTTAATACAGAATATACTGTCAGTCAGTCTGGAATCAGAGGAGCTTTTTAACTGGACATTTTGACAAACAGATATAAACACTTCAAACCTAATTTAACTTAGTAAATTTTGTCTTTCACATTCAACATTAATCTCATGACTTTATCAGCCTCTTGTTTTCTGGAGAGCTACTAAGTTTTCACCTTGAATTTGTAGTAGCCCTCACACGAAGAGTCTCCAGTGTCGTTTAAGAAGATTTTCCCCTTTGTGTGGGCGAATGCATCCCAGATGCTCATTCCTTTGCCGTCGATGTTCCACGCTCCTTCAGTCTGATAGGCAGAGCTGCCAGCTCCCCAGGAGAATCCTGCAGAGGACAAAGCAGACGACACCGGTCAACGCTTTGCAGACTGTCATCGTGTTTACTTTGGTTATGACCTCAGCAGTTTGTGGACTGTTCTGTGTTTAATCGTGTGTCTTACCAGTTGGGAAGGTGCCGTAGTAGAAAGACGTCCTTTCATTCTTCGTCCAGTCAAAGTCGTCACTGGCTGACACACACAGCACCAGTGCGAGCACATGGTACGGCCTCAGGATGAACCACTGCAGCATCGTGGTCTTTGGCAAGGAGCTCGCTGTCTTCAGTTACACCTGAAGGACAACGACCACACAGTTTGAACACTGGTTTCACTGATTCAATGGCTAATGTCGACGTGTAGGCGTCCAAAACCTAAAACATCTCCTGTTTGTCGGCTCTGAGCTCGTTGAGGACAGATCACAAAGTATAGATGGAAGTCGAAGTAAGACAAGGTTCAGAAACTCACACAAAGGTGTCAGGTGTCCACAGGTTTGGAGTAAAACCATCCTAACTCAAACCCCAAACCTCAGGATCACTTGTTAAATATCCAGTGAAAAAACAGCCGGTCATTGTCAGACCTCATGGACATAAAGGAAGAATCTAGTTTCATTTCAGCCAGCTGTAAGACACACTGACACAAAATGCTACGAGGGACAGAAAGTAAGCCAGCTTGTCCAGCACTGTGAGGATGAGCGACATTTCAGGCTGCTGTGTATCTTCAGTGGTGCAAAAGATAACCAAGATCAAAAAATCAAAGTGGGTAAAAAGTGAGAGTCCTCCTCGCCAAAGCCAAAGCCTGCCGCTTCTCTCCCTACATCTGCCCCTTTGCTCGGTGTCTGTCTCAGCCCCGGCCGCCTCACTCAGAACCACATATAGATGTCTGACCTGCTGCACGTCCTGCATTTGTCTCCGCTGGAAACTGCTCCAAAATGCAAGAAACGTCCCCGAGCTTCTGGACCTGGCTGATGCTCCCGGTGTCACCGGCAGGTTCGGCGCCAATGTTACAGAAACAAAACCGAGTGAAGCATCCAGGACATTTTCTGCTATTCATCAGCCCACAAACAGCAGCAGCCGGCCCCCCCACACTCTCGCTCTCTGAATACCTCCATTTGAAATCAGTGAAGTGTGAATGTAAATTTGCTGCGGCCGACAGATCTTTTGGAAAAAGAAGGGAGTTTGTCCCTGTAAGCAAAGTTAATGTTAGTGAGTCTGATCCATTTGCAGCTCGGTCTCATGGCTTTATACTGTGTTTATACCACAACAGAAAATATTACACTTAGGTTTGTAGTCATCAATAAAAACCGTGAACCGCTCTAGAAACAAATTCTCATTTCCATCCGTCTGTATTTGTGCCAAACAAAGTCGCAGCCATCACACACAATAACAGGACACAATAACAGAAACAGCTTCACAGTCACATGATGCAAAACAACACAGCAAAGATAAAATATGTTTGTCAAGTTTGAAATGAAGATTTTTTTTCTAGTTAATGAACAAGTCAGGGAGGAGCCACAGTATATTGAAATGCTCCACTGGATTATTAGAAACCGTTTCTGTCTTTTGTGGGAAAATGACATGATTTTGTTGCTCTTTTTCCCAAAAAAATCAAAAACAACACACTGGATGTAAATTACTCACTAAACATAAGCACAATAATATGATATAACCTAATTTAATGATTCAAAGAATTTATTGTCATATTTCTTAAAATACCATCAGTGCATTTACCGACATGTACTATGCATGTACATGTACACACACTACAGCAGATGAAAGCAGATGAATAGACCTGAATAAACAGGATGTGGGTTCGTTGCCACCTGTGCCTCCGTTTCATTGCTCTGTATGTTTTAAATTGTACCTGACAGTGTTTTATAATGGTCCTTTATGATGTTTTATTGACTAACATAAATATTCTCTTTTCCTTTTATTACTGTTCTGCACGATCATAAATGATCTCAATAACTTTTAATCTCATATTCTGTTTATAGAGAGACTTTGTGTCCAGGGACAACAGATGAAAAACTCTCTTCTCTGACTCAGTGTTTATTCATCGTCCCTGTTAAATTCACCCATAAAGAGACAAATAAATAAAGACAGTTGAAATCTTACTGCCTGCACATCAAAGCTGCCATTAAAACGAGGTTTGTTTGCCTTGATGCTATAATACTCACCCGGTCGCAGCAGAGAATATTATGGCCTGGATGAGTCTCTGATAATGACCTGTGCTCTTTTCATCATATATCTCATCCAGGTGTGGTAAAGTAAAGTAAAGATAGAAGTTCAGTTTACGGTCGGTATTTAAAACTGTGCACTACATCGACAGATACACAGATCACAGGTGACTCAAGTGTCTGGTCCTGTTCTTCCAAAGTCAATCATCTCTTGAGCAGCAATAGAACTTCATATAATTTAAACTAACAGATTATAACGAAGCTACATATCAGTAGATGAAGGCGAAGGAAACACTGCAGGGCTGCACTAACAGCCCCGTGGTGTCCCTCAGGGTCATGACCTCTCCCTGAATACAGTGAGCTGGAGCTGCACAAAGCATGAATACAAGCATTATCATAAGGTGCATTGTTTACAGGGCATTGTTGTAAAAATGCTGAATTGTTCAAAGCTAAAACTGTTGGCACTGCACTCTCACATTTACATGTCAGTGTGAGTGTGTGTGTGTGTGTGTGTGTGTGTGTGTGTGTGTACAGAAACGCTGCTCTCTCTGCTCGTTTCTATATCTGCATGCTCACATCTATTTGCATGTGTGTGTTTGTATGTTTTTTTGTGCTCTGCATGTGTTTGTAGCTGATGGTGTGTGTGTGTGTGGGTGTTGACAGAGGAGACAACATGAGCGTGTGTGTTTAGCATATCAATGGCGTCCAGGGCCCCGATGACTGTTGCAGAACCACTCTGAGCTTTCTAGTACCTGTCGGCTCACCTCGACTTGCTGTATTTAAGGGGCTTTCTTGTTGCCTCGCAGAGCTGACATGAACATCTTTACTAAGGTCCCAGGATTAGCCCAACAAACCAGGTATGTTTACAGTGCCGTGCGCCGGCCGGGGCCCGCAGAGTCAGACCCCCGGTCAGACGTGTCGAGGTGGGTGGACCCCTGGCTCCACATCCCACCTCCTGCTGGTCCTCATGCTCTGCTCTCTGTGACGCCTCCAACACCAGTTTCCCAAAATCACCTGAGGAGTGATAGGAGACATGTTCACATATTGAATATTTTAGGTGCGAGTTGATGGTTTGAATTGGCTGAAGCATGATGATATTTCTAAATTAATATGAGTCATAATCTGTTTGGAATAGAAATGAAAACTTCCAGAATGATATAAGTGAGGACACTTTCAGGCTCAGGCCTTCAGCTTCACTTCAACACACCATCATTTGTCTCCAAAGTTTCTGTGTGATTCTTCTGTTTTAATCATGACGTTGTGTGTTTGGGATATAATTACTCATTAAAAATGCTTCTATATTCACAGCAAGCTGGGGTCTGTGCTCCAACGTGCCTTCTACGGGTCCAGTGGGAGGGTGAGTCAAATCATTATACAGACTTACTTTGTTAAAGCATGTTTATTTGAACCGATCAGGCCTCTAACTGAGAAGTACAGGTTCTGCATCGACTCTGTGGTATTGAATTGTCATCATATATAAACATACTTGTTCACTGTTTTCATCATAGTTCTGTACTTCTTTCCTGTGGAGACGAGTTGGTAAACACAGAGTATTTTTATTCAGGGTCCTACATTCAGGGTTGATTCGCTTTGAGGAGCTGGTTCTGTTTGTGAAGAGTGTTGCTCCTCATTTGACCCTGTTTCTGAGAAATGAGCCTAATCCAGGCAGAATTATGTTTCCCAGCAAAACATACGTTTGCAAAACACATTGGTGATGGTCTGTAAAAATCAGTTCTATGAGAAAGAGTTGGCTCAACATTAAAAGCTCCACAGTAAAGTAAGAAATTGGATTTAAAATTCTCATAAAAACATAAACATAAAAAAAATTGTAAGACCACAAAACAATCAAAATATCGTCTGACACACGAGTGCAAATATGTAAATAATACAGAGGAGAACGTGCACGACAAAGCTGAGGATGTTCAGAGGTCAGAGTTCACCTTTTCTCTACAGAGAAGAAAACTAAACTACAGAAAAAGGAAGCTTCACACACGGGAGGCTGAGCTTCCCCAAAAGTGTAAAACTTATCTAATAAAATGTAATATTTATAAAATGCTCATTACCACTTGACTGTGCAGTAAAATCAGAGCAGACTCTTTATAGTCATCTTTTTTTCCTCTGGTGTCTTCAGGTGACCCTTTTCGAGCAGCGGAACTTCGCCGGCAGGCGGCTGGACCTGAGTTCTGACTGCGTCAGGCTCAGTGACAAGAACTTCCCAGAGAGATGTAACTCTGTGCAGGTGGAGAGCGGAGCGTAAGTCTGCACCACCACCTAAAGTAGACGGCGGGTCACTGCAGCAAACAGACAGACAACAACAGAGAGAACGTAGATGAAGCAGCCTTAAATACAAATATCAGCACTGAAGGACTTTTTGTTCATCTGCCTTTGAGCAGAATTAAATATAAACAAGTCTGAGAATTGTGATTTCCATGATAAGATGATTAGTCTGTCCCAGGAATGAACCCAGTGTTTAGTCGGGTAGTTTGCAGGTGAAACCGTGTCGTCACGTCACAGGTAAAACTACACTAAACGAATAAGGTTCAGGGCATTTAATGTTTCCTGAAAGAGAAAATTATCTTGGATTAAACACAAATGTTAAGACCTAATTTTAGGTCTGCAGGGTCAGTGAATAAATTCAACCTAAACTTTTAGATTTGACAGCAAAACTTTCCCTGCATCGGCCTCTGACTCCTCTCTCTCTCCTCCATTCATTCAAGATGGATCGGTTACGAGCATGAGAACTTCCGGGGCCGTCAGTACCTGTGGGACATGTCCGAGCGTGGAGAGTACAACTGCTACGACAAGTGGTGCGCTCAGGTGGACCACGTCTCCTCCGTCCGTGCCGTCAAACAGGTGAAGCATGACGTCACAGTACAGAGCGGCATCACAGCTGCTGCATCAGTAACACTCACAGACTTTCATTAAAAAAAAAAAAAAAAAACAAGCTTTAACGTTTTTGGAATCAGGGTTGTAGGTTCCCCCTCAACGTAAAGTGGCCTAATTGTTGTGACACTTGACACAGAAATGATTTCGAGGAAAATCTGCCAAAGTGCAGACTGTAAAGTTTTTAATTCTCCAGACGATAACACAGAGCTTTGCACTGAGGGAAAATGATAGACTAGATTCACAGCTGACTTTGTGCTTGAAAACATTCCAGTGCATTCGAGTTAAAACTTGTTTTAGATGTTAAACAACATCAAGTAAAACTGCACAATGATCTCAGACTCCAGAGGAATCTTTAAAAAGAAGGTTTGGTGTGAAAATGGTCAAAGTTCCATTTTAAAATCGGCGACTCGGGGTCAGATTATTCCCCCACCGACATGCACTCAGTATATTTCTGCTCTCTCCAGGACAACAACCCTCCCAGAGCTCAGCTGTTTGAGAGAGCCGGCTTCTCTGGTAAGAAGATGGAGCTCCAGGACGACATCCCCAACCTGATGAGCCGCTACAACCTCAACAGAGTCGCCTCCATCCGCGTGCTTGGAGGAGCGTAAGTGCAACATCCCTCCTGCTGTCTTTCACTCCTCAGCAACTGAGCACTGAGGAAAATATCAATACAGAATCAATCAGGCGTTTAAACTGGATCAAACATCAGCTTCATGGTTGTTGTGCAGGCGAGAACAGTTTTTTAAATCCTAGGTCCAAGTGTCAAGTCTTCATAAACAAACTGCATGTTGAGAACAACTCTCACCATGAGGTCCATTTAGTGCCTGTTTTCGATCATATCACATGATCATCGACAGAGTGACAAACACTGTACGTTAACTCCATCTGCTGATCAAGACTGAGAAATGACCAAAAGCTCCAGTGCAGCTACTAAATGGGCCCTGTGGTGAAATTGTTTTCTCACTTGTTTCCAAAGTCAAGAATGAACTTTCCAAGTCAAGTGCAAATCTTACAGCTGACCATTAAAATGGTACTTAATGTCATACTATCACTTCCAATCACTTATTCATTATACTTCCATCCTGCCTGAAGTCCCTATTTTTGTGACTAAAGTCTGACGACTGCATGATTCAGTCAAAGCAGAAACTTTTCCTCTATTGCTCCAAAAAAATAAAATCAGCACTAATTGTATGCTACAAGTTTTCAGTCAACACGTCTGCAGACAACAGAACACTGATCTAACCCTCCTGTGTGTTCGTAGGTGGGCGGTGTATCAGGAGCCAAACTACAGAGGACCTCATTACATCCTGGAGAAGCGTGATTACAACAACTTCTCTGACTGGGGCAGCCAGAACAACACTGTGGGCTCCATGCGCAGAGTCCGCTTCAACTAAACACCAACACCTCTGATCTGAGTCCAGTCAGCAGGACTTCTCCCGACATCACACACATGAAACCTGTCAGCTTTACACAGACACTTATTTTGGTAATAAACTGTAAAAAGACAAACGTTTGTATTTGTTATTTGATCACTTTTCATTTAGGGAAAGAAGTGATTCTGCCAGTGAAATTGTTGAGTTGTTTTTAATCGGCTCGTTGCAGCCTGGTTATAACACAAGTACCAATTCAGGCATTACAAAATGAAAACTGCACTCACCACAAACAAGTTCTTACAGAGTAGTTGTTCCTAAATACAAAAGTTGTGGATTTATGAATAGCTGGTGCAACCAAATCCAAGATGACTCAGACGTTAACAGAAACAAGGCTGTTAAAGAATCTGCTGAACTAAAACATTTTATTCAGCTTTATGAACAAAGTAGATAGTCAAAGGACAAAGATCCAGGAAGAAAAAAAAAGTGATGAGTATAAGATACAAGTAAAGCACAGACAAACACTTGTTGCCAAATGTTTATGAAAACAAAAATAAGGCACTTGCTTTAACCATGAGGTAGAATAAAGCTCAAATAAACCAGTATTTCTACAAGAGATTTAAAAAGAAAAAAAAAACAAAACTACACTTTCAGAAAATTCTTCCATTAAGTTTGTTGCAAACAACCTCTGACTGGAAGCTGTGCAATGTCTCACATGGCACAGTTAAGGTGCACGGAAGGAAAATCTGGCACGCCAAAGATTTTGGCCAACGGTCAAGATTCTTAACAGACTGAAGCTTGGATCAAAAATTTAAAAACATTTTATTAAAAGCTAGTGAAGTTTTCCACAGTGATCTAAAATAAAGTGCAAGTGAAATGTCCTCTGAAATGTTAAAGTTTGCCTCAAGGATTGTTGAGTAGAGCAGCTGCCATGTTCTTGATGACGGACGACTTCAGCTGAGGAATGAGGCTGATCTTCATCAGTTTGCTGCTCGAGTACTTGTTCTTTACAGCCTGCAGAGGAACAAAGTGTTTCAGTTTAATTTGTTCTTGACACAGAACCAGGAGTTAATTGTGCTTGTTGTCAGCCAACTCACCATGAACTTTGTTTTCCCCTCATTTACCATCACAACATTTTTGGCGATGTGCTGCACGATCGGCTTCAGATGGGCCTCGTCATACGTCGAGTAGTGCTGCTGTGTGGGAGACTGGGACGAGACAGGGAGACCAATTAAACACAACTCTGCTAAAACAGCAGGTGACACCCGTGAAACCAGTCGCTTGAATTCCATCGAACTCACCCACGGCAGCTCGTCAAGCAGCAGCTGGGAGAGACACAGGGAGGCGGCAGCGATCTCAGAGGGCCGATAGTGAACCATGTCGTAGTCGATGAGGGTCAACTCCATCAGATACTTGGCCAGAGTGTGTCTCTCTACATCAGACTGAGACAAACAACTGCAGTCAAACATTTCACAAATTCTTGCCAGTGGTCATTTTAGCACAACAAAGGCCTAATATGGTTGTGTGTCCTGGCAAATTAGAAATAAAGCTGAAGAAGCAAAAGCTACCAGAGACAATAAGCAGCTGACAGATCTTCTGACTCATGAATCATTTGTATTTTGTGAATACATGAAATTTGTTAGATACAACTGCAGCTTGGGCTAAAACTGAAACATTCAGAGAACTGATACAGATTTTTACATCATTGGATAAAATGATCTTGATAAAAGTCAACATTAAATAGATTACACCAGATTCATGCGGTAACTCACATTGGCCACCTTGGAAGCCCGTCTGAGGAAGTGTAATGGAAGAGGACGTCCAAGCTGAAAATTGAGGCTCCTCAGAACCACCTGCTCCATCTCCAGAATCTGACACTTAGTAAACGCGTTGTCTGTGATGTAGGCGAAGTCTCCGACCTCTGGAGCGTACATCTCCTCGTATTTACAGGCCACCAGCATGGAGGTCACACCAACCAGCTGCAGCTTTCTGCGAGAGACCGGCTGGACCTGCAGCAGAGGGGGAAGGTTTTCACACAGCTCACAACACCAGAGAGAAAAAACTATTCACACTGTTCTTACCTGGAGAAAACGATCCAGGATGGCAACTGTGAGGTACAGAGTCTCCTGCAGCAGCTGGAACCTGGAGTGAACCTGGACCAGCCAGTCGATCAGAAGAGCTCGCATGCGCTCGGTGATTTCATAACCCTGCATGTAGTTGGCTCGTACAGCCTGCTGCACCTGTGGAGACAGACGGCGATGAAGACAAACTACAACACAAGGTGAGAGCAGAGAGTCTGAACGACGGAGGGAATAAATTACCTCCAGGACGTGGAGATAGTTGTAGATATCTTTGACATATTGCGAGCAGAGCTGCGGCAGGTCTCCGTCCTGTTCGTCTACGTCCTCCACAGTGAGCAGCGCCTCAGAGAAAGCCTGGCACAGCTCCTCCTCCTCCTTCATGGACACGTCGGCCGACTCCTCTGACGCCGGTGGGACGGGCTCTGCAGGTGCTTGGACCTGGACGACTGGAGGCGCCACCTGGACCGCACTGGCTTTAGCTTTTTGGGCACAAGATGGTTTAGATGAGGCTTTGGCTCGTCCCGTCCTCTGAGGAAACAAGATGCAGCTTTATTCAGAAATGGTGTGTTAGATTCAAAAGAACAGTTACTTTAGTCCAACTGTAGTAATCTTTAAGTGTGCATGACAAGGCCAGAGGCATGTCAACGTCCAAACATTACACATGTGATTGATCATTAATCAGCAGCCTCCACTCTTCTGGGAATGCTGCCCAAAGGATCTGGGCTTTGTGGCTAAAGGTGTCCACATACTTTTGGCCATATGCTGTGTCTCGTGCCTACGTGTTTCTCGGGTCATGATGCGATTCACAGCTCCGATCAGAGGTGAAACAAACTGTTGTTCCTCCATCACGTTACCTTTGTGTTGACTGCTGCTGCAGGAAAGTTGGTGATCTCTCCCAGAGCAGCTCTCCTCAGACCTGCTGCTGTGCTTTTACTCATCTTCACCGGGTTCTCTGCGGCTGGAAGCTGCTGGAACAAAGGAAGGACACAACTCAAACACTCAGTAGAGAGTTGAATTGGAAAAGCACAGGTGAACAAAGAGGCGAGCAAGCGGCGGTGTTAGCTAACGATGCTAACTAGGGAAGCTAACGATGCTAACTAGGGAAGCTAACTGCAGCCGCTTCACTAACAACAAACTGCAGGAGATAAAACAGTGGAATAAGTTCAGTTTACTCACCGCAGCACGAACTTCCACAGACGACATGTTGAACAATGTCCTGAACGAGGCCAAACTGTGACTTCAAGGAACAAGACGGAGATTTAGTTCAGCACCAACCTGCAAAGTTCAACGAGCAGATCCGTGAAAACCGACTTCAGCAGATAAACAACACGGAGCCGAGCCGCTTTCAAATAGAGCTCCGTCAAATCTGATTGGATACAGCTGTGGTAGGACGCTGCTGATTGGCTGACGACGTACGGGTTAAAGGTACGATTTACATCAATTATTTATATATATATATATATATATATATATATATATATATACATATATATATATACATATATATATATATATATATATATATAAATATATTATATATATATATATATATATATATATATATAAATTACATTATAAAGATGTTTTATTTTTGTTTTCACTGATTCATGTATTAACATCATTCCCCATGTTTTCACTTTTTGTGCTAAATTACCATTAAATTTTGAAGAAAAACACATTTACTGTGTGTTTGCATATTAATAGAAAATTATTTCAATAATCCTGCTTTTTATTTCCCTTTTAAACACATTTTTTTTGGAATAAAAAAACTTTACATATAAATTGTATTGTCCCTTTGTTATCGTGAGCATGAATCTAAATTGAAATGTGAAAGTTTTAAACACCTGATTTAACCTTAAACTGTCTTTAAATCTGCATGAAATGTCCTTTATTACATTTTTCAGCAGAATAACACACATGTAGATTTTCTATATGTCTATTGAATATTGAAACTGTATGAAAGAGTCATCATCAAATGTAGTTCTCTGATTTATGTCATTAAAAATCATCTACAGGTCTGAGTTCAGCCTGTCCCTTTGAAAGAAGAGAAGTCTAAAGAGTTCAGGAGGACGACCAATTTTATTTCTTGAGAGGAAATCAGTTTACTGCCTCTTTATCTGAGCACCTTCCTGTCTGAAAGTTCCTGCTTCACCTTCACATGACCGTGACACTGTAACACACGAGCAGCAGGAAACACACGACCCTGATGGACGGCTGAATACAAAGCTCCTCTTCCTGTGCTTTCTCTCTGACAGAGGGTTGAAGCACTTCTATTTTCCAGTATGATGAGAAAACAGCTGCACAGATTTAAGAGATGAATCTGATCATATTCTATATTTTTCTTATTGTCAACAAAAAGCATGAAAAACTCAAAACCAACAATGAATTGATCCTCCTGACCTCAACTGTCTGACTGTCATCTGTGACGGAGCCTCATTATTGAGTCACTGCAGCATCAAATTAATCTTCCTCAGAAATCGTCCCCAACAAATGCACCATTTCACCCTGATAAAAACTACAGTGAGCAGCTGTTTTAAAAATGAAAGTCTTGTCTCGGACAGACCGGGAGACGAACTGACACCCGCTGGTTTCGGCCTTTCACTTGATTTGATGACAAAAATACAGAATATCAGCAGCCTCGTCCTTTATTATTGTACAAATCCGGCAAAGTTGTGTGTATCTCAAATAAGGAATGATCCAAAAACACTTAATATTTATGCAAATGAGTGGAAAAGTATTGAATTGCCTAAAAAATTGCAAGTACAGTAGCTGGTAAATATCAGTGGAATGAAACAGAAACAAAACTGGTCTTTGGGTACTGAAGTCAGCTGATGACAGAAAGCATGAATCATATTCATTTGTGCACCAAATTGTCAGATTGATGTGACTGAGGACTCAACAAATTCTTTTTTTAAATATCAATGCATGTTTTTTTTTTTTTACTGATATCAGCTGATTTGGATTTCCATTTTGCAGAAGTGTGGAGTACAACAGGTTAAACCAACTGAAGGCGGATTTTAAAAATAGTTCATGATCATTTTTAATCAGTTGCTAATTTACCCATTGATAATGTGTCATATTCCTAGAAAAGAAAAACACAAACCAGTAGAAAAACAGTAGAAACCAGTATCAGTCAGTATTGCTTGATAGACAACAAAATCTGCAACTGTTTTGATTATCAATTAATCCTTTAAGTGATTTTTGTGAGAATTTGATGGTTTTGTTCAACAGAATATTTCTCATCTCTTTGGGTTAAGAGAATGTATAACATGCAATTTTCACTGTTTTCGTCAATTTTATAGACAAAACAATAAATCAATCAAGGAAATTATTGGCAGATTAATCGATAATGAAAACAATAGTTGCAGCCCAAATGCCTTCATCCAATTCTTAATTTAGATGCAGACAGGTGAGAAATTAAAGGAAAAACCTGAATGAGTAGAGAAAGAGAATAAATGCAAATATTTCCACACACATGAATGAAAATGATGTGAATCAGATTGTCTGGCCTTCAGTCACCAGCTGAACGTCTGTGGGAGATTAACAGTTAATTAGACAAACAACAAAGGAGGGAACATGTTTCATAAAGATGGTTCATCCCTCCAGTTGAGTTCAGAGACTCAGAGAATCTACATGTCAAGAAGCAGTGAAGCTGTCGAGGAGGCTCCTGGTGGAACAACCTTGAGTTGTCACCCATCTGTACTGGTGGATCCAGCTTCCTACAGGTCTTTAATATGTAGTTAAAACTCAAAGTTAAATCATATATTGTATGATTTAACTTTGAGTTTTAAAATTAACTAAAAAAAACAAAATCAATTCAGTCCTCTAACTGACTGGCAGTGTTACAGAGCTTCAGTCAAAAACATCATTAATGTAAAAACATGTGGAGACACTGAGCTTTGTGCTTCACTGTCACACCACAAAACCTCAGCTACTGTCTTGTTTTTATTGTTGTGGAGAGGCGATGAGACGCAAACAGAACAATGAGGACGTGTCTTCAGTTCGACTGAAAAGTCAATTTTAACCGTCATTCTGAAATTCACTGAGAAAAAAATAATCACGTGGAGTTTTTTACGAGTTGTTTTCTGATCCAGAACAGATAATCAGGAGACAAGCGGTGACCCAGCATCTCTGGCCTCAACATTTATTCTGCAGGCGTTCTGGAGAGTGGATGGCTTGGACAGCTTGTAAACACATCAGTTGCCATTTTGGTTCATCTGAAGATACTCATTGTGTAATTTTTCCTGGGTCTCGTAGAGCTTGCGCAGCTTCTTGGCTTGTCCTTTGCTCAGCTCCTTCCCTTCAACATCATGAGTGGGGAAACCCTGTTTAACAACAACATCAAGTTTCAGTTTCAATGTGCCGCAAATATGAACCCAATTTCCAGAAAACTGGCAAAAGAAAACTGTTTTTTAAATGTACGTTCCCCTCGAAAGAGCAATTCAATGAAGCTCTAAACTTTAAAAACCTGAAACTTGAAGTGAACGAGAGGTTTACCGTTTCATCAAATTTGGAATACTTGTCAGTTTCTGCACGGAACATTTCACAAGGAGGGATCTTCATCTTTGCCAGTTTCGCCATCTGAAACAGGGAAAGAAATGAGTGAGTGAACATGTTGACTGTCAGTGAAACAGAAGGAGAGAACTAAACCTCGACATGGAACCAGCAGAGTGACCTCTTGTTCTTGTTTCTTCCTGGCAGCCTCTTCCTTCTTCCTTTTCTTCTCTTCTTCCATCTGAGAAAGACGAGGTAACCATGATATTAGAAATGATTAAGTTGATAAAAACTCCATGCTGGTTTTACATGTTGTCCTCTGGTCCAATCAGACAGAAACGTTTTCTTTGTTGAGAACAGGGATCGTCAGCAGTTACAGACTGTTGACACGTGGCTCGTTTACTTGGCTGCCACTTCCTGTAACTTTAACCATGACAGACACGACAGCGTTTCCACTCCTCCCTCACCTTCTTCTTCTCCTCTCGCTCCTTCAGTAATGTCTCCTTGTCCACCAGCTTCACCACAGTAGGCAGACCTGAAACACAGTCACTGTTCCATCAAGAGTCATTCTCACTGTGTCACATACTAAAGTAACATATGTGACAATAGTGCCGTAACAGATGAAGCTAATATTGCAGTTTTCAGCCCCGTTACCTTCGTGATCTTCCAGCCGGACTCCCAGCTCCGGTAACGTCTCATCACGGACGACATCACACAGCTGCAGCAACTCCATCACTAGAAAAGATTAAAAACGGACTTAAATAATTATATATACACTGAGAATATAGAATATTTAATACTGACTGAAGTAACACAGACATGAGGAAAATCAAGTTTACATCATGGTTTTTCTAAAGCTCCCAACAGACCTCCATAATAAGACTCTGAAGATAAATCTGAAGTGTTTTGATATTAAGACAAACGTTTTGACACTAACATATTTTAAACGAAGGTAAAAGCAGAGCAGAATTTTAGCATCTTTGGACAATCAAATGAAAACACAGGTTGTTACCTTTCTGTTCTCTGGCAATTTTTCGGACACCCTCTCTGAAGTCCGACAGCACCGTCAGGTACGGCATCACTGTGCTCTCCAGCTGGCAAACACAGCAGCGACAACATTTTACTGCATGAGATTAAAAATGTAAATCTGACAAACAAATAGAGCCAAAGAACTTGCACAGCACTTTTCTAGTCTTCATAGACTCGAAGCGCTTCACAAAGCGAGCCAGCTTTCACCCATTCACACTCAGTCATACATGGTGGCTGGTTGGACTCTGGCCACCACTAACCATGCGCACACACACACCTCTCACACACTCCACCTCCTGAGCCACGGAGCGGGACGTAATGTGTGTGTTATGTAACAGTGAAACCAGAAAACTTACGTCAATGCTCTGACTTCGTCCTCCCACTGGGAACCCGATGGACTCAGATTCTTCAATGGCACCAAATATCTAAATGACAAGAGACTCAGTTACACATATTTCAACTCCACTCATTTTTTATGTTACCAATTCTAATTATTAATAATAAATAGCTAAATTATTGACGTGACTCAAACATCAACAGTGTGTCCGAAAATTAATTCATACAAGAGTTAGTGTGAAGTTGCTCTTTGATTCTAAACAATTCTACAGTGTTTATTACAAAGTGTTGTCTGTCAGAATCAGCTGGATGATGAAGGCAGTAAAAGCGAGCTCACCTTCAGCATGTTGGTGAGATACACAGCGATACTTTCCACCAGCATGCGGTTGGGCTTCAGCTTGTTGCTCTTCCTGCTGGCGATGTAGCTGTTGCTCTGGCTGACCAGGACTCTCATCTCCTCCATGGCGCTGCGAGTGTCCACGTTGTCACACAGAGCCTCGTGCACGGCGGACTTCCTGTCATAGAAACTGGACGACACAATAAACATCGGCTTTTAGTGGAGAAACTTCAGTGGAGCTGTGGTGCTGCTCAGTCAGTGAACACGCAGGTTGTTTTTTATTAAAAGGACTTTTCTGGATTAAGATCTTCAGATGTCACTTACTTTGAAGATAGAGCAACTATAACTTTTCATTGTGTCTAGATGCTTCTCTTTTTCGAGCCGGCCACAGCATCAGCAATAACCACAAAATATGACACCCAAAATAAAATTCTCTAAAGAAAAATCTCCTCTTGCTTCCTTTAAACTGGTTCATTTACTGTTTACAGCCAAACTTTGCTCGGGAAAATAGAAACACAAGCTCTTCTGGTCTGTGTGCCGTAAATTATTTCACCTGATTTTGTGGAGAATCAGACGAGCTGGCAGACATTAACAGAAACTATGTAGAAACAGCCAGTGTTCTCTCTGATGGTCTCGTTTGCTTATTTAGGTCATCCAGAGGCATCAGTATCAACTTGAGACTGTTTCATAACCAGTTTGCAGTTTGTTTAAATGATCTGTTTTGGAGGATTTCAGGAGGTTTATCTGCTCAGAGTCTAATGCATCACTCTCAGGTTTACTCTCACCTGTTGTTGAGCTCCACCTCTGCTGCCTCCCACTTCTCAAACTGACCTGTGATGTCAGTGGGAGTTCGCAGTATGTCCTTGACATTCAGGAAAAACTCCTGAGAGAAAAAAAAAAAAGCACAAAACAGCAGATTAATAGAAAATAGAGACAAACGTACCAAACTAAAGCAAAAAGGCTCATTTGTCACATCGTCACGTACATTCATGAACTTCTCGTACTGGACGGCCGACTCCATCGTGTTGGAAGAGTAGTCCAGAGTGTCTTTCCAGGAATGCATCAAGAAAGCCAGACGGAGCTGTCGAGCTGCAGGAGGAAGAAAAGAGGGCAGTTAAAAGAATGAAGTGCTGCCTTCATTTATCTGACGCGGTTTTATGTCTCTGGACTTGAAGCATTTTGAACATTTTGGTGAAGCCATCAATCGATGATGAGTCACACAAGAGAAACTGCTGAATCTTGAGGGGAGTCGACAGGGTTGTATCAACGTCCACATGAAGCTCTGACACACATGGAGATATTTCTGATGCAAATTACCAACAAACAAAGGCCATGTGTGAATATATTAGTGAAAGTTAGTAGTAGTTGATTGTAAACATATCAAATAATTTAACTATTAATATTTATTAAGTGTCACTTGCTCCTCCAGCCACATCACGCTGGACTGAAGCCATTAAAAATAACTGGGGGAACAGAAAAGTAAGACTGCGTGAAGACGAGGCTGCTCTTGACTGTTCACTGAACAAGAGACGGATATAAATGTTCCCATAATCCACCTAAAAACAACTGTTTACAACAACAGTCTGTTCATGCTTCATTTAACTTTAACTGTTTTTATCACATGACTTAGTTATTCTGACCTTAAAAGTTGACTCAGTCCTCCGTCCATTAATACAAACCAAGCTGTTGGTACAATGGACAAAACTTTAACATCTAAAAGACCAACAATCCACCTTCTAAAGGTTTTGTGTTTATTCATTGGGCTGAAGGTCGGTGTTTCATTTTAACTTGCTGATGTGAGTGACTGGATGTAAGAAGCAAAACTTTCAGTGTCACTCCACTTAAAGTAGAGACAGACAAACCATTAAAGTCCATGAGTGTTTGGACATTTTGTGCCAAACTATTAGGAAGTGGTTGCATAATGTAATAATGGTGCATTTATTTAATTTAGTTTGGCTGAATGACCTTCAGTTGACACCGCAGACAGAAATATTTCAGGTGTCAACATTAACAACTTCCAGCACAACCAGGTGAGTCACCTGTGTTCTTCGCCAAGGCGTCTTTAATAGTGATGAAATTCTTGAGAGACTTTGACATCTTGCAGCCAGCGATCGTCAGGTGGCCGGCGTGCAGGAAGTATCTGACCCAGTGATCATTCTCAAAGAAGGCCTGTGAGGAAAAGAACCAATGTTGGTTAAAATCTGATTCTACTTTCTATTTGTCTTTGAATCACTACAGTTAGAATCTGTATGATCAATGTTTGCAGTGTGTTTTACGAACACGCAGCATCCATGTTTCAAACTTGGGCTGGTTAAAGCACTTGAAAGACAAACAAGATAATAATGACAATAAAAGACTTTGCTTTTGTACCTCAGACTGAGCCAACTCGTTGTCGTGATGGGGGAACCGGAGATCAAACCCTCCACCGTGGATGTCCATGGACTCTCCCAAGATGGAGCCAGCCATGGCTGAACATTCAATGTGCCAGCCGGGCCTTCCCTGTTCACAGGAACAGAAACAATAACTATTCACCAATCATTCCAAGAAGTTCTTCATTTTCAACTTTCTGGAATAAAAGTGAATCCATAATCCCGGCAGTTGAACAACACAGCACGTTCAGAACGAAGTCTCACCTTCCCCCATGGAGAGTCCCATGAAGGCTCCCCAGGCTTGGAGGCTTTCCACAAGGCAAAGTCATTGGGGGACTTTTTCTCACTCAATCTGTCAGCAGAGATGCTCAGGTCACCTTCAGGGACAGACGAGGTGCAGGAAAGGTTCAACTGTGTGCATTCATGTGTAAGATATGAGCATTTCTGACGTTGGCGGCTTTTAATGATCATATCAACGAAGACACCAACGCTGCACCAGGATTGTTTCACTTTCCTACACACAAAACTTACACCACCAGAATAATTTGAAAGCTGCTGTAATCCCATTAAAACTCTAAAAAACGTTAGTTGAAATGTAGAAAAATGTACCTTCTCCCTCTTGTAAAGCTTTCTGATCTCCTACGGCCTCTGGCACCAGTTTGGCATACGAGTGCTGAGGACTGGCATCAAACTTCAAGGTGTTAAAGTAGACAGAGCTGTTTGATTCATACCTGTAAACATCAGAAAGCCAAATATTTAAAACTATACTTTTATAACCTAACCATGTGGGTGAAATACGGATTGTCAACACTGGCAGGTTCTTACTCACCCGTAACCATTTGAGACAACCTTCTTCACAAAGTCCACGATCTCGGGCACATATTCACTGACTCGAGTGAGGACGTCTGCAGGAAGAACCTGGAAGCCATAAAGACAATTAACGCCTTGCTTTGTTTCCGTCTGACCAGGACATTCGAAAGCCGTCTGCCTTCATTCTGCTTACGTTCAGAGCCTCCATGTCTTTATGGTACTCTCCCTCCCAATATTTAGGCAGAATGGAGAAGATTGAATTCTCTGTGACTTGACTTCCAAACTGTTTGTCCAACCAATCAGCCAGCAGGTCCTTGGAATTCTCCAACAGCACCTTGGGAAGAAAGACAGAGAAAATGAAAGCCTGGAAATAACTAATCAGTTTATTGCAGTCTACATTGTACTGCTTATTTTTTCCAAGTCATTGCTCTCGTGCCACATTTAACCTGCTGATGTAAGTGACTGGATGTAAGAAGCAAAACTTTCAGTGTCACTCCACTTAAAGTAGAGACAGACAAACCATTAAAGTCCATGAGTGTTTGAACATTTTGTAAAGTGCAAAACTATTAGGAAGTGGTTGCATAATATTTAATGGTGCAGTTATTTATTTAGTTTGGCTGAATGACCTTCAGTTGACACCGCTGACAGAAATATTTCAGGTGTCTTCAGCATTAACAACTTCCAGCACAACCAGGTGAGTCACCTGTGTTCTTCGCCAAGGCGTCTTTAATAGTGATGAAATTCTTGATCAGTGTATCACAGTGTACATGTGTTGTATATTCTTTCATGTCATTGCTTTCATGCCACATTTAACAATTAAAATTGAAAAAATGAAAGTACAGATGACTCAAGCGAAAGCATGAGGCTGAAAATAAAATATGAGATATTGTGTATTCCAGTTCAAATGAGACTAAATAAATTCAATCGTTCTAACAATGTTCACGCTCGCTACTTAGCTCTTCTTCTATTTATTGCAATTAAACTGACAATATTAAACACAGATCAACAATACTAAGTTGCAAATTAATAAATACATTACTTTATTTGATATATGATCATTCACCACAAAATGTCCGAGGTCATCATTTAAAGACACGTACAAGTGATGACTCTTTATCACAGCCACAGACCACAGACAGACGTGAACAGCCTGTCTGCTCAGTCTCACCTGGGCCAGAGGTTGTACGACCTCTTCAGCTGCTTTGCCCTCCATCGCCGCCTGCAGGGGCTGCAGAGCAGCTGCAACAGCAGCATCCAGCCTCTCCAGCATCTGCTTCTTATCTGGGTCTGTCGTCGAAGCTAAATGAGCCTGAAAGGGCTGAAAATAGCAAGACGAACATAAACGTCAATAATAGTAATCTGAAGTTTTTTGGTAGAGATGCACAAGTATAATCATCACTATCACTATTACTGTCTGTCTAGTCACAGACATTTGTTGAAGTGTGTTACGGTTCATCTGATATTTCACTGCCTCACAGGGAAACTTGCCTTGTGAACGTCAGAGCTAAGATGTGGCAGCAGAAAAGAGGTTTGAAACAACATTTTCTTTAATGACAACAATACTTGGTGTGACGGTCTGTTGTTATTAAATTAAATTGGGGTTTTTTTAAAGACATGCAAACTAACACACCCAGCAGGAGTTTGGCTGTTGAACATGTATGACTGCTATTATCATTGTACTAAGAGCTAACAGAGTTTGCTCTCACCCCTCTGGCACTCAGGACATCCTGCAGGATCTGAGCCGCTTGTGGCTGCTTCTCCTTGTACTGGTCCAGAAGGTAGTTCTGTCGAGCCCGTTTAATGATCTGAAAGAAACAAATACCAACATAAAGCCCACACATGCCATCTCATGGCCTTAAACATGAAGTATTTTAAATATGAAATATTTCATTCTATCCTGATGCAAGGACCCTAAATTCTGTTCCTTCTATACAGACAAATGCTTTTCAGATGGTGTCTAGAAAATGAAAATATGAGGAGAATACTGATATATTATATTCTATTGTATTGAGAAGTGTTTGATGTCTTGTATTAAAAACTGTTATTGGCAAGAAAACTTATCCTTCATGTAAAGATGAAAGAAAGACTCTCGACAATCACTTTGTTAGAAGTCGTGACTGTAAATAGGCGAGCAAACAAATGATTACGAGAGAAAATGGTCTATATAAAAGTCAGATCTAGAAAAATCATGTCACGTTCATGTCATTCATTTAATTTTCAAAAATGTCCAAACCAGTGAAGAATATAAACCTTTCTCATAAATGATACTCACTTTGTCATCTATGTCTGTGATGTTCATGCAGTAGAGGACGTCGTACTTGAAGTAGTCCCTCAGTACCCGTCGCAGAATATCAAAAGATATGTAGGACCTGCGATTAGAAGATAAAATCTTGTTACGACAGAACAAATAAAGCAAAGAATATGTTTACAGGAAGAGGCCGTTTGTACAATCACAGATGAAATGTACATGTTGAATCCTTTCATTGGGATCTGTTTACCTGGCATGTCCCATGTGTGAGGCATCATACACTGTAGGTCCACAGCAGTACCACGTTACTTTATTCCCTTTCTGAGGAACGAACGGCTCCTGAAACATACAAGGACACAAACAAGCTGCATGACGTTTCCTGTCGTAGATGGAGCCTCTGCTCATGACGACTGACAGATAGTTTGAAGATCACTTTCTACATAGAACCTGCCAAGGACTTGACATCTGCCTCCAACCAACCTTTGCTCTGGTCAAACTGTTGTAGAGTCGAAGCTGGGGAACATCTGTTCCTGCTGGTGGAGACCAGGAGGCTGAACCCGCTTTCCTTTCACTGAAATTTAAAACAATTACTGTTAGAAAAGGTTTATCTAAACAGAAAGCAAAGATTCAGATTAGTCAAGCTGGAACCAATGGGATCAGCTGGAGAAGCTGAAATGTTACAGTTACAGTTACAGTTCTGGCATTAGATTTTTGTACTGTTCATTGCTTTCCTGAGGCTGCGACAGAGGTAAAATCCATGTGTGTGCAGCAACGGGAAAAAGAAACCCGCCACAAAATTCAAGTTATTTTCCTTAAACTAATTTAAGCCAGAGACACAGAGCAGATCTCGTAAATTAGCAGAATTAAAGAATTAAAGTTTCCTCTGCTGTTTTAAACTTGTGTAGTGACGAATGTTGTCTTTTATCACAAAGCTGTAGATTCAAATTCCTTCCTCTCCAAAGTCAACACATCACTGAACAGGAGAAAAATCAACTATCTTCAGGAGCTTTATTTTCAATTTTCCCAATTAAAGCTTAAATTGGGAGCGTGTCCATTTTTTTTTAAATCAATATGCTTATTTGCTCCTCTTTTCAGTAAAACACTTGCAACAGGCAACAACATTCAGCTCAAAGTGTGAGAAATGAGCAAGCGTGAGGTTATTCGGGCCGTTCCAAACTCAGGACAAGAGACAGAATCAGCTCATTTGATTTGTCCTTTAGTCAGATGCCACGAATGTGAAGGATCATGTTGCTGTCAAAGGAATGCAGCCATACATGTTCAATTAAGGAACATATACTGTAACGCCAGGAGAAAATGAGTTGTCGAAGCCAAACACCCAGCGGGGACAGGACATAATACATTCAAGTTTCTGAACACATGCAGTTTGCAAAGAAATGAGATCTCATTTCCTGCAAGTTCACAAGTCTCACTGTTCTTATGTGTCTTCAGCCATTTCAACTGGGTAGGTGTGTCTTTAAAGCAACATGTCTGTGGGCAAATCTGACAGGAAAAGTGGTTCGTCCCAGCTGCCGTCGTTTTGTTTAAACAGTGATAAATGACCCCACATACAGTCCTGCTCCGACTGACGTGAGACGTTAAAGCTGGAACTGAATGAATTCAAATGCCTGCAAGAGAGTTCTGGGTTCATGCGTGTCAGTTCAGAAACTTTCAGGGACCAGGACCACATCTAGTCTGTTCATGCCTTCAGCTGTCTACTCACTGCTGCTCTCAGGGTTGAGGTCCTGCTGCAGGGCTGCTATGTGTCTGAACCAGCGCAGAGCGTGAACATGTTGTGGATCTGGGGGTCTGTGGAGGAGCTTAAAGGCTTTCTGGTCGGCCTGGGAGGGGCTGAACCCAGCCAGGTAGCTGCGTGAGGTTAGGTAGTCATTCAGGGCCACTGCCAGCGCGGCCTCCTCATTTATCTGTAGCAAGAAGCCATACTCAAAGGCTGCAGAAACAAGAGGGCAAATATTCGCACAGAATTACCAACTACGGCGGAAACAGCCTGAGAAAATACCAACAACAGCAGCATAAGTTTAGTCCGCACAGTGGGAACCAGTACGATCGGGCTCAGAGCCAAGACCATGGACTGAAATGACTTTATAAAAATGAAGTTTAAACCAAACGGAAATCATGCAGAATAAACGCCACAAACTCCTGCTGTCCTCATGTTGTCTCTGAAACGGGAGGTTTCTCCTCTCAGTATCAGTTTGTAACTTTAGAGAAGAGTAGATGTGTTGGCTGCCGTGGACAGATATAAGACTGCACCCATGAGTGAGAACAGAGAAGCAGATCCATTGTCATTACAGAACAGATGCTGCAACAAATGTCTGACAACAGCGACGAGCGCAACCATGACATTTTAGACACGTGTGTAACCTGACATGGTCTTGCAGAGTTAATACGCTCTCTGGCCGTGAGGCTGTGATGCCGGGTGGCGTGAGGGTGGTGTGAGGGTGGTGTGATGGTGGCGTGAGGGTGGCGTGATGGCGGCGTGAGGGCAGTGTGATGGCGGCGTGAGGGCGGTGTGAGGGTGGGAGCAGGACAGGAAGCAGCAGGGAGGTGACACTACAGGGGAAAATTACTCTAAATGAGATTTTACTGAAAACACATATAAACAAATAAAAATAATGAAAAATATACAAACTAAAGGATAAAGCTCCAAAATGATGCTCTGCCCCCTCAAATAACAATCCTCCATCCATGCGTCTGTGTGACACACTGTTCCCAGAAATGACCTCGACTGAGAGTGAAAGTGAAGTCGATAGGATGAGTTTTCAAACAACAACTAAGAAGAAGTCAAACAGAAACTAACATGTATTTTCTCCATCTACGCATGACGCATTAAAGACTAAAAATGAAACAAAGTCAAAGAGAAACTGGCTCAAACAAACAAAACCACAAAAGGGGATTAATGAGGTCCGAGCACAAAGTGACAAATGGAAGGAGAAAGATGGAAAAAGGAGAAATGAGACACTCTTTGTCTTTGTGATCTTGAATTAAAATACTAAAAAAAAAATTGATATGAGTGCAGTTATTGGACAGACACACGGCTTCTAAACCCTCAGCAACATGTGTGAACACAGCAGAGTGAAATGGAGAAGCAAAGGTCCAACAAAGTTCCCAAACCAGTTCCATAGACTCTATTGTCCAGGTGATGAGTGTGTCACAGCTCAGGAAGCTCAGAGAGATGAACTGACTTTGCTTTCATAGACTGTCTCATAATAACAATAAGAAGAACAATAATAATACTGACTTTAATAATGACTTTTGAACCTTAAACAAAATTATATAGACGAGAATAAAAAAGTGAAAATTGTCAAATAGAAACTTAACAGGTCAAACTAAACTGAGCAAAAGTGAAAGTAAAAAGAAATCACAAAATATATTAAAATTAAATGGATATAATTGAAGAAACTGTTCCCTGGAAACATCCACAGTCCACCAACAGGTAAAGTAACACCTGTCCAGGTGTGAAGCAGCTGTTAGAACCTGACAGAGATGAAGACCAGCTGCAGCAGTTCAGGACTCATAGGAACTGAATAGACTCTCTTGATTTCAGACTGATTGTCAGATTTATGGTTTTATGTTCATAACACACATGAGATAAACAAACTGGGACAGTTCACTGATTAGCTTTAACTCATTTAGTGTCCATTCATCACAGTGAGTCACACGATGTGTTGACAGAACTCGCCAAAGCAAACTCCATTCAAATTTCTTAAGCAGCTATAACACTTCAATTGTAAAATGTAAATGTCTCCGTTAAAGTCAGAGACGCTGTCGAATCGTTTCCCTCCGTGTCTTTGCTGATAAATTCAGCTTCATTAACTATGAGTTAAAAAGGCTGTTTTTTGAAGGGAGTTCTGCCTGTGACTCACTAACCGGTTTCAGCTAAGCGGCTCTGCAGCCTCAGAGAGCTAACAGAGCTAACAGCGCTAACGTTAGCTTGTTGGCTGTGACAGTTCGTTAAAACACATTAAACCGAGCTGTCAAAGCCATTTTATGTGTTTTAAACCCACGTGTCTATGAGGTGAAAGTTAGCCTTTGTTCACTGTACCTGGCTCTGCTGAGGTCGACATCGCTGCAGGTCTGGATGGTTTGATGCTGATGCAACAATAACGTGCACGGAAGAAGCGCTAAATGCTAAATGCTAACAGTCGGAAGCGGAACCAATGTGTTTGAAGCGAGAGCGCGCGGGGACGGAAATAAGCGACGGTCCGTCCACGCGGAAGTTTGTTTGGTTCTGCAGGTGGAAGAAAGTCCGATGTGTTTGAAACTAACTTCTCAATATACAGCCGGAATATCCTGAACACGGTGGCTAAATGAAGAGAGTGCTTTTTTATCGTGCGTTCATTTGAAGCCGACATGTCTCATTTTAAGCAGCACATCGACAAACTGAGCGGCTTCTATCGTCGTTACACCGAGTATGTGAGGAGGAATCCAGCTGCCACCGCACAGCTGGAGAGCACCGTGAGGACTCTGTCCTACCTGATCGCAGGTCAGTCACAACACACCTGAGCTCATGTCAGTGAAATGTTGAACTGCAGGTAACTCGGCTGACCCGAGATCAGTTTCGTTTTGGCTGAAGAAAACGGGACAGAAGCTGCTGCACTGAATTATTGGCTCTTGTTTTGCAGGTCGATTTGCAGATTCCCATGAAATATCTGAACTAGGTAAGAAAAGTTAAGGCTCAATAAATCTGTTGTTTGCAGGTCAGTACTTTCTTTCATTCACACTTTATCTCAGTGCCAACTTCTATATCAGCTGGTGAATAAGAAGAAGTTGTTGTACAGAGATTTCAGTTTCACCCGAAAGTTTGTTTTTCAGCTGCAAAATGTTTCACTCATATTACTCATAATACACATCACCCAAACACATCTTTATTGGTTGATTTTCATATAAATATCTTATATTAATTCATCAACAACTACTTGAAAAATAATTTAAAGTTAATTAAAACAAAAATGTCTGTTTCATGCCTCTCAAACACCAGAATTGGTCGTTGATCATTAATATGAAATATTTTGGGGTTTGGGGCTGATTTTCAGACTAAACAAGCAAATTGAAGACGTCACCTTTGACTCTGAGAAATCTGACATTTTATACATTAAACTATCAGAAAAATAATAGACAGATTAACTGATAGTTAGTTTCAGCCTTGATAATGATAACCAAAGCATCTTTCATCTTTTTCTTTTCCTCATAAACACATCGATTGTAGTGTCGTTAGTTTCCAGTACTTTATCCAACAAGATAGTAAAAGTAGATAATAACACTAATGCACAATGAATGGTACGTGATCTATACGTTAATCTAAACTCCATCTTCATGGCTGTGTGTCTCTCTCAGTGTACTCGGCCTCCAACCTCCTGGTGCTGTTCAATGACAGTATTCTGCGCAAAGGGCTGAGATGTGCCTTCCCTGTGGTGAGCAACCGCTAGATAGTTTTTCCCATAATCTCACATTTCATTCACAGAGAACTAAAATGCTTGCTGCATTTTTATAAAGGCCAGTAGGATCATACACGACAGCCTCAGTCTCTGTTACACAAGCAGAAAAACAGGGGAGAGAGATGATGACCGACTAATACATCAGCTTTAGGCCAAAAAGGGTCAATATTTTTACCAGATTGCATTTTTTCAAGCTTTTTCTGGTTTAAACCAATGTAACCTATCAAAAACAGAAATCCTGCTAGAACTTGAGTTAAAGTTGAAAAGATAAATGTTGGAGCTCTGTGCCAAGCAGAGCCGTTTCTGACTAGCTGGCCTTATATCTGATGATGAGCCTGTAAAATCTGTGATATCTTCCCAATCTGTCAACACACAGCGACGGCTCCTTGATCTTATAGATATGACTTGTAGAGAAAACTGGGGAAAAATCCAAACGATTTTATCCTGGGAACAAATTATCACTGTAAGTTTCCTTCAGATCATCTCTGATCTGCTAATTATTTGGGTTCTGGGGGGAAAGGGTGGGTGGTGCCGGAGATTTGTGTGGTTTATAAGATAAGATATACCTTTATTCATAGAAAGGATGGATGGAGGGAGGGAGGGGTGTAATATAGATGCTCTCATTGTTTGTTTGTCTTCTTGTGCTCGTGCTGTAGACTGAGAGTCAGAGCGCTGACTCGTGTGTTTTGCTGTGTTCAGTCTCTCTCCCAGCAGAGACTCCTCACCTGGTTGTCCGTGCTGGAGTATGTGGAGGTTTTTCTGGAGATGGGAGCCTGCAAGCTGTGGGGTGAAGTTGGCCGCTGGCTGGTGATCGGACTCATTCAGATTTTTAAGTATGGTTTCTTGTTCTTGTGACCTGAAGTAGAATTTGAAATGTTATTTTTCAAATTTTCATTATGTAAAGGTATTCTATGCAGGATTTTCCAAAAAAAACAATGTTTAGACTCATGCAAAATTCCTCTCAGTCGTTCCCTGTCTGCTCTCCTGTCTTTGATCCTCAGGGCAGTTTTTCGCATTGTGCTTCTTCTGTGGTACAAATCTGGCATCCAAACTTCACCTCCCATAATCCCTCTGGACAGAGGTGCAGAGTTTGTCGGTGAAGGTCAGTTATCCTCTCTTCTCACTCCCTTCCAGAGAACAGCCAGATATGTTGCGTGTATAAGGAGTGAATGAGATTGTTTCCTTCCTCTTCTGCACAGATGACAGTAACAGGGAGCAGCAGGATGACCCCTGCTTTGTGGGTCAGAGGTCAGGACGGGTCATTAGGCCTCTGGGCAGCGGTAAGACTCTTAAAAACTCTTTTTTATTCTTTTTCAATAAATGACTTTCACTAGAGGATTTTTCACTGTCACTGGTAAACTTGTCCATCTCTTCGCCTCTTTTCGTCTCTGTCGCGCTCCAGCTCCCTCCCTGCAGGCCCGGATGTGGGGAGCACCGAGTCAGAGGACGAGGAGGAGCAGTTTAAATGGGCAGAAGCTCCAAAGCAAACCAACACACCTGGGCCTTCAGGAGACCATCGCTGAGTGTGTGTACATCGGACGGCCCCTCATACACTGTATCCTTGAGATCGTTCGAGGTGTGACACAGATTACCCCTAAACAAACAAAAACAGAATGATCTGTAGTCTTTTTAAAGACAAAGTGAAGAAAAGAGACATTGTTAGTTATCAGATTCCATTATTTTTGCCCTCTAATTTGTGCTAGCGGAGACCTTTGTATTTGACAGTTTGTCCTTAAAGCAAACCTCCCTGACGGCAGTACTCTGTCTTGGACTCTGTGGAAAACAGTCCTGGAAGCCGTGGCTTGTCTCTGGAGGCCTTGAACTTTCCAGGTATGTAAGCTCCTCCTTTCTTTTTCCGCAGTCTGGAGACGAGCTGCTTGCTTTGTCTGAAGACATTCATCTGAGTCATTCAGGATCTCATTCTCCAGCTTGTGCCTCAACAAAATCACACTTTGAGAAGTTATTTCAGTTATTTGTCCTTTTTTTTAGCTTTGCTGTGCTCAGCGATACAAAATTTCAAAATCGATGGGAGAGAGCTGAGATGAGGAGGAGAACCTTTCTGTTGCTGTACTACCTTCTTCGTTCACCCTTCTATGACAAATACTCAGAGTAAGTATCTCATTATCAGTGCTTATTTTCAACGTATAATTAGTTGACTTTTTTTTTTAACTAACCAATTTACTGTTTGGTCTATAAGAAGTCAGAAAATTTGGACAAATGCCCCATATTCAATTTACAATTATATTAAATGGGAAAAGAGGAATTGTTGCAGCGCCTATATGAAATACACCAGTTGTGCAAGACTTAATGCATTTTTGAAACGTGTGAAATCGCTGTACTTGTGTTTTAACAGTTGTGGCTGTGTTTCTTTATCTGCAGGGAAAAGATTCTCTTTCTGCTCAGACTTCTGGCTGATCATATTCCAGGAATTGGCCTTCTAGCACGTAAGTACTGTGGTCATGTCTGCTCCATGATGCCGACCTCTACATATGAGCCCTTATTTACATCGGCATCATTTGGTTTATTCAATGTCTGCCCATTTTTACTTTTCTGATATTACAAATTGTGCCACTCTCATTATCAGTTCATAACATACTGGTGCTTGTTTTGATCCTGTTGTCTGTTCAGGCCCTCTGATGGATTACCTCCCTACCTGGCAGAAGATTTACTTCTACAACTGGGGGTAAAACCTGCTGGACGTACGCTGATCTTTGATGTTTGCAAGTCAACAAGGCGGCAGAGAGAAGGGAACGGTCAGGCCCGGGGGCAGAGACACAATCACCATAATTCCCCAAAAATGAGTCAAAATGATGAAGAAATGATGGCCACTGCTGACAGACAGCGAGGACCTTCTTAGTAACAAAACTGATTTTAGATTTAGAAGTCTAATTCAGAAATAAATTATTATTGTGACATTATTTTTAGTAAGCAGCAAACAGATTTTGTTTTCTGACCTTCGTTTAGACACTACAAAGCACTGGTTTGATTAATGCTGAAGAATGCTGAAGTTCATTCTTGGAGTTCATGATTTATGCCATTGTTGATTTGCATTGACAGTTTCTATGTGACTGAAGATTTTTGTGAGCAGTGTTATCGTTTCATTCCATTCTTATGAAGAGTCCCTGCAGTGATGTATCTGCCAAAGTAAGCAGCATTGTTTGTCAAGGAAAGGTGTCAGCAGTTTGCTGCAGGGCAGAAATCCTTCAAGAGACGTCTTAAAATGAAGCAGCAATGACTGAGAAGCACACAAGTCGAGTGAAAAAATCTCAAAACCTTATTTCCACCAGCAGGCTGTTCCACAGTTCTTGACTCAATGTGGGAGTTTTCATGCAGAAAAGACTGAACACACAAACAGCTGAGCTCCTGTAAAATACCAGTGGAAGCAGATTCAAGTTAAACATCATGAAAACCGAGTCAATGACCAGAACACAGCAGAGGTTTTCAATCTTTATTAACATACTGAATAAGTTTCTTTTTGTAGCCTACAAATAAATATTTGTTTCATCCTCTCAGTCCAGATGTTTGTTACTTTTTGGAGAGTTTATCATGGGTGGGACATACACAGGCATGGCCACGCTAGGAAAAATATGACACTCTGATCTATCAAAGAAAATTACAAACTGGGTTCCAGACCTCGTAATTACATGGACAGTTCTTTCAAATAGTTGTTGAATGTCAAGTCTGCCAAGAACATAAAGGTGTGGGTACTGTGGGTTTGAGATGAGCTGTATCACAATCTGGTCAGAGAGACTCTGATACATGTCAGCTATCACACCACACTAAATAAGTCTGTTTGATTTTTATCACAGACGTTCATACGAGACTGATTTTGTTCTATTGCATGTCACCTTCCCCTGGAAATTCATTTGTCAACTAAACAGTCCCAAAGACGAATCATTTTTCTCACCATCATCAGTTATAGGCACAACCATTGTAATGTGGTTTACACCATGAATGTCAGGAATATTTTTCAATGGCCAACAAGCCTGAAAGTATACAGATAAAAATGTAAACTGAAGACATGAGCCTTCCAAAGTAAAAAGCTTAACTGCTGAGAGAACAAAAGGCAGCACAGCGTCAAAATGTCTTGCTTTTCAGAGGTGAGGTGCATCAAGGCAGACTTCAGATTCAACCAGCAACACACTGAAGTGAAGCTTCTACGAAGGTCATAAAATGGAGATGCATAGATGGAAACAGTATCAGTTTTATGAGCTGGGACTTGTTCTATCTGACGTCTGTATCAAAACTGACACTTCTTGCTCATTTGATGTGTCTGTTTGGTTTCATCTCCAATTAAAATCCAATTCCCCTGCACTGTGTCTCTTTTTGTTGGAACACACGACCAAGCCGGAGGTACAGTAGTTGTCTCTGCGGTCATGTGCTCCCTTGATTGAACCATTTTTAAAAAGACAGATAATAAATAACCGTAGCAGCAAGGACATCAAATATTTGATGCTCTGATGTTTTAGAATATATATGTTCACCCAGACAGAAACGCTTAATTCCAAGCTCACAAATCGTCAGAAATTGTCAAGACAGTTGGCTGTCAGTGCTTTATGTGAGTGAAAAAAATTAACCTCTGAACAAAGTCTACTGTAAGTGAACAGCAGTGAATCAAACACTGAATGCAAACAGAACAGTGGATTCTTGTTCAAATTAACACGGAAAGTTGAAAATATATCCTGCACCTTTAATATCACAATAAAACAAAACCAAAAAAAAGACTTAAACATGAAGTACTTTATAATATGAATCAAAAACAACACTTTGATTTATGTATAAGGAATAAAATATAGTAGAATTAGCTCTGATGTCATTTTGAAAACTAAGACCAAAAAATTCTCGACAGTAAATCACAACATAACTCTTGGTCTAGAAAAGATTACACCCTTTGATGGTTTCCTTTATGAAAATAAAACTCAAGAGTCTGCAAATGAGAATGAGAGAAGAAAATACTGTCTCACTCCTGTAAAATTGTCTCTAGAAGAGGACGGGCGAGAATTTCTTTGCCCCATGCAAACCTTTCTGCTTCCCGTCTCCCGCTTGTCCATCTACTCCGCCAAAATGCTCGTGTCAGTGAGGAGGCTGGTCGGCTCTACACAGGCGTTAGTTAGTATGTCTTCCCACAGGTTGGTGCTCGTCACTCAGGGCTGATCAGTAGGAGCCGTAGCGATCCTGAGAAAACATTACAAAATGAGCAAACATCTGTCGAGGAGCCAGATGTTGAATCATGTCCCGACAATGTCGAGAACAACTCGGTGTCCAGATGACCGATGTCTCACCTGGATTGTATTCATGACACCGTTGGCGAGGACGGCCATCTTGCCCGCTACAGTCTTCACTCCTTGCTTGAACTGTGCGATGTCCGGGCCAGAGGGGAGCACGCTGTCAAAGCCTGAAGCCCTCCCTGAGAGGAAGGAGCACAAAAATCTTCATCAGCATTTAGTGTCACACATATGCCATAGCTCATCCTGTTCGAGTAACTTTAGCAAAAATCTAAAGTTTTAGGAAATTTTTTTTTTTTTTTTTTTTTAACTAAAATGAACAGCTCAGAGATAAAGGTTAATGTCAAGTACCACAGAAATGGAATCACTAATTACTGTGGTCTTTTCTGAGTTAGTGCAGGGATTTTCTGACATTAAGAAAAGCAGAGGACGATGCCAGCACACACATAAACAAACAGGTTTTACCTTTATGGTCACTGCCATCCCCAAACAGGTCCGCTGAACTGATGGAGGTGCTTCCAGACATGTTCTCCAGTCTTGTCTTTGCGTCATACTGAGAGAAGAAGAAACGAAAGTCAACACCTAGGTACTAACAGTGCACAGTTAAACTGGAGGATTTATAGCTTTAAATACACAGTTGCCAATAAGTTGATTTTGAATATAAGCTTGAATTTGTACCAATGTGTCACATGAGGTTTCTCACCTCTGCACTGCTCTCCCGACCAAAGAACATGTCCGAAGAAATTGCCTTTGCATTTGCAAACTTCTGTCTGGCCTCGCTCGACTCTGACACTGGAGCTGACACCTCAGCTTTTCTTCTGCTGGGAAGTCTGGATGAAATACAACACACACAACACACTCTGAGTTTCTTAAGGAATAAATATGAAAGACAGAGTGAGTGTGAGCACAAATATCTGCGTAGATACCTCTCTCCAATTGGCTGAATACTAGAGATGGTGACCTCTTCTTTGGGGTCCTCTTTCTCCAGAGCCCAGGAGGTGGTAAAGGAGGCGGTCCCTCCCTCGGTATCCCACCGAGATCCAAAACTGTCTCCCACTGTAAACGGGTTGTCCTTGTATCTGAAACATCAAGCACGGCAGTTGAATAACAAGTTCCCGCTGACCCAGCACGTCCATTCAGCTTTCTCTACTCACATCTTCATTTCTGTGGCTAAAATACAAACTCAAACCGTTGAGTAGGGTTGACTGACTTGAACTGAAGTACATAAATAAGGGGGTGTCATACATACTTTGGGGGTCCAGAGGTGAAACCCGGCTCATCAAACAGGTCCAGTTTGGAGCGAGAGGAGGACTTAGCTCCCACAGGAGTCTCCTGCTCAATCACCTGCATCTCTGACATCACTGAGTGAGACACAGCACTGTAACAGGAAACACACACATTTAGAGATGCTTCTTTGATGATTTCACAAATGACATCATTTAACCTTATGGCTCAATAATGAAAGTTGCTCCTCTGCAGACAAACCTCAGGGAGACAATCCCCAAACTCTGATCTCTGGATAATAATGAAACAATGTTTGTGTTGTGTTGTTACCTCCTGTTGCCGAAGCCCATGCCCAGTCTCTCAGCCTGCTCTCTCTTCTTGCCTTCCAGGTTTTGAAGCTTCTTTTCCTCCACCTTTCTGTCGATCTCCAGCTCTTTGTAAGCCAAACGCATCGAGGCCACACTGCAAAAGACAGAATGAGTGACATTACACAACAGAAAAATCAGACTGTTTACAAGGAGCAAATTTTAAGTAATGAACTTAAATAGCTCAGACATTCTAAATTAATCTTTGAACTGGAATTATCAAAACAATATTTTTATGTAGACCTGCACCAGTGGAAACAAGAGAGATAAGATCATATTTCTGTATTTCTTACATGGACTCCTCAGCTTGTTTCTTCGCCTCGGCCGCCTGCTCCTCTCGCAGCTTCTCGGCCACTTGCGCCTGCTTCTCCACCTCCGAGAAACTCTTACTGCTCACCTTTTGGGCCCCGAGACCTTTCTTTGCACCGAGCTGCATCAGGGAAATGTAGAACACACATTAGTTCCATGTTAGAGTCAGTGTTAGATATAAAGCTTAAAGTGCATTGGTCTGAGTGCAACTTGTATCTGTTTAAAGTCTCCTTCACTCAAAAGCATGTTTTGCTTATTGTTCCTTGTCTGTGGCGTTTGACCTTCACTGTGCAGAGTGATGTATTAACCTCTGCACATATGAGCAGGATTTCTCACAAAAACCTGTGGAAACCTGAAGGTCACATATACTGAAAACTGACTTTTCAGATGAAGATCAAAAGTGGTTCAGCAGAACCAGAGATATCAGCTTATTTATTCCACACATTCTTCTTCCTTGTCAAGACCTGGCATCTACATTACCCACGATGCAACAACTTTATACAACAAATCCACATATGCAGTCATGCTCCCCAACACCTGTAAACACATTTTGAAGTTCCCTTTTAAGTGGTTGCTTTTTATAACATCTCCTAAAACAGTAGCTTAGTGGTTTGGTGGAAATATGACTCACCCCTTTTTTGGCAGCCATGGGCTTCTTTTTTCCAATAATGGAAGGCTTCACATCTGTAACACAAATGACAATCTGTCAATCTGTCTGATCTGTCAATCTGTATGATTTAAGCCAAGCAGGTAAATTAATGACTTTCATTTTGCCAACCTGAAAATCAAAGCAAGAAAAACACACCAGCTAAGAAAAAAAGTTAATATGGCAGCAGAACAGCGCGGAGAAGAAACAGCTTTGGTTGGCTTTTATTGTTAATTCCCAAAACTGCTTACGCTCAGTGAAGGACAGTGAAGTCGGTGCACCACAGCATTTAAAAGAGACCTGGGTTTCACAAAGTCACCTGCCAGACGAAAACTCTCAAGCTCTCATAGCAGTGACGTTAGTATGTTAGCATCGTTAGCTTAGCTCAACCTCCACCGTCTCCCCCCGGACAAACTCGTCCTGGACATTCGAGGGAAACACGGTCAACACGGCAGCACAGTCAATGTAATGTCGGTGATGGTTTAACTGAAGTACCACACTTAAGACCTCTGATATGTCTGGATTTGGCTGCTGATTCTAGATACTATCTCCCCAGGTTGTCCGGTCAGAACATGACGATGGTGAATTAGCCGACAGACACACTCTCTCTTTGAGATGTCACTCATTTATTTGTATTCCATCAATTTGCAGCGTGATGATACTTGTATATTAGTATGTGTGGTATCTCTAAAATAAACATACAAATATGAGATATATAAACATCAATAAGAATATAAACAAGATGTGTACATCACATAATGACACACAACACAAACAGCACTCTTAACTTTAAGGGAGTGTCAGCAAATTACTATACATATGCATGCTAAATACACAAACACTAATAACACACATATATAGAAAGGAGGTGAATTGTGAGACGGTCCCTAACGGACATGAACGGTCTGCACAGAAGCCAAAGTGAAACTTAAAGTCCGACGACAGGATAGCATAAACGTTATAAGAATTAACAGTTTATGCACACAGAGCTATGAAGTAGACATATAAACCACAGAAGATAGAAATATGAGCAACGACTACACCATTCTCCACTGACAATGATGCAGATACAGCAGGGTGATGCAGCAACTTAGATTAAGGCGATCAGACGCTATACATGAGCATGATGCTACAGCTACACACACTAGAGAAATGACCTACTGAATATATGGTAACGACTTACTTTCTCATGGACGCACAGACAATTAGAAAAGAGTCCAGTAGAGACAAAATAGTCTAGGCAGGTAGGTAGGTAGGATCCCCTCGGCCCGCCCCTCGGCTCCACACTGAGTGTCCGCAAGACAGTCAAGAAAGATTGACGGGTGGCCGCGGTCATCTGTGATTGGTGGACAGGTAGGGTCTGAAGTTGGGCACGGGCTGTTCACGTGAACGGGGGTGAAGTGTCATCCAGAGGTCTGCATCAATTTGTCATGGAGTCTTCTGTACAGTCAAACTCCAGCCAACAAGCAGCTCCACAAACACCAGAACAAACTCACCGAGAAAACAGCGCAGACGTCCCGGACAAAGACCCCACACAGCCGGCGGCAGCTAGCTGGAGCCCGATGCTAATTCATTAGCATGTTTACTAGTAACACGGGAGCGCCGACTTCTGGACAGTCTGTTAGTTAATGAACCGCTCAGCAGCAGAGTTATTGATCCAGTATTTACAGGAACAAATATCCGAAAGACAAAACCAGCACAAACAGCTGAAGTTCAGTGACTGAATGAGCTCCGTGTTTGGAGCCGACAGGCAGCTGTCAATCAAAGTGACGTCACTCTTCATAATACACCATTTCAAACGAGCGTTATAAAAAAAATTCACCCCTCGTACAGTTGATGTCATGAAGTAGAAAATCAGCTAACGAGACTAAAGCCATTTTTGTTCCAGGCTGTAAACATGTTTTCTTCTGCCGTAAAGTCGGACATTTTAACATGGAGGTCAAATGCTTCATCTCTCTGCCCCGGAGCTTCCGCTCGGTCTGAGATCTGTGCTTTTTTTTGGCCATCTTGCTCAGACTCTGTGGTAGGTCTCAAAGATAAACTCTGCCTCTGACTGAGGGGACAAATATTGGAAACTGTTCAGTGGTGAGTGAAGTTGATATGAACATGCAGAAATTTAAGAGTGGAAAGTCCGCTAGGGTTAGCCGTGATGCTAACGGATACAATGTAAAATGCCATAAGTCTACGCTAATAGAGTTAGCATTCAGGGCACAGGAAAAACGTCTTTATTAACCCACAAATTGTCATGTGTGAATGTTGTATACTGTGAAGGGTTAAATACGCCTCTCTGAGAAAGAGTTTAATGCAAGTTTTGATGAATGTTCATTTTCTTGTGTCAGGTAATTGAAGCAGTAGCCTCAACACTTCACAGTAGAGCTACTGCAGTAAAATGTCATAATGTGCCGTAAGGAAGAAAAGAGTCAACAGTGAATTGATGAGGATTATATCCAACCTCAAAACAAGGTAATATGTGTTGTTCATGCTCTCTTCCTCATCACCTCTATGTATAAACCTATCTACGCCATTGGTCCTTTGATCTGTCATCCGTGCCTTTGATCTACTCTGACGTCATCTGTCCCTTTAATCCTTTGTGATGTCATACCATCCTATTCACATGCTCAGGAGAGCGTTTACCTTTTTTATTTTTTTGTATTTTATTGCTTTAAAGACTCTTAGCACACAAGCCACTAAACATTGGTGAATGTGTTGACATATAAAAAAAGTTTGCTCTGCATTTATTCTGATATGGGTAAATTAACCAAGTATTAGTGACATCATTCACCACGCTGCTGTACGACAAGCAAGTAGTATCCACAGAAGTATCCGCTGATTCTTCCCTGACACTTCTCTACGCCACCTTATCTTCCTCACACCACCATAAATGAATGACTGACAAGTTCTGTCACCTACCTCCACTGTACATGCCAGACATGTTACATACAGTGCTCTACAAATACAGATATTACAACAAATACTTATTTCTCTTATGTCATTTTTGTTGGAAAATCACTTCAACATTTATTTAATTTATAATTCCTTTGTTTGTTAGTTGTTATCCCCACAATAGGGATTGAATTTGCTGCGTGGCTGCCCCTCGTGAGGCGCCAACACATTCACACAAGTGACCTTACTCTGGCCGGGAATCGAACCCTGGTCGCTGTGGTGAGAGCACCGAATCCTAACCACTGGACCACCACCAGGGCTACTACTGCCAATATGTGTGTGTGTGTGTGTGTGTGTGTATTCAAAAATGTATAACAGTTTCCTTAAGTAACGTGTTCTTTTCATCATTGTCATTCTGCTACTCAAGTATTACTGTTCTGTCTTATAAAATACTTTCACTGTATTTGATTTGGGGTTTGTTTTTTTTTTACATTGGTTTGATCTGATGTGTCTTTCCATCACACCTCAGGACCAAACCTGCAATGGCGAACCAGAGCAACCTGGAGAAAACCAAACAACAGATGGGAGAACATGCAGACTCCACACAAAGCCTGCATCCATCAAATTATGAACACATGAGAGAGCTGTCCCTTGACTGCAGAATCAGCATGTCTTGTTTAGAAGGGTCGAGGACCTGTGTGACCGGGGACGCTACAGGAGATCACTGCACCCAGGATACCCACAGCAATAAGTACATCTGCAGCGACAATGCCAACATGCAAACCTACTTTCAGTAGACCTGTAGCACATTGACGCCACAAACTCTTTGTCTGAACCTGAGCAGCCGGAGTCTCCTGGAGACTGTCGTTGTCGCTCAGCTCCTCACCTGCAGCCCCGTCGCTCAGCTCCTCAACTGCAGCCCCGTAAAGGCTGTCGTCGTCGCTCAGCTCCTCAACTGCAGCCCCGTAAAGGCTGTCGGCGTCGCTCAGCTCCTCACCTGCAGCCCCAGCTCCTCAACTGCAGGCTGTCGGCGTCGCTCAGCTCCTCACCTGCAGCCCCGTAAAGGCTGTCGGCGTCGCTCAGCTCCTCAACTGCAGCCCCGTAAAGGCTGTCGGCGTCGCTCAGCTCCTCACCTGCAGCCCCGTAAAGGCTGTCGGCGTCGCTCAGCTCCTCACCTGCAGCCCCGTCGCTCAGCTCCTCAACTGCAGCCCCGTAAAGGCTGTCGGCGTCGCTCAGCTCCTCAACTGCAGCCACGTGATGGCTGTCGGCTTCACTTATCATGTGAAGGTTGTCATCGCTCAGCTCCGAGAAACTCCTAGCATCAGCATCATCTGGCTGGTGTTTAGGAGAAGAGATTGTTTGTCTCAGACCGGAGATGAGGATGCAGTGCTCCTCTATCGTTGCCTGGCTGGAAGCTATTTGCTTCTTGTTGTCCTGGATAACTTGCAGAGCTTCCCTCAGTTGGCACTGAAGTTCTTGCACAGCTATCCTCAGGTCTTCATTTTCAGCTCTCTGTTTCACGGTGAGAGATTTGAGCTGGACATTCTCGGCAGCCACGTTTTCAATCCTCGCTCTCAGGCCTTCATTTTCAGCTCTCTGTCTCTCAGTGAGAGATTTGAGCTGGACATTCTCGGCAGCCACGTTTTCAATCCTCGCTCTCAGGCCTTCATTTTCAGCTCTCTGTCTCTCAGTGAGAGATTTGAGCTGGACATTCTGGACATCCGTGCCAGCCACGTTTTCAATCCTCGCTCTCAGGCCTTCATTTTCAGCTCTCTGTCTCTCAGTGAGAGATTTGAGCTGGACATTCTCGGCAGCCACGTTTTCAATCCTCGCTCTCAGGCCTTCATTTTCAGCTCTCTGTCTCTCAGTGAGAGATTTGAGCTGGACATTCTGGACATCCGTGCCAGCCACGTTTTCAATCCTCGCTCTCAGGCCTTCATTTTCAGCTCTCTGTCTCTCAGTGAGAGATTTGAGCTGGACATTCTCGGCAGCCACGTTTTCAATCCTCGCTCTCAGGCCTTCATTTTCAGCTCTCTGTCTCTCAGTGAGAGATTTGAGCTGGACATTCTCGGCAGCCACGTTTTCAATCCTCGCTCTCAGGCCTTCATTTTCAGCTCTCTGTCTCTCAGTGAGAGATTTGAGCTGGACATTCTCGGCAGCCACGTTTTCATTCCTCGCTCTCAGGCCTTCATTTTCAGCTCTCTGTCTCTCAGTGAGAGATTTGAGCTGGACATTCTCGGCAGCCACGTTTTCATTCCTCGCTCTCAGGCCTTCATTTTCAGCTCTCTGTCTCTCAGTGAGAGATTTGAGCTGGACATTCTCGGCAGCCACGTTTTCATTCCTCGCTCTCAAACACAAATCCTCCTTTTCCAGCTGTCTCGTGGAAGTGGCATTTCTCTTCCTGTCACTTTTCTCCTGAGACAGAAGGCTTGAGATCTGGGCCAGTTCTCCCTTCATTTTTGTGTTTGCACCGAGCCGCCGCCTGATATTGTCAGCCGAGTTATTAACGTGCACCCCATTGTCTCTGGCTCTCATTTCGAACTCACGAGGTCTTCGTAGAAATTCCTGTGGCTGAGGTGTTTCCATCTCTGCCATCGAGAGGCGACGCGAGTCACAGGGTGTCTCCAAACCACATGGAGTGGCGTCAAAATTACCTCGAGACATACTTGGTTTCGTGTCTTCACAGCCTCTAAAAGAGATGTGATCTGCCACGAAATTCAGCTAAGTTAAAAGGTAGTCACTTTTATGTTGTTCTACCTAGTTGCTTTCCTGAAATGTCTCCGAAAAGTCTCCGAAATCTGTCGAATAACAGTTCGCTCTTTCTGAACAAAGTCAAAAGATACATTCTCTCTTCCTCCTCACCTATATTTATAAACTTTTTTGCCCTTTTGGTCCTTTGATCTGTCATCCATGCCTTTGATCTACTCTGACGTCATCCGCGCCTTTGCTCTACTCTGATGTCATCCGCGCCTTTGATCTACTCTGACGTCATCCGTGCCTTTGATCTACTCTGACGTCATCCGTGCCTTTGCTCTACTCTGATGTCATCCGCGCCTTTGATCTACTCTGACGTCATCCGTGCCTTTGATCTACTCTGACGTCATCCGTGCCTTTGATCTACTCTCACGTCATCTGCGCCTTTCGATTGTGATGTCATCCCATTCTATTTGCATGCTCTGAGAACATTTACCTTTTTATGTTTTTATTTCATTGTTTTCAAGACTTCTTAGTTCACAAGATACAAGATGTCTCCATAATAAGTTTGATTTATACATTTGTATATGTGTTTTTGATCAACGTGTTTTGTCGTGCTTTACAGTTTCTAAGGGCACTTTAATCCATATTTTTAACATAAATGTTTTAAACTTCAAATACCATTTATTGTCATTTATATCATAGATTTGGACGAATCTGTTTCGTGATGTCAATTAAGCAACACAACCATGCGTCTGAGACATAAACCAGCCACCGCAAACAACTACTCCCACACAAATCACCTGTGGGCGTCCTTCCTTCCTGTGATGACAAACGCATGGAGTCCTCTACAGGACAGGACAAACCAGTCACCACAATCAAAAATAAAAACACAGAAGAAGATCATTTAACGTAAGAATAGTGTTCTGTAGGTTTCAGCCAAAATTAGGCTACGAAACACTGGTGTTTGGATTTGAGTCACTAGAACTGTTGACGGTATGTAATTCAAATATTGCCCTTTCTTTGCTATGTCATATATATATTTTCATCTTTTTTGCAGCATATTGTGTTTTCATCTTTTTTGTACATAATATGCTGTATACGCTGAGAAAATAAGCAGCAGATGAATTGATGATAAAAGTCATCAGATCATTACACTGCACTTGCAAATAAAAATAATTAAAGGAACAGTGTGTGATTCATGGAGATTACCCAACTGAGAAAAACAAGATTACGTATGACTGAAACAATCTAAAGGCCTTTTCACACATGCAGTCTATCCCTGAAATGTTGAGGCACATTTCCTGCATGTGGTTGTGCAAATTTCACATGAAATTTAGATCAGGCCTTTGTATTAATTCAATAAAACTATACAGTACTAACAAAAGTACTAACCTACCAACATGCTCTAACCCAGCTGATTCTAATTAGCACAGGTAGGAGAAACTACTTTGAGGAATCAGCTGGTTTAGCGCTTTTCCTGACCGTGTTCAGAAGTTTTTTCTGTATCATTCTACTTTATTTCACATAAGCACTTTCATGTATCGGAATGTTATGATTTCTTTGTGTAGTTTTACTGAAGGAATAAATGTCTGGTGATTTCATGTGAATAGCTGCATTGCAAATATGTTTAATGAAAAAAATGTTGACATCTTGAATACTTATTTTCCCCACTGTATGTAGCACGAATGTCTAACATGAGCAGGAAAATTGTAGATGACAGTGCTGAAGTGGAGAATGAGCAGGGCAACACTTGTGCCTTGACTCACAGAGACTGAATCAAACTAATAGACTCACCAATGGAAGCTTTGGGTGATGTGCTCAGACCGTCGATGCTGGGTCCGTCCTCTGGCTCTGGAAAGAGCCACAGAAAAATATTTCAAGCAACACAACAAAATATCCCTAACTTTTATTCCACTGCTTTTTGAAACAACTAATTATATACAGCAGAATCCTCCTTTATCAAATTCTGGACTGTGAAGCCAATTCAATTCCCTGATCCTCCAATTAGACCCCAGTTTGTAATGCAGCATGTAACCATGATGACAGCACTGTGCCACCATCATGGTAATCTTTTCAGACTTGATGTTATACATCTGTATTCTGGGCTGAGGAGTACTCAGAATCAGAGTGTCCCTTTTAAATCAAGTAAAACAGATAAGTAATATATAGGTTTGCTTTACTAACGGTTGTCATCCTGGACTTTAGCTGATGTGTCCGTCAGCTGTGGGGTGATGGCGGCTCCGTTCTGCTCCGCCTCGGACGGTGGCGCCATGCTCCATTCATTAGCAGGCTGAAAACGTAAAAAACAAAGTTATTTGTACAAAGTTACAAAGGCTATTTGTACCTTCAGTTAAGCACACAGGAATTCATGAAGCCGGGTCCTTTTTTAAATAAATTTACGTCCATCCAGCAGCATTTATCAACACAAATTCAACATTAAACATTTGTACTGATCAAAACTTTTAGCCTATAAGTGACAGTTTAAGCATACCAGTCTATTTTAGCTTAACACAGATATATCAATTACAACGTGTACTACATCAGATGATAAGTCATAAGATATTCCAATTGTACTGATACTGTAAGTCAATAATACAAGTTTGATTCTAGCTCTGATCTTTTTAACATTTTACGGTCAACATTTTACTGTAAGTATTTCAGGCTTATTTTTCTTATCTCTGCAGCTTCATGTTTTCTATTTCATTCACCTGTTCACAACTGTTTTCACTAACAAATAAAGGGATCCTTTTCAAAAATGCTTGGTTGTATTATGCATTTTTATTAAAAAAAACAAATATGGGCCAAATAGTTTCTTTACTGTCAAATATCAACAGTGAAAAAGAAAAATACTCCTGTTCCACAAAAAAATATAAATAGACAACAATCCTGGACAAGTGGCTAACATTTTTTTAAATCACAAAAATATTTATTGAAGATGATGATTTTGCAAAAAAACAAACCTGTGTATGTTCTGCAAAAAAGTCTGTGTCTTTCTTCTCAGGAGCTGCTGGAGTTCCTCCGGCAGAAGAGTCAATCCACAGCTGCAACAAAGAGAGGAAGACTATTCGTTATACTTACAGACAACTCCAATAATTATATTTCCATAGGAGGTTTATTGTTTGTGATGTGATCATCATATACAGTGATTAATACAGTCTGTGTGGACTCTGAACTCGATCTGTCATCACAGCTCAGACGCTGATAACTCAAGATAACCACTCTTATGTAATATGTCAGTGATCCACAGGACACAGATTCATTTCTGTTTTGTCTGGGACCATTGTACCTGTGGTAGAAATCAAATAGTTTTCACTTCTAACTGGTAAATATTTCACTTGTCTGAAACATCAACTTGCTGCTCAGTTATTCTCTCTGCAAGTTACGTTTTGACACAGGTAATAAACAAAAAGGCCACGGTACCGCAGCTGTATTAACAACGCCTGGCAGTCTACTGCCGACTGCATCAATGCAGAAACATACATACAATAAAATGAAAATTCGTCATGATTTAGGTTACATGTTGTGATGTATTCCCCAAACTATTTCCACTTGGTTGATGCTCACATCTGTGCCATATTTGGACAAAGCAGCATTCGCTTGCTGCCGAATCTTCTCTCTGTACATCTGGGCTGCACGGCTATTATACTTGGCGTTGGTGTCATTTGTGGAACAGCCATGCTGGCGGAAGAACGCCGTCTTCAGACAGAAGAAAAAAGGAAGTTACTGCATCACATCAGAGAAGTTTGCCCAAACAAAACGACCTAATTACACAAAGTAAAATGTGGGACAATAACATGAAAGGTCTCGTTTTTAATTCATATACATTCAGGCCCAACCTGTTTTTCTCAGAGTGGTCAGTCTGACTTACCGCATTGGCATTGCCTCCAACTTGCATACATCTAAGCTGAAACCAGTTCCAGTTGGAGTCTAACTCAGTCGACCTGTGGGGACAAAGGGATGAATAAAGAATAAAGTCAGTACTCCAGTGTAGCAGGTACACATAATTATGCCACTATAAGTCACCAAGTGTCTGTGAAGACTCTCAGCCAGATGGTAGCAAAAATGCTTTCATTGTACCTGCCAATTAAAGCAGCTTTTCTTTCAGAGGATCAAGCATGCAGTAATACTGTCAGAGAAGAATGCACAATGACGACTGTTGACAGCTGCGATTATTTTGTGGTACACTGTAGCCTACCTGATGAAGCTGAGATGTACTCCCAGGGAGCGGTGGATGCCAGAGCAGTCAATGCACAAGAACACACCGTATGGGATACTTGCCCAGCTTGGGTTTTTGGCAGCGCAGTCAAAACATACCTGTACACAAATAGCAAATGCATTACATGAACTCTTCTTACTAGGACAACTTTAATGAGCTCTAGAGAAGAAGTAGGCAACATGCTAATTATGCTGCTTTGCAGCAATGCAAGCATCTTGATACATGATTTGGTTTTTTCACCATTATGTGTCCATAAACTGTTGGAAAATGGCAAAAAAAAATGCCATAATGAATTCCTACAGCCAAGGTGACATATTCAAACAGCTTGTTTTGTCTTTTGGACCAACAGTCCAAAACCCAAAGACATTCAGTTTACTATCATACCATTGCTGAATTATTTTCTGTTCATCGACTTATAGATAAATCACATAAGCATTTCAGTTTTAATCTATATGGCAGCAGCCTCTCCTGGTTTGATTCTGGCCAGAGGCCTTTGCTTCATGTCATGAGGTGCTGTGTGGTTTACTACAGCCAAATGCAACCTCGCACTTAATACCACCAATCAACAACAACAACAACACTCAAGAAAACGGAGAAAGGTTTGCTAATCTTGGTAGCACTTAGTTTACTGAACATTTCTTCCCGGTCAAGTGCCATCCTTAATTATTAAGATCATTATTATGATCATTAAAACTGTGAGCTGGCAGAACAAATTGTGGATGGCCACAAAAATGTGGGAATGAGAACAGTGAAAACAAAATTCATTGTGCACAAATAAACTCTGTAACAGTAAGAAACAGGGGAAACATGGGGCAAAGACTAAAGACCAAACACACTTAATTTCACAGCAAAACATGGAGAAATGTTAAGACATACTGGGTTTTCAACTTTGGCTAAATATTGGTTGGTCTTTAGTTGAACTGAAACAATTATTTGACAATGGATCAAATTAACTATTTTGACGACTGATTAAACATATCAGTCATTTGATGAGCAAAAATGCCAAACACTCTCTTATTGCAGCTTCTGAAATGTGAGGACTTGCTGCTTTCCCGTTTAGGATATAATTGTAAACTGGAATGTTTGCGTTTTGGACTGTTAACTGTAACTTTGGACTTTTTCAGTGTTTGACATTTTATACGCCAAACAATGAATCAACTGAACTGGAAACTAACTTGCATATTAATGGATAATAAAAACTAGATTAGTTGCAGCTCTTGTTCATCATTAAAGAAAACAGACACACTGAAAAGAGGACATGTGAATGACTCTTTAGCACCAAGATTATATTTTTCAGGAGGGTCTCATAAGAAAACATGTTTCAGTCTGATCCACACTGAGACAAACTATAAAGCCAGGCCTGGCATGGATTCAGTACAGATCCGTGGAAAAGTCAAATCAAACACAATATACTGTCGATGATCATTAAACTGAGCATCTGGCCGTGAAAGCATCAACCTGCCAAACATAATGCAGTGACTGTACATCAGAGCCTGTTAGCACGAACCACATATGGTTCAACACTGTCAAACGTTACGACCTCAAACTTTAACGTTAATATCGTCACTGAATCCTGAACCTTATTTTGAATATATTCGGAGTTCAGTCTAATCACTTAACATGTTCCCTTTTAATAACCCAAACAGAGAGTAGCCTGAGCGGTTAGCTTCATCACAGCACACAAAGCGTATACGTGGCCTTTATGTTTGCTGCTTCACCGGTAAGCTAACAGCTAACAGCTAACAGCTAGCTCCCATTGGCTCTCTAGGCCGAGCTACGTGGTAAAAGACAGTTAGCCAACCAGCTAACCGAGCGGATGAAGCTAACCGACAAACTGCCCACAGAAAGATAAACGTTCGGCGGCGGCGGCTCACTCGGTTACCTTGTTTGTAGGAACAGATCTTAGTCTTTTAAAAATGGTCAGGATTTCAGTCTTATTTGGTTCCGTAGCCATTTTGCCTCTGTGACAATTTCCATAAGCTGACGTCAGTACGGGTCCTCGAACGACTCAAATCTAAGAAAAGCGAAAGTCGTTCTTGACCAAACACGCATTTATGTAATATAATTAAATAAATACATTTTAAAAAATGATATTAGTGTTAAATGATTTGTTGCGTAGCCTAAGAATAATTTGTTGTTTACATTAAAAACAAGTTTCTAAAACATATGACTGAACCTGCATTAAATCTTTAATAGGATCAAAGAGTCAGATCAGTTTGGTCCAGTTAAGATCTTAGACCTGGTCCACATGTGAACAGGTATTTCAGGATTGTTCCTCCTTCGTTCTCACAACAAACAAACAAACAAACAAACAAAAACAATGAAGGTCTGACAAGAACAAACCACTCAAACCCACAGTGTCTTCAGTCTGGAGGGATTTTTCCAAAAGGTTTGCATGATTTAAAAATCCCCCTGTGTGAGTGTAGAATAGGCCTTTGGCTTCCAAAAGGCTTTGTAGCTGTTTTTGTAATGTGTATTTATTATAATAACAAAATGCCACTAAAGTCTATCTGTCATCACCAAGAATAAGTTCTCACTTCTCACGTTTTAACATTGAATAATAACCAGTAGATAAAGACAGTTGCACAAAATGTCAAACAAGTAACACGAGGTGATCACAAGGTCGTGAGCATGACCTCTCACACAGTCATGAGTAAAAAGGACAAGAATTTCTCTGACATAAACACAGATCTATCTAAACAGTGCATTGATTCATTTCTCTGTGAATCCAAAGGCTGTGAAAATTATAAAGACGTATTTTTCGTATTTTGTTTATAATATTCATATGAAATGTGGCTCTTCGAACTGTTAACCTGCAACCACCTGCAGTGGGACAATTATCATGAAAAAATAAAATGTCAGCTTCTCAAGATTTTGATATTTTAATAATGAATTTGTGATCTCAACATAATGGGATCAAATAAAAATTGATTTAACTAACTAACTAGTTTCTCTTATGGAAAGTCTAGAAAGTTTTCAATTTTTCAAGAAGTTTTCAAGACAGAAAAAGAAAGTTTTTAAAAGTCTAAACTGTGGTTCATCTTTAGTAAAGGAGTAACATTAGTATCTCTAAAAGCTTGGTTTCAAATCTTCAGTATGTCTGTATAGTAGCGCATGTTCATTACTAAACAAGCTACAATCTGAAGGGGTCAAAACTCGAGCAACACTTGTAGCATGAAGAATTATCATGAGACTAAACTCCTCAGACTGTTTCCCTGCTGAACCAGAATATCTCTTCTCTGAATAAGCTGCAATCAAAGTTTGCTCAAGAATCTGCGTCATCACGGCTGAATGGGTGCAGGTTGTTCTGACTTGACTGACAGGCAACGTAAGCGCAGAGCCCTCAGCTGTCATCACATTTTGATTAAAATACCTCTGAATTCTGATTGGTGGAGAGGACTTTCTGACGTTCACATTTCCCAAACGTGTTCTGCCCACTTCAGAGCAACGAAATGAGCACAGACGCAAACACAAATACAGAAATCCGTCACGGTGAAAAGAAACCTGTTCTAACGTTGGTAGAAAAAATAGATGTATGTGTGTGTTCTTGTAGGACCCCGTCTCTCAGAGTGAAAAGCTGATTTACAAAACAGATCTACAGTTTTTAAGATAATCCGTAGAACTCAATAAATCCTAATAAGAAGAATAATCTTCCACAAGTTCATATCTAGTTACAGCTAAGGTTAAGATCCTACATAAAAAACTATAATACCTTTATAGAATATGATGCATTCAAGATCAAGATTCTCTCCACCTGGATCAGATACGACGTTAAAAAGCAATAACAATATGTGAAATGTATAATATGTGAAGTTATAACACTGACTTGGGTCTCCAAGCGCTTCGACCTACAGTACACCACTTCAACTACATTTTCCTGATAACAGTTCTGTGCTTTTTGTAAAGAAACATTATAAATGCAGGATTTTTTGACCCTGTGGTTTCGACTTTTTGAATTAAGTAAAGGATCCTAGTACTTCTTCCACCACTGCTGCCATCCTCCAGCATCTTCCTGCCTGTGGCTCATGTATTAACATTGCTCTCTGTGTGTTTGTGTTCCTGTTGCTAAAGTGTTTTATAATTTGGTTTGTGGTGGAGAAACGACATGAACAGGTTTCCGCTGTAATGGTTTTCTGTAGAATGGTTAGGTAAGTCTTTTGATTGGGTTGTGTTCTGTGGAGGAAGAGATCAGCCTGATTATGTTTTATTAATCTTAATCATTTGGCTCAACCTCTTTGTCCTATTCCACCACGTCCGTCTGTTCTAAATACTGTAAAAAATCAGATAAATTTTCAGTTTCAGTTGATCATCATCGACTCCGCCATTCATTTTGTTCCGATTGGCCTCGTCCAGCTCCAGAACAGGATCAGTGAGGCATCGTTAGAAATAACAGTCCAATGTCTAATCAATCATTTAATCTATTTAAAAAGGATTTGATCAGAGTCCTACAGGCCGACTGTGACCCTGAAGCTTGTCCTAGATCAGGGGTTAACTGTCCTGGGGTTGACGGTCATCACTTCACACAATGTCCATCTATCAAATCAGGGCAAGATTATTGAAGGAAATAATAACAGTATCAATCATAATAGAGTGTTTCAAAGGTTTAGGTCCTGATTTGCAGCCTCTTTGTAACCCAGACCAGTGAATGAAATCTGTAGCAAACAAATTCCAAAATGTCCCCAACACAGACCCAGTTTTCATTGTTGATTAAGATCTCAACGACAGGTACCTCTTTTCAAAACCATCATAAATTGTTACAGTTCAGCGCAGATCTGGTTTGTCCTGTTCGGTGAATTCCAGAGGAACAGCCTCTCGCTCTCTCACACTGAAACTGACTGAACCAGCTTTTGCAGCAACACATTTTGGAAGACATCATGGAGGCAGGTGCAGTCCTCCTGCTGCTCTTCGGATTATTGGGGACCGCTCGGACCCACAGCTTTCATGGAGACAGCATCATTTTCATGCCTCCACAGCAGCACAGGGACGGGACGGTCGAGGTACACGAGTTTTATCGCTATCTTCTGTTTTACATTCGTCATATTTATTTTGAACAGGAGAGCAGCGAATCATAACATTGGCCAGAGGAATAAAGACAAACTAATCTAATGAGTCTATCTGGAAAAAGTACATTTATTGATATTTCATAGTCCAGTTATGCTGTTTGAAAACACTCTGCCTGAGTAAAGTTCGTAAGAAGACAGTCGGCCAATACTGGACTCAGTCATTTCACTGGATTGAAGATGTGCTGCATGTCACTCATACCTCCGACTTTAACCTAAAGACAATTTAATGACATGTTTTTACAAAACTTTGTGCTATTTTTACAACCTGCTCAGACAAATTTGTAAAAACAAAGCAAGATTCACATTGTTCACATTGTTTCCTCTATTTCGCTGGGTGCTTCGAAACTATTTCTACATAGTACAAATGCTGTTTTCTCCCCAAACCCTGTAGGTGGTCTTTCATCACAGACAAAATGGCAGAACCAACTGTCACGATATGTCGTCCTTCAAATGTGAGACTGGGGTGTGCGAAAGGTTTGATAAGTTGCGCGTCGCACAAACGGACCAGGATAACACAGGCCAAGGCAGGTGGTGCCAGTCTGAAGCGCTCATAACAGCAACCATCAGAACGAACGAAACCAGCTTCTCTCTGAGGTGAGTCCAGCTCGCACGCAACCAACGCCTCAGGCTCATCTTTTCTAGTAAGGCACCAGGTCTGTTGACGGTCATGATATTTAAGAATGAGGAGCGTTATTGGTCAATGTGAAACAGCATCAGTGAACCAAACCTCAGTTATGACATGAAACATAGAGACTCAATTTGTTGTCTGAACGTCCAAAGACGAGAGTAAGTGAAACACTGGTGCATCACATCTGATAATAACTATACTCTTTATTTGTAAAGGGCTTTTCAAAATAAAGTTGCTTCAGAGTGAGAAGAAACAAATATAAGAATACAAACCAGACACTTTAATAGAGTTTGGTGGATTGCTTGTCAAAATGTCTCCCTCACCTGTGCTGTTACGATAAGTCAAAATGTCAGCGAATAATTACTATAATTACTGTTCAGAAATGTTCAGAAAAAAAACATTACATTAGTACATGGAGAACAAAACACTGTACAATGGTTCGACCAGACTGACGACAGAAAAGGCAGAAAGAGACAAAGATTAATCTGAGCCCAAGTCAAATAAGATTATAAGAAGGTCATTTACGCTTTTTTGGACTGGAAAACAAATTCAAATAAGTCAGATGAACGTCTCTGTATTTCACAGTATAGAGTTTTTAATCTGGTGTCTGCGGTGACTCTCCTGCGCTGGTGTGTCGGGACAGATCTGTTTGCCTGTCGGACGCAGCACCTATAGGAGTGTGATGGAGCTTATGGCATCTTAAACACGTTGACGTAGTTTGTGTAATTACTGGGTTCAAAATCAAGCGACGTGTACCTATGTCTCCACGTCACCAGAAATGTTGTTGTGTGGAGATGAGTGTTGAACACAATGAGTCATTTTTCTACTTGGACTTGTTTTTATAGGCCTGAAAAGATGAAAGAGTTCAGTAGTTCACAAGAAAAAAAACCCTCAGGTTGTGAATCACCGACTTAAAGAACCTCAAGATCACAAATATACTATCAGTGGTGGAAGAAGTATTCAGACCGTGAACTGAAGTAAAAGTACCACTACCACACTGAAAATAGTCCACGACAAGTCCTGCATTGAAAACTTGACAGAAGCAAACATTACATAAGTGTTTCTCTCATCTCTCATGTTTCTGGATTCACTTCTGGAAACACTCCAGTAAAGTACAAATACTTCGAAGTTACATTTAAGAACAGGAATTAAATCATGGTACTTAGTTCGATGTCACCACTGTACATTACATATGTAGGTGCAATATGTGGCAATGAATAAGAGAAGGGTAGTAGAGGTAGATTTAATGTGTGTGTGTGAGTGGAGACATGAAGTTAAAGAAACTGTTGATCAGTTCTGGGATGACGGGGCCACAGTGGGGGCCGCGGCTGTGGGAGGTGGCATCAGTGTATTTATGAGTGATAACTCACTGCACCTTCTCCTTTTCAGTGACTCGGACTGCTGCTGGGTGTCCAACATCAACAGAAAGATAAACTGGAATACTCACGTCAAGCTGGACCTGGGAACTCGATCTGACACGCAGAACATCAACAGCTGCCCTGTGAGCGCGACAGTGTCGACTTTACGGTACAAACTTTAAAAGATTACAATCACAGAAGAGCTCTGCAGCAGAACACCACATATCAGCAGAGAGACAGTTTCACCATGTGTACATTAGTTCAACACTCCTGTTGAGGTTGAGGGCTTTGTTTGACACTAGAGTGACCGGCGGCACTGGGGCCAAACGATAGGACAAACGATCTGGCAGGTTGCACGCGAATGAGAAGGGTTTGTAAGCTGCAGGTGATGAGGTGTGTATTGGTGATAGGGGACGGCTGTGAGTGGAAAGACACAAGATAAGATAAACCTTTATTCATCCCACAGTGAGGAAATTTACAAAGGACCCCGGCACCTGAAACCACAGGCCCAGCCGCTGCCTGAACAAAAAACAAGGACCAAGCCTAAACTAAAAACACTGGAGTAAAGACTCAAAAACACACAGAAAATCAAGTACAAAAAACACAAGAATAAACTGCGACCGAAACCATGACAGAGATAATGTATAGACTGACAACAAATGACAGACAAACACACACAAACCTGGAGACATGACTCACCACCAATGAAGTTCTGTTGACTCATTTTCAGTCTCATTGTTCAAACGCTTCAGACTTGAATTGTGGGGAAAGACTTAACTCAGACAGGAGGCTCCTTTGATCGATGACTGGATGGAGATGAGTCAGTACACTACACCTCAACGACACCGGACACTGAAGCACGACCACGTAACTTGCACATATTTTCATTCCTCACGGTTCTATGTGCAGTGAACAGCTCTGTTTGGTACCAACAGATGCTTTCAAATGTCTTCAACTGGGAGAGAACATGACTTCTTTTCTTCTCTAAACATGTGCATCGCTCTGCCTTCATGCACGTCTGGTTAAACTGCTTTTCATCGGCTCGCCGCTGTGCAATGACAATATGACAATCGGTCATGAGTGGTCCAGATTTCTACAAAACTACCGTGTTTTATCAAAAATATGCTAAATGCTTGAACTAATGTGTTGAGTCTTTATTTAATCCAAATATTAAATTGTATTTTCTTGCAGGGTTCCTCAGAACTGTTTTAGAAGGTTACCACTTCTGGCGTACGATCCGGACGGAGATGACGTGAAATGCCAATTTGCGGCTCAAGCCATACATCGCACAAACATCACTCTGGACGAGGTAAACACACGTGATGCTGGGAAACAATCAAAGCACACTCAGCTGTGAAACAGTATTAACTCTTGTATAATTTGAGTTGAACATATCAAGACACATTTAGAGTATGTTTTTAAAAAAATGCTGTTTGAAAATGAATTCTTCCAACTCATGCAGGTTTTTTCTGTGCTTTTTATATTATTTCCCAGGAAATCGTAAGATAAGATAAGATAAACCTTTATTCGTCCCACAGTGGGGAAATTCACAAATTACAGCAGCAAAGGGGATCGAGGCAGTTAAATAGTACAAAGAGCAGTTTAACGACGATATTAACAAATTTACATTAGTTCACAGGAGGCTTGCATCGTTAGATTGAGTATGAGATGTGAAATATGAAATACTAAACACAAAAATATTGCACACTGACTACAATGATCATCTGTGTGTCTCTGCATTTATCAGATGGTTTATTAATATTATAAAGTCACAATATTTATTGGTCACTGATTTTTTTCTCATGGCAGCAAAAACCAAGAGGTTAGCTGCTCCTTCAAACCTGTAACTACTGGTGCTAAGAAATAGTTCTCAGTGATTCTTTTCTCTGAAGAGCATCCAAAGGCATATTACTCCTCTTCATTTGACTCTTGATGTCCTGCCAGCACGAGTGCACACTGATAAGCAGAGGTGAGGTCGAAATCGGGGTCCACGCGCTTGAGATAATACTGGAGGACTTTCCCACCAGAACCCTCACGGTGACCTACCCAGACGGAACACAAGCAGTTCGAGGGGCCCCCAGAAGGGTCACGTCACCGTTCTGCAAAGTTATGCTGCAATTCACATTGGAGAGTAAGTGATTCAAACACATAACGAGCACGTTTGATAGAATAACACAACTGGACCAATTGTCTGACTCTTTGATTATAAAGCAGAAGTTACAGGGGATTTCCAGAAATGAAGTCTTGCTCCTCTACATTTGGTCAAATAGACTTTACAGTGTCAGACCTGCTTTGCTGTGTCACAAGGTATAAAGACCACAGTTGTAAAAAGTCATGATAATAAAGTTGTAATTTAAGAGACATGTTATTGTTAAGTCAAATGTTTGAGATTCAAAATTTTATTTGAAAGGAACAATATCATGAGTTTATTTCCATCATATTATGACTTTTCAAAGCTGCTCCTTCATTCTTCTAATGACTTTTATTTTTCTCACAGTGACATTTTATTCTCTCAGTATTAATTTGTCTTAAATGACTGACTTTGTTATTCTTGTAATTGTATGATTTTTCACATCTCCAACTATATTCTCTTCTAATCAATCACTCTGTCTCTCTTAAGTCACTCGTCGTCCTCCGTACAGGTCTGATACAGTCCTGCAGCCTGTGAGAGGAAAGACCTGAACTTAGCTTTATTGAAGACGGTGACCAACCAAGTCTAACACAAGGAAGCTACAAGAAACAAACTACAAAAGTCTCATGTGAAAGAATCTGATGATCTTTGGTGTCTGTGTTTCAGTCCTTCCTCCAATATCCAACTGTGACGCCGGTCACACGCTGCCCATCTTCTGGTCTGTGACTCCTTCGCATGGAAACGTTCTTTATGTCACTTTGGGTCAGGAATTCCAGCTCAATGTCCAAGCACAGGCCAAACACACGAGGTACGTACTTCACTTGGCTAAAGAAACGCCCTGTAATACGGACACGCTCGCCAAAAAGAGGATGACGAACGAGGATAATGATTCCATGTTTTCCTGAAGCATAAACGAGTTCCAGGTCAGCGGACCCCAGAACATGCAGAAAGTGTTCAGCGAGGGTGAGGACGGAAAAGCCGGAATGACTCTGAGCTGGACCCCGAGGCCGAGCGAGCTGTACAGATTCGTCCCGGTCTGCTTCACCGCAGAGACGAACCAAACGTGAGTGCTTTCGTGTGCTGGAAACTGCCGTCCTGCTCACTGAGAGCTGCCGCGAAACTGACGCCTTCCTTCTCTGTCCTGTCTTTCAGTCAGTCGGAGATGAGGTGCGTCGTTCTCGTAGTGACCCAAGCATCCATCACTCAAGGTTTGTTAATTGGTATCTTTAAAAAAATCACTGTGTATGTGAGAATGTCTCTACAGTCGAGACTGTTTCAGGAACTTTGTTTTTTTGTTCACAGTATCGTCCTGTGTTGAAACACTCAGAACAACTGATGCTTACAGTGACCTCTTGTGGCCGTTTGAACGAGTCTGCAAAGGCAGAAGTGGTGTGAATGTGTTTGAGCTCCATGAAGCCACTTCAAGAGTCTCTTGTGATTAATAGACTGTTGACGCCTGATGTGAACTATTTAAAAATGTGAAATCGATTAATTTAAATGAATTCATTGTAATTTAATTAATTTAAATGAGTCGCTTTCAAATTTGACATGTAAATTCGTGCCGTTGGCCAAGAGCAAACATCTCAACAGTGCCGATGCTTCGGTATCAGAGGATGAACGTCTCCACGACAGAGACCAGGTTTCTTGGATCTGTTGCTGTGTCTGACTCGTGTGTGACGCCACCTGGCTGTCAGGTGTACACACATGTACGACTTATTTTTTTCATTTTCAAAGTGAACTGATTATCCTGAATCGTCAGTGTCACTGAAATGATCTGTAGCTTTTAGTACGCTGCTCAAAGCTTAAAATATCGATGAAGGAGTTACGTTAATGTGGAATGTGATTTACAGGCAAGGCCATGGTTGAATGCTCAGCGGACAGTATGATGGTGGTCGTGGAGAAGGCGTCCATGCCGGGCATCGACGAGAACTTCCTCAGGCTGAGAGACCAGTCGTGCAACCTCACCTCCAACGGCACTCACATCATGGGCAGCATGTCGTTCAGAAGCTGCGGCACAAAAATTGAGGTGCGGACAAAGATTTTTATCCACATCTCAAACTGGACATGAGGTTGTTTGCGTGGCAATGAAAAAAAATGCTCCATCTGTAAAACATTGAAAAGGGGATAAAATATTATATTATTCACTCGTGTGTTTTATAGCACTTCTGTTTGTCTGACTTGCAGGACAATGGCGACTTCATTATTTTCAGGAATGAGATCATCTCCTTCCAGGTGCCCAACGAGGTCATAATCCGGAGGAGGGTTTTTAGGATCAATTTCTTTTGCCAGTTTCCCAAAACCGTTAGCATCTCCAGCTACTACAATCTCCCCGAATCTGACTACATCATAAGCGAGTCCAGCTTCGGCAGCTTCGGTTACACGTTTGACATATACCTCAACAGCAACTTCACAGATAAGGTGGAGGCCGACGCTTATCCAGTGGAGGTCAAGCTGATGGATAAAATTTATTTGGGCGTTCAAGCTCAGTCAGAGCTACAGAACGTGAAGCTGTTTGTCGAATCGTGCAAAGCCACTCCGGACAGCAACCCTGATAACACCATCTCCTACGACCTCATCAAGCACGGGTGAGCGCGGCTGATTCCTGGCATCAAAAAACAAAAACTCTTGTCTTTTAACTTGAGAATGTTGAAGTGAAGCTGCAGGGAAAATGAGAATCCTCTTTTATATACAGTTCCTTGGTCACGTATGTGTCGTTTTTCTCCAGGTGTATAAAGGACGAGACGATTAAACTCCACACATCTGATCAAATGTCGTTCAACTTTGAGCTTCAAGCCTTCAAATTTAATGGAAACTATGACCAGGTAATAATGATGAATGTTTCTCACACAACCACAAGCGTCTGATTGTTATACAGACAAACATTCATGGTAATATGAAGGCTTGTGTTTAGGTGCACTGACTTTAGATGTCTGAGAATCGTCAGATACACATTTCATTCAATATTCAGTTAAAATAAAATTGAGGGCCGTCACTTTGTGCCCGTTTATAAGAGCATGTTGTGAAAGGACCTAAGCCTCAAGATAAATAATCAGAGAGCAAAAACTGAATCATCTCATCAGTCTCACCATTCATCATCATTCTCTCGTATGTGCACCATCACACATCGGCTGACGGTTCAAAGGTACGATATGTAAGAATGTGAACGTACTAATCACTTTTATTGCCACTGTGTGAACAGATTATAACATAACTTACAAAGTGAGCCCTGATCCCCTGACTGACAGATTTCAGCCGGCTGTGACAGCGAGCTCGTCAGTATCACGGAGCCGATGGACTCAGTTCAAACAGAGGAACATTACAGATCTGCTGTTCTTCCAGTTGTGATTGTAATTTGTAATTTCTCAGCATTCACTGTTCATTTCACTGTTCAGTTTTGTGAGCTGCAAACACCTGTGTCACCAGGTGTCCGGTTCGACTCTACAGTTACTAAAAGTTAATCCACATCTGGCAGCCAATCATAATTGAGAATGGACGATGAGGCTGGATCAAAAACAGCCTTGACTCACAAACATAACATAAATGCAATTAGATGAATAACATTTTCCACCTATGAGAGAATGACCTGATTTGCTCTGAGCTAAAACCTCTCACCTGTCACCTCGCAGGTGTACATCATTTGCTCTGTCATCCTGTGCAATGCCGAGAGTCCCTTCTCCAGATGTGCTCAGGGCTGTTTGAAGGATCCGTCCCGCAGACGCCGGCGAGGCCTGAGCCAGCAGACGAGCAGCCAGAACGTTATCCAGGGTCCTTTGCGCTTTGTGGGGCAGGTTGATCCCATTGACGTCATGGAGGATAAGAGCATCAGTGCTGTGATAGAAAAGAGTGATACACCTGTTGAAGGTTAATATCTATCTATCTGTCTGTCTGACTACCTGTCTGTCTATCTGTCTGTCTGTCTGACTATCTATCTGTCTGTCTGACTATCTGTCTGTCTGACTGTCTGTCTAAATCTAAAAAAGAAAAACGGCTGTTCTGTTGTCTTTTAGTGAATCCTCCATCAGTTTCTTCAGACACCAAATCAGGCAGCGGAGGTTGGAGGATCAAGATCCTCGACACGAACATCAGCACCGTGGTCTTAGCCTCGCTCTTCCTGGTGTCGCTGGTGTTGATGGCTGTGGTTATTCGTCACTTCAGCAGGAAGAGAAAAGGAGAAGACTGCAACTCTCTTATAGATTCAGGCTCGGACAACTGAACCCAGTTAACTTCATCTAATCTCAGACGTCGCTCTGTTGTTTTTCTTGTTAAAGGACAAGTTCACATTTTTTAAAAGCCTGTCTCAAAGCAATACTCTCATGCACACACTGTATGCACATTGAAATAGCTTCTCCTTGTCAAAATACATATTCTGAGTTGATCTGAAGTTATTCTAGCTAATTAAATCGAGTCTTCTAAAGTCTGACAAGGAGGGAATTCTTCTGCTGAAGCTTCTCATCAGCGTCAGATAAACTGTGACTGATTTTGCCCCCGTCACTTGAATTAGAAGGAATCTCTTCGGGAGGAATGATGTTTTCAGACAGACTTGAAAAAAATATGACCCTGTCCTTTTTCTCCTTTGAGTCTGATAAGAATGATGGGGCGTCCCGGTGCTCGAGAGGTCGAACATGCGTCATGACGCGCCCGGATTGATTTTGGCAAGAGTTGCACGTCACCTGTATCCTTCCAGACCTTTGTTTCTTGTCTGCACTGTCTACTGTCAAAGGCACAAACCACAAAATGATCTGTAAAACAATCTCCAAAATGAAGCACATTGTTCGTGCATTGCATCATACTGAAATTGGACTTGGTGTCTAAATATATCATCACCGTGGAAAAGGAACCATCACAACCTGCAAGTTCCCTGAACCAGTCTCAGATTAGTCGTGGAACTTCCACAGCTGTGAAAACAAAATTCCACTCAGTCTGGTTTTGCAGGATTGTTTTAATGCTACTGTGCAAACAGGTTCCCTGCAATTATCTTCAGGTGTTTGGCAAATTAAAATGTACAGTAACACCTGAATGTGTGTGAGCGCATAATTAGAGTTTTGTATTTTTGTATTTGGGTCGTTACGGCCCCGAAATTTTAGACCATTTTTTTATATAATTGAAAAGTTAGACTTGATGAAAAATAGCTTTTTATTTTGTTTTGTCCACCAAACACTAAGGCTTTTTTAACCTCTGAATTTACAACCTTGACTGGTAAACAATCATCTGACGGCCACATTAGCTTCAGGCTGGTCGAGAATTTGCCCTTAGAAATAAAGATCATGTGCAGCCCAAGCTTCAGATATGTTGCAGTTAGACGTGCAGTTCTGTCGAGCTATATCTGTAATGGTGAAATAGTATATTTGTGTCATGTAAATGGGATCTTATTTACAATAAAAGGGAATATGTGCATTATATTCACCTCCTATTTAAAGTCTTAATCATATAATAAACACAACTCTGTGAGTGTGTGTGTGTTTGGTTTGTGTCGTCAATGAATCGGATTATTTGGACGTACAGTGAGAAGGGTGACGATGATTTTGACATGATTACAGATTTGGTCTTCGGGGATCTGGAGGCGTCACACGGGTCAGGAGCAGAAACCACAGGTGGGTCACACTGAGAAGCAAGTTCGACAAAGTCAGACAAAAGCTAAAAACCCCGATCAGAGAGGATGAGTATCAACGGTGGACATCAACTTTATTAGTCCACCAGGTTTTGTGCATCAGGCTCAGTGCACATTCCAAACAGCAGAGGGACAGTCAGGTCCTGCACGTTGTTCTAATGAATATGAATGTAAAAAACAAAATTACAGCAAATTAGACAAGAGAGGAACGCTGGCAGAACATTGACGATCCTGTACATTAGTAAGTTCAACCACATGGTGGCGCTAGATGAAAAGTCTGGGGTTGACCAAAGCCAGACGGATCATCCTCTGGGGACTGTGTCTGCACAGAGGAGGGCCACGGACGATGCTGATGGGAACCTCGACCTGATGACTGTGCTGCATTATTGCAATTCATCCTCAGGGAACGTGAACGTTTGCACCAAATTTCCTGCAAATTCATCGAAGAGTTGTTGAAATATTTAAGTGGAATGAGCCCTTGTCATCTTATTCTGTCATACTAGATTAAATATAAATAAAGAAATGTCATCTACTATCTACTGACTTTTCCCTTCATGTCTTCAGACAGCATCACTTCATGCTCTGGCTGATTTTCACACTTTTTTCCTGCAACATTCACAGTACAGATACTGTGACGAGATGTTTTCATAAGCCACCAATTTGTTTGTTTAAAGGTGGAACAAAGTGTCTTTGTCTCTCAGATGCATGAGATTCTTGGTCGTCCACATGCTTTTGGTTTGCAGCACAATGATCTCACAGGTCAGACAGAGCGAAGCAAAGCTACGATCTGATCCGGCGGCACATCTCGACTCGGCCGTTTCCTAACTCCTTTGATCACCTCAAGATAATAATAAGATCATTATCATCTCTCATTCAACCTTAAATTATTTATTTATTTTTTTACCTCAGTTCTTGTAACAAACAATATTATAAATATATTTCAGAATGAAATTCCATATTCTTATCTTACTCAATATGCACAAATCTTACTGATTTGCAACTATTTGAAATTAATTTAATTTAATTAATTTAATTAATTAGTTAATAAAATAGTTAATTTATTTTAATGAACTATAATGAATTGTTGTTTTTCCCTGCAAATATTATCTTTCTTTTTTATGAAGGCTAATTTCTGAATTAGCTTCAAACTATTAAAGTCCAAAACAACTGTGGACGACAAGATTTTGAGCATGTTTTTTCCCCCTTTTATCGTTTTACTTAAAATGTGTGATGTGGTGTCTTTGACAGAAGTGGCTGAAGATAAGATATGAAAATGAATGATGAAGAAACACTCATGTATTTTTGACTCAAATTTAACAGACATGGTTTTCCTGCAGTGTCACTGGACGAACGAGCTTCGAGCCACATGACGCTAACGTGTGATCGGCAGCAGAGCTGATGGCGGCTGCTGGAGAAACTCTCTCTCTGAAGCAGCTACGATAAAATGCTTGTCTGGCATCAATTTAATTCCTCCTATGTTGGTGAAGGTAGAATTCAGATTAAAGATAATCATCCATTTCTTCATTCACTTACTGATCTTTTATCTCCAGAATAGCTTTGAACCGCACCTGAAGAACAATTTCATGTGCCAAGAATGTAAGAGTGTCCTCTGATTTACTGGAAGACGAATCTGAAAGAATTCTTCTGCAGCGTGACTGAGGACACGAGACGTCTCTCTCAGTTACACTGGGTGTGTTGCTGGTTACTGAACTACAGCGTGTGTCCTGATGGAGCCCGGAACAGTCAATTACAATAAAAGGTCATGTGTTCATTTGAGGGGTCAGAATACGATTGAGGGGAGACTGGAAAAACAAAGCTTCTAAGATTAAAATGTTTTCTCTGGTCTGTTTTATGAATCCTTCGTGAGGGACAACATATCTGTCATGCATCATTCTACAGCCAGTCAAACCATCCTAAATCAAGATGAGCTGCACATACTTTCACTTTTTAAACTTTAGGCGAGACAGGTTTATATATATGGCAGCTTCCAGCAACACGAGCAAAGAGTTCACCCAAGACAGCAAAGCAGAGAAACATTATGAAACAAGACATTAAGAGGCAAAAAGCACAGTGAAGATAAAATATAATAAGACAGTTATAAAATACAAAGTTACAGTGCAATAAATAATTAAAATAGTTAAAATCATGTAAAAGGCTCTGAACAGGTGAGTCTTCAGCCTTCATCTAATCGAAGAGAGGGTTTCAGACCTGCAGTTTTCTGGGAGTTTGTTCCAGATGTACAGAGAATAAAAACTCAGTGCTGCTCGTCCGTGTTCGGACTCGGACAGAAAGCAGACGTGTCCCGGACGACCTGAACGCTCTGGGGGGTTCGCACCATGTCGCTAGACCACAGATATATTTTGTCCCTCGACCATTCAGCGCCTTGTTGTCCGACAGGAGCCGGGGTGATGTGATCTGCTGTCGGTCCGTGTGAGGAGCCGCGTTCATGTTGCTTCTGTTCTTTCACACCTTTAATGCAAAACTTATTTTCACTACCTTTGGAAATTAGCACTAATTCATGTCCCCTTCAGGATGAATTGGAATCACTTCAATGATCAGTCGTCGAAAACTTTACTTTATGACCAAATACCTGCAAAACGAACACCTTTCCCATCAGCCTCAGCTTGTCGTGAGCGTGTTTGTAGCTGCTTAACATCAGCATGCTGAGCAGGTACATTATCACTGTGAGCACGTCATGCATGTACAGCACATGTGCATTTATTCAGCTGCTGGAGTGAATCTGAACATCCATCAATTTAGAACGTTTGTCAAACTTTACTTTGTTCTGGAAGGAAATATTGCAAAAAAGGATCAACGACACTGAGAAACATCTTGAACAATAGTGTATTGTAACTTTTGTTTGTGTGCTGTGTGAGACACTTGAATTATAACACTAAAATAATTATCCTGACAGGCCACATTTCCAGGTTGACACATAATAATGAGGCCATTCACTGATGAATGATGACCTCCTCTTCACCTCCACAGGGTAGTAATCCAATCCTGTATTATGATAGGCCAACGTAACTGAAAGATCTCTCTCACCTGGCAGCGCGCGGATCATGGGTCTGTTCACTTTTGCCTGTTTACAATGGATGAAATCCCCGACGCTCTGCATGTCGACCGGTCGGACAGGCCACTCTTCATATCTTGTTTGGGAAGAGAAGTGAATGTCTGTCTTCTCTTTGGCTTGTGATGGCCTCGGAGTAACTTTACTCTCCAAACCTCGTTTCCTCGTCATGTCAAAGCATATAAAGTATATAAGATGAGACTTGATCAGTTTTGAGCAGACAGGACGAAGCGGGGACGGACCATGGCTTCTTCCCTCGTGCTGCTGCTGCTGGTTCTGCTCTCACATGTGTCTGCGTGGCGTCATTATTATTACGGCGGATCAGTGACCTTCACCCCCAAAGGCCAGAATTCAGATGGGACATATGCGGTGAGTTGAAGTGTGGACAGACGTGGAGTTGTCATGTCTTCACGGAGGTAAAAATCAGGACTTTGAGGAGATGAGTTTATCTGTATAACACATTTTATGCACAAAGACAATTCAGAGTGTTTCAGGTACTGCCATAAAACAAATAAGAAAAATAGCATTAAACATGAAAAGAAATTAAATGGATAGAAACCATTGTTAAAATATATAATTAAAAAACAGAAATAAATATCAGGTAGGTGAAAACGAAGAGTCTTAAAGTTTCAGTCAAAGGTGGTGGAGAACATTTAATATGCATTTAAAGGCCGTCAATGAGATGAGGAGACAGGAAACAGGAAACAGGAAACAGGGTTAGGCAAGGAAAACCAGGCAACAACAAGAAAACAGGATGAAAGCAGGCGAAGTGGCTTCAGGTGAAGTAACAGTGACAGAATCAGAATCAGCAGAGTCTGTGATCCGGCTGAGTGGACGCAGCATTTGCCAAAGTCTTTGAGATGAGGTGCAGCAGGTGGCTCTGTTCTGTATGCTCACACACACACACACACACACACACACACACACACACACACACACACTGAATAAAGTCTTCGGCGAGCTGCAGCATTTCCATCGCTGGTGTTTTGGAATAGTTCCCGTCCAGTTCTTGGCGCCTGGCTGATATCTGCACTTCACTCTTCTGGTTATAAGCTGCTTCCACGTGGTCACTGTCAAAGACATACTCTGACATTTTTGTAAATGATTCTGCATCAAGGCAACAAGGCGAGATCTGCATCAGTAACTAACAAACCTGTTAAAAAAAAGAAAATGGGAACGGATGAATATCCTGATTTTCACTTGGTTTTTAAGACTGTGTGTTTTATCCGACTCCTTTACAGGTGGAGCTTCGCAACAAGCAAACCAATTATCACTGCACTCTCAATAACTTCAGGTGTGACAGTGGGAACTGTGGCTCCACAACCAAAAGCACCGTTGTGACAATTTCTCAGAATTCCTATAATTACTACTGGTGCCATCGTGAGGTGGTGACGACGCGCAAAATCTCCGGCGACCAGCCCTTTGAGATCAGGTGAGACGACACAAACACACATTAGGATTCATTTTGTGCAGCAATAATCTCACCTTAAAATTATTTCCCCCAACAGATATCCCACTGCTGTTAACTGGAACTACAAACAGGGATACTGGATCCCCAACACTAAGGCTAACCATGCTGGTTGGACTATGGCAGCTCATGTTGACCTGGGAGCCCGATCTGATACTGGTGAACCCAACAGATCTCCCACCACAACAAGCACTCCTCCTCTGCGGTAACGAATGAGTGCTGCATTCATTCTGATGTTTGCCACTTACACGCTTGTATTCTGTTTATTTGAAATTCATTGGAACCTAAAAGTTGATCATGTTAATTAAATCACGCGTTATTTCCAACAGTTTGCTGGTATCTAACTGTCAGTATGTGCGACGCAGCCCTGAGGACTTGTGCCTGACTCAGATTGTTCCTCCCTCGTAGAATCACCCAGAACTGTCCCAGGACCTACAGCCTGACGGTGTTTGATCACGACGGCGATCGGGTCCGGTGCAGGTTTGGAACGTCGACGGCGTCTGAGTGTAGTTTGTGCTACCGACCTGAAGGTTTCTTCTTAGACCAGGTGAGAGACGCATTTCAAAATCCTGACATTTACAGGCACGTTGTAAAAAGCAATTTCATGAAACCTGTTGTCATGTAGTGTGCATTCATTTGTGTTCCATGATCTGAGAGAGGAGGATGTGGGCAGCAGTGTCAGCATGAAGTCAACACATCAAACCGCTCAAATAACTTCAGTTTAAGCCTTAAGAGAAGAGTGTGTGGATGATGTATTTCCTCAGAAAGGATTTGATCAGTCACTGTGAACTACGTACCAGCTGATGGTATCACTGAAACAAAATGGTCACACGCTGATGATGAGCATTATTTTAACCTTTATTTCAACATGTCAGAGTTGGGAAACCTCAACCAAGACAACAAAACACAGACGACAATTATCAAAGCAGCAGAATAACAAGCTGAACAAATGAAGATAAAGAGCCAACAGGACTGTGATGTGACAGAATAGGGGCATATATACATATATACAAATATGATAAATATAAGAAGCACCAATGACCAACAACATAAATTCTATATACAAGTTAAGTGTCATGTGAGTCAAAAAGTGTAAAAGTGTAAGTACTGAAGGGAAAAACATGGAGTGGATCATTATGTCCAGTATTGTCATGTATGTCTCTATTCAGGGTGCAGGATCAAATCTAAATGTTGAAAACAAAAAGCTGATCTATGAAAATATGATTAATAACAGATGTAAGCAGATGTTTTGGTATTTGAGGGTTATTGATGCGGTTGATTGATCTGTTGGTCAGACCGATGGTCTGTGGACAGAAACTGGTCCTGTGTCTGGGTGTTCAGGTGTACAGAGCTCTGTAGCGCCCACCAGAGGGGAGAAGCGGGAACAGGGTGTGTTCAGGGTGTGATGGTCAGCAGCGATGCCTCCTGACCGTCGTGCTCTGTAAATACACTTCCACCACTGGATCTGAGATAATGGCTGATAAAGATGAAGTATGTTTGCAGAGATGATGATGATGGAGGTTTGCTCAACAATGGTCTTCTTTCTTCCTGCCAGAATTCCTGCACGCTGTCATATTCCTACACTCATAAAACTGGAACCAGTGCGTTTGAACTCATCGTGGAGGATTTCCCCCTAGAAAGCATCACTGTCGCCTACTCAGACGGATCCTACACGGTCAAACATCCCCTCGGAGATGGAAGGCACAGACGTGACGTCGCGACCAATACGACTCTACCCTCATCCTTCAATACCACTGCAACTGAAACAACAACCACAGCTGGATCAACAACAACCACAGCTGCAACAACAACAACCACAGCTGCATCAACAACAACCACAGCTGCAACAACAACAACCACAGCTGCAACAACAACAACCACAGCTGCAACAACAACAACCACAGCTGGATCAACAACAAGCACAGCTGGATCAACAACAACCACAGCTGCAACAACAACAACCACAGCTGCACCAACAACAACCACAGCTGCATCAACAACAACCACAGCTGCAACAACAACAACCACAGCTGCATCAACAACAACCACAGCTGCAACAACAACAACCACAGCTGCACCAACAACAACCACAGCTGGATCAACAACCACAGCTGCATCAACAACCACAGCTGGATCAACAACAACAGCTGCATCAACAACCACAGCTGCACCAACAACAACCACAGCTGGATCAACAACCACAGCTGCATCAACAACAACCACAGCTGGATCAACAACCACAGCTGCATCAACAACCACAGCTGGATCAACAACAACAGCTGGATCAACAACAACCACAGCTGCACCAACAACCACAGCTGGATCAACAACAACCACAGCTGCATCAACAACCACAGCTGGATCAACAACAACCGCAGCTGCACCAACAACCACAGCTGCACCAACAACAACCACAGCTGCACCAACAACAACCACAGCTGCACCAACAACAACCACAGCTGCAACAACAACCACAGCTGCATCAACAACCACAGCTGCACCAACAACAACCACAGCCACCACAACATCCACCCTGAGGCCGATCCCTTCACGATACCGTGCATCAGTTGCTCCATTAAGCAAACTTCCTCTGCAGTTCTCTGTTCATGGTGTGTGAGCTTTGATTTCTCGCTGACGTGACTGATTATGTATCATCATTGTTTATCAGTGTTTCATTCTCAATGTTCTTCCTTCTTATTTTCCCTCCAGTTGACGCGTATCACGCCGGTTCGTGTCTCGATGGGGATTATTTCCCAATTTTTCTGTCTCCAACTCCACAAAATGGAGTAAATCTGCCTGCATTTGTCAACCACACACTTGAAATCCGAGTCAAAGCCACTGCGAAGTTCACCACGTAGGGATGCTTATATTCAAACTTTATTATATTATAATGTACAGGATGTTGATAGTGAAGAATAATATCCCAGAGTGCCTTGTTAGTGTTGTTTTATTTTTTAAGATCATGACCATTAGTTTCAGTTTGCTTTTACATGAATTAAGTTACATATTATTGTTACCTGTTTTGATTAAATTACCTGAAAACACTCTCATTCTACTTTCAGCATCTACGGCCTCATTGTCAGCGGACCTGCAGGCACGACAAAGCACAGAACCTCCACTGAAGAATACACCATCAAATGGACACCGACTGAAAATGAAGTGAACGATCATTTCCCCTTTTGCTTTTACTTTGAAGCACGAGACAGGTGAGCTCACACACAAACTGTCCGGTCCACTTTCGCACTTGAACTCATGTCTAAGAGCTGAAATAATGAACTCATGTAAAGTTGATAAATTGAAATATATCAATAGTAATAATATTTGTTCATATTGAACTTCTTACGAAGTTTTTCAGCTCCGTCAGATATTCATGCTCTTCAAAGTAAAGGTTGTGTTGTATTTCCACATATTTGATGTTATGTGAGATGATTTACCGGCTTCATGCTCTTGGTTCAGACACTACAGGGTCTATCAGTCAAACCTGCGCTGTGTGGTCGCTGACGTTGGACATCACGGTTCGTTGATTCTTTTTCTTTCAGTCTGTGTTTTTTTGTTTGTTTCTTACACTAAAACTAAAATCAAAGCTAAAAGCAGCTAAACACTCAGTAATGTGAAGCAGAGGAAACAGCTGATTGACTCACTCTGGATGAAGGATGGTTTGAATCTGTGTGGAATCAGGAATCACCTCATGATTCCTCTTGTTCCTCATCGACCCAAAAGGTGTCTGCATTTGTTTTTCAGATTTCATGTGACTGATTGTCAGATGTAGAGTCTCACATCCATTAACCCAACTTTCCAAGATTAATTATAAATGAAGAGTCAAAGTTGTGAATAACCTTTTCTTTAACCTGACCATAAACAAGGCGGCTGCACTAATTTTCACAGCTAGTAAAAGTCATATACCGTATTTGTTACCGTTTAGATACCGTCGTTCACTGCAGTGCAACCACGATGAAAGTGGAGGTGGAGAAGTCGTACCTCATCAGACGCAATGAGAAGAACTTACATCTGAAGGGCCTCACTGATCCTGGCTGCAGCCTCAAAAAATACTCCAACAGAACCCACCTGGTCGCCATCATGTCGCTGAACAGGTGTGGGACCACGCTGGAGGTACGACACACTGTAACACAACGTCTATTGTTCCATTGTCAAGACAGTCTCAGCTACTGAAAGATTTGGGCGTATGCAATATTATTGATTTGATTGAGTCATTCATAAACACCCAAAAAAATCTATATTTTTGATAAATTGAAAAAATATGAGCAATGAAATAAATGGGCATTTCAAGTATATTCAACAGACTTACATCCAAAAATGATTGAGTGCGTAAGCAAAGAAAAAAAATATTTATAATATTACAAGAAAAACTGAAAATATTTCCAGAAAAAGTCATAATTTTTCATGTCAAATATCACAATAGTTTGAGAATAAGATAGCAAAATGTTGTCAAAATCAAATATTGTTTTTTGGATTGTGATGTTGGACTGCATGAACAACAGCCCCAAATCCAAAAAACTGCCTCAAGGACGTCACAGTCTGTGCAGCATACATCCGTCCTTCGAACCTTCGGTCAGACAAAGAAAAACTGTAATGGGCAAAAAAATCAAAGAAACCTCAGGACGATCACCAGAGAGACAGACATGCAAAAGATGTTGAATAGACCAAAATAGTAAACTTACAATATCTAAAATCAGGATGACAAAATTGTAGATAAGTTGTAAACATATATGAAGTACATGAACATTCGAGAGCGTCCTGTTCCTCATCATAACGCTTTTTAACTGGTTACTATAGACAACATTCAAATGCGTGTTCTATATTGTACTTTCTGAAAAAATGATATTTCCCAAACTAACAAGTGGTGCACGATTCAGACAACAACACTTACTGTTCGATCTCAGAGTGACTCTATAATGAAATGTCCAGTACAACCTGTGTTCTTTGATTGACCATCCATTTCATGATGTTTCACTTTCAGGAGGATGGAGACAACCTCGTCTTCAAGAACGAGATCACGTCTGCCGACCCAAACGAAATCATTTCCAGGCAGCATGACGTCGAGATCGTCTTTTCATGTGTCTACCCCAAGCAAACCAACCTGACGCTGGGATTCACACACAAAAACCCATACGCCTTCACAGAGAAGGGCTTCGGTGCTTTCACCTTCCAGTTTGAGTTCTACGAGAGCCAGCGGTTCAGAAAACCAAAGGAGTCCAGCACTTACCCAGTGGAGGTGAACCTCAAAGAGATGATGTTCATGCAGATCGAGGCGACCACCTCCATCCCCAACACGGAGCTGTTCGTGGAGTCCTGCAGGGCGACTCCGTACGACAACCCGAACTCTCGCATCAGCTACACCATCATCGAACACGGGTGGGTGAACGCAGTGAAAATGCTTGTGTGCGGCCGTTGATTATTATTAGAAATGCCTCTGTTTCTACTTGTAGAGTTCTAACTGTATACTGTCACAGGTGCGTGAAGGACAACACAGTGCAAATCTACCCCGGCTCCAAGACTCAGTTCAGGTTTGGGATGGAGGCTTTTGAGTTCATTGGTGCTTACCCTGAGGTAACGAGAAATATAATGAATTCATGTTGACAGCAGAAGTTTCTATATTGCTGTTATAGTTTATAAGTAATTTATATGCCATGAACTGTAATGATAACCTAATCATTAACAAATGTTTTACATACATAATAACAAAACAGTCCTGCCCACTCTGCAAACTGCCACTCTTATTTTAAATGAGTTTTTACACCAGTGCTGAGATCATCACATTAAACAAGCCTTCTCATTGCACTTAATTATTTTTCATTGTAACTTTAACATGACTGGAAGCTGCAGTGTCCTCAGCGGTGGCCAGGTAATCACAGCTCCATGTGTCTGCAGGTGTACATCACTTGCTCAGTCATCCTGTGTGAGAGTGGCGTTGCTGGAACCAGGTGCTCTCAGGGATGCGTGAGATCCGACTCCGGGAACCGACGCAGCAAAAGAGAAGCTGTGGCCCAGACTTCCAGACACTCCATTTCCCAGGGACCTTTGCACCTGGTTAAAACGTCTGACAGCCAAGGTACACGCAGTATTTACATGTATATGTTTGCTGATGTTAATTGTTGAAGTTAATTATATCTTTATTTTGGGATAACAGATTAAAACTGACCTCATGGAACATTTTTAAAGTTGATGTTTTAAATCTTACATGCTTTACATCCATATTTTCTTGTTTGTCGTCTTCTTCTTCGTTGGCTTGTTGGCACATTAAATACCAACTGTTGATCAGCAAAATACTGTGAAACCGACCATGTGCATGTGTGTCCTCGAACAAAACCTGCACCCACAATTAAAAATATTGCTCAATATTCCCACTAGTGGTCAAACATCTCCACAGGGAACCTTTAATTATTATCTCCAGCTGTTGTCTTCTCACATGATCATAGCATCGTGTCAGGACAAGGTCATTTTCTCTCAACAAAAGGAATTCTCTCAAGAGGAGGATAATTAACACATCACAGGACAACTGTTCTGTGTGATCATTACATTAGTGATACTGATATTGAACTGGTCTGTATTTGAATCCCTGTCTGGTGTGACACATATAATTGTATTTCTTTTCATCTGTATTTTCATTTCAGTGTCTGGCCCAAGTCTGAATCTGAGTGTCAACCTAATGTTCATTGCCACCTTCCTCCTGGCATGTGGAGGGGTGGTCTACCACTTGACGAGGTCCAAAGCTAAATACCAACTGCTGCCGAGCGTTGAGATGGACTGAGGCCAGGAAAACGATTTTTCATCCAATCAAATCATTCAGAAAGAGGGGGAGGTCTGCAGCTACGATCCCATTCTGCTTTGTATGTTTCTGATGCTCAGACTTTATTTCAGACTTTTTAAAGTTGTACACTGCTTTCATTTCATTTAACAGTCATAAAGTGTGAATGAAGGAAATTCATATCATTTTTTTGTTCTCATATGATTTAGAGCAAGTTTAGTCTGACTTTGAATAGCCACCAATCAGCATGTTAATCACCTTATAGATACAATTAAAAATAGTTCAACATTAAAATCTGTGAAGTGAATAAAATAAACTTGTGAATATTTTTTATGTCTTGTCTGATTCATTTATACGAATATGGAGTATATTGATATTAGAAGTGGCTGCTGGTTCACCATTCAGTACTTTCCAATAAAACTTTTCTTTAAACAAGGAAAATGTTACTTAACATAGAAGCACAACACTCTTCCAGATAATGTAACGATCAGATCTCAGTCATCCAGATCATGGTCATCCAAGGAGTGTTCAATCACCTGCAGCTGGACTTGGTTGTGGATACTTGAAAACATTTCACCCGTCCTCACCGTTGTGAATGTTCGTTTAATCTTAAGTTCAAACAGTTAAAAAATTACCATCCGTGATGGTATGGGGATGCATAAATACCCATGACATGGGGAGGCACCATTAACGCTGAACAATATATCCAGGTTTTGGAGCAACACAAGCTGCCTGGACGTCGTCTTTGTCAGATAAGATCTTGCATATTTCAGCAACACAACACCAAACCACATTCTGCTCGTCTAACAACAGCGTGACTCCGTAGCAGAAGAGTCCGGGCGCTAAAAACTGGCCCGTCTGCAGTCCTGCCTTGTCAGCCAATGAAAACATTTGGCGCATTATGAAACACAAAATATGACAAAGGAGAACCCGAACAGTTGAGCAGCTGAAATCCTATATCAGGCAAGAATGAGACAACATTTCACCTTCAGAACTCCAGAAACTGGTCCCCTCTGTTCCCAAACATTTACAGAGTGTTGTTAAAGGAAGAGGTCATGCAACTCAATGGTAAATGTGTTGTAGGCATCAAATTTAAAATGAGCATATGTTTTTTATTAAACAATAAGATTTTTCAGTTTCAACATCTGATATGTCGTCTTTGTACTGTTTTCAATTAAATATAGAGTTTAAATGATTTGCAAACCATCAAAATCTGTTTTTATCAACATTTTACACAGCGTCCCAACTTTTTTGGAATTGGGGTTGTATTCATGCCTCACCTGCACGACAGAATGATGAAACCTCACATTGTCCGGACTGTAATGTTGAATGTGATTTCATTCTGACAACAGGTTTTTTGTTTTTTTTAAAAAAAGCCTTCTCAATGGTAAACTTTACTTTCAGAGTGATAGTTGTGTGAAGAGAATCAGAAATACTTCAAAGTTCAGTGAATCCTCATTGATCATACAATCAACGGATATATAATTGTATTTTGTTAATGGAAAATAATAAAAAAAAATGTGCAAAAAAAAAGTTCAGTGAATCCATTTGCAACTAAGTTCACTGTCCCAACAATTGACTTTCATTTTTCACTTTCATTTCTTTGTTAGTTTGTTTGTTTTTTAGTGAGCTGCTTTTACGATGTAGCACAAGTCTGTCTATTTGTTGTCTGGAAACAAAGATAACCAGTCCTTTACAAAAGGATGTGCGCTTGACTTGGGTGGAGGACCTCTGTGAATGTTGGCTTGTGGCCTTACCCTTTGTTTATGATTACTTTTGATCATCCAGTCACATGCAGGTATTTCCCAAGGCAGGTCAGATGCTTCTCTTCGAAGCATCACACACCAATATACCGGTACCGTGAAACACGGTGCATGAGAGTCGTTAACGGCTCATGTTCACCTTCGTTGGTTGCAAACATGTTCACATCACCTGTTACCAAAACAGAATAGATAGATGTACTTTCTTTGTCCCAAACTGGGAAATTCTTGAACTTTTGGCAGCAGTGCATCTAAATACACCTATTTCTGAAAGTTGGCACTGTGCTGCAATAATTGCCGAGATCAGTTATGGGAATCTGATTTCGGGTCAACTCTGAATAGAGTAAAACTGGTTCTACTGCATGTTTCATACTGTCAGTAAAGACAATAAAAAAATTTCCTTGTAGCAGAATATTTAAGATGCAGACCTTTTTGAAGATGCGGCACTCGGGAGGATGGCTTCCCTCACACTGCTGCTGCTGCATCTGCTGCTTATGGTCTCAGCTGCGTCTGCATGGTCCTACAGGTACTACAGGTACAGCTACAGGTACAGGTACTTTGGTGGAACACTCACCTTCACCCCGAAAGGGAAGAGTTCTAGCGGAACTTATGAGGTAAGTTAAATGTATTTTAAATATTAATGTTTGAATGTTACAAAACTGAAAAATTACCTGAGAGAACTAGTCTCAAAATTAAATTTCCTTGGACTTACACCAAGCCAACAAGAAACCTCGGGGTGGTCTTTGACTCGAACTGGGGTTTGCCAGCAAATTGGCTTTTTATCATCTCAAAAATTTTGTCACTGTTTTTCTCTCTGAGTGACACAGAGAGACGAATGCATGCTTTTATATGTCGAGCAGGCTGGACTACTGTAATGCTCTCCTCTCTGCAGCGTTAATATTGGAGACAAATTTAAATTTCAAAAATTGTTGCTTTAAAGTCACATTTTAGTCTTTTTGTATTGAGATTTAGTCAGTGGGGTTTTTATTTTAGCCAATGTTTTAGTCATACTTTCCTCAGACAGTTTCATGATACTGTCTGCTTGTAAAAATGTAAACATACCTTGAACTGTGTAATGAGCTATTGAGTAAATCATTTTATTGTATTAGTGTTGGAAAATTTTTACTATTTTTTTATTTTTTTATTATAGCTTTTAAAACTAAGTTACTGTTATTGTTACTGATTATTTCCATCATTGTTGTGTCTGTTTATCTAGTTTTAAAATCTAGTTTTCATTTCACTGTTACAGTTTATACTTGTTTTGTCTTGTTATCAGCTTGTCAGTCATCGGTGACGCACTTTGAACTGCACTCAGCTGTATGAAAGGTTCCATACAAATAAAGTTTGATTGATTGATTGATTGAAAAAAAACACATAGTAACATTCGCTTGTCATCAAAATTGACTGTGCCATAAGAAGAAGGTAAACCCGACATAATGAATGATGGTATTCTGATCACTAGTGGATGAAGGTGAATTTAAAGTTTGTTTGCAAAACGAATGTCCAACACCCACTCTTCCACATTTTGGCTGACTTGAAATGTCAATAAATTGTGAGTCAGTTGCTGCAGGGATAATCTTTGCATAATTCTTTGCAGGTGGAACTTCGCAACAAGCAAGCCACATACTCTTGCCATGTGAACGGTTACTCGTGTACCAGTCGTCAGCTTGCGACCCGGACCCAGATTAGCAAAGCAGTTGTTGCCGCGAATTCCTATGGCCTCTCCTGGTGTCAACAGGAAGTGGTGACAAGAATGACTCTCAGAGGCAATCTACCCTTTGAGATTAGGTCAGATATTACCTCCTCAGTTTACATTATATAAATATATTCTGTATTATCCTGTGTGTATAAAACATTTAGAAATATAAAAAAATATACTTCAGAGTTCATTACTTTGTTTCAGGCTCACATCTGATTGTGACACCTTGTTCCTCCCTTCTTGGGAATATTTGACTTTTCTGTGCAGACAGAAGGATCATTTTTCTCGAATTCTGAGTTTGTTAAAATCCTCAGAAACGACACTGGAGGCGGCCGTTGGTGAAATAAACATTCAGTTCATGGGCGACACCTCTGGTGGACATTCCTGCAGTCAGCATGCCAATCACACACTCCCTCAAAACTTGGCATTGTGTCGTGTGACAAAAGTACACATTGTTGAGTGACAATTGATTGTTTCCAGCCCAAGACACATCTGTGTAATAATCATGCTATTAATTACACAATTAGCCTTTTTGTATGTCACACCTGTCAGGTGGAAAGGAGAAGTGCTCACTAACATAGATTTAAACTAAAAGAAAAATATGTCTTCTTTCTGCACAGAACTTCCTTTAGTTTAACTTGTGAAAAATGGGAGAGAAAACAAAGGTGCTGGATTTATATTTTTGTGTAGATAATGTTGAAAATATTGCTAAATTGTCCTCATTATTCAAATACTCCTTCAAACAGATACCCGACTTATCGCCACCTATACTATGGTTATGGCTACTGGGTATCAAACGTCAGAAGCCAAATGGCTTACTGGAGAAAGATGGCACATGTGGACCTGGGAATCCGATCTGATACTGGTGAATCTAACAGATCTCCCATCACTACCATCCTGCCTATTCTCAGGTAATGGCCATCACTTCCTCATGGTTGCTGGTTTGTTGCGTCACACTGATGCGTATTGACTTTGGTGTTAGAAAGTTCAGGAGACTATTTATAGAAGTACTGCGTATCAGTGAGTACCGGCCCCCGTCGAGCACTGACACAAATGTTGATGTTACAGAGTTCCCAGGAACTGCCCACGGTCATTCAATATGACCGTGTTTGACCCTGACGGTGACCGCGTCAGATGCAGGGCACCAACAAGCTCGAGCAGATATGAGTGTGGGCTGTGTGGTCTGAATACGGGTTTCTCTTTAGATCAGGTAAGTAGCTTGGATCCATCTATCTACTGATAATACAACACGCAGTCTAACAAAATCTTTTGATTTCTAATTGAAAGCTTTATCACATTATCATTTCTTTAAACTTTAGGAAATTTAGCAAATAAAGACAGTATGAACTTCAAATATAAAATGTGTGATATTTCAAATTTAAAACCCAATTTTACCCAAGTAGCTTTCATCATTAAAAATAAAAGGCAACAAATCATATCCTGAAATAGATTTAATATTACTTTTAGAGAACACTGATATAAAGGGGATGGAAATGAGACAAAAACCAAGCTAATATACAACTCATAAACTGTTGCAGCCATTTTAATGTGAATCGCGTGATGAAAATATCTCTTCTACTTGTCAGAATTCCTGCTCCCTAACGTATACAAACACTGGACGAGCCGGATACCATCCGATTGAGCTTGTGGTGGAGGACTTTCCCAACCGACACATCACACTGTCCTACTCTGATGGATACTACACATCAAAGCGCCCCCTTTCAGTGGGAAGGTATAAACGTGAAAGTCTATTCTCAATGGCCAGCAGCGGAGCTCCACCAACCAGCCCAGATTCACCAACCAGCCCAGATTCACCAACCAGCAGAGCTCCACCAACCAGCCCAGATTCACCAACCAGCCCAGATTCACCAACCAGCAGAGCTCCACCAACCAGCGGAGCTCCACCAACCACCACAGCTCCAACAACCCCCGCAGTTCCAACAACCACCACAGCTCCACCAACCACCACAGCTCCAACAACCAGCACAGCTCCAACAACCCCCACAGTTCCAACAACCACCACAGCTCCACCAACCACCACAGCTCCAACCACCACCACAGCTCCAACAACCACCACAGTTCCAACAACCACCACAGCTCCAACAACCACCACAGTTCCAACAACCACCACAGCTCCAACCACCACCACAGCTCCAACCACCACCACAGCTCCAACCACCACCACAGCTCCAACAACCACCACAGCTCCAACCACCACCACAGCTCCAACAACCACCACAGCTCCAACAACCACCACAGTTCCAACAACCACCACAGCTCCAACAACCACCACAGCTCCAACAACCCCCACAGTTCCAGCAAGGACCGCAAAGCCTTACCGAACATCGATTGCTCCTTTAAGCAAAACTCCTCTGCAGTTTTCTGTTTTAGGTAATGTTTTTTTGTATTAATAACATTGATATTATTATTAGCTTTTTGTCAGTTTCTCACAGTCCGTCTCTCCTCTCATCTGATTTTCAGTGGACTCACACAATGCCCCTTCATGCCTTGATGGTGACTACATTCCCATTTTCTTGTCACCAACTCCGAGTAATGGAGTAAATCTTCCTGCGTTTATCAACCATACCCTGGAAATCAAAGTCAGATCCTCAGCACAATACGCCACGTGAGGAAATGTTGTGTTAAAATCATTGTCTCATTTTGCAGGAATGTGTTTTTATGTGTTAATGTAATGTGCATCAATTTTATCAAGTTTTCAATTCTCCTGTTTTTGAGCTCTTGGGGAATCACATAAAAACATTGTTTCTCTTGTAGAATTCATAACCTGATTGTCACTGGACCAAAGGGCATTTCAAAGCACAAGACCTCCGTAGAAGAATATATCATAAAATGGACACCAACTGAAAATGAATTGAATGATCATTTTCCTATTTGCTTTGTTTCTGAGGCAAGGGACAGGTGAGTTTCAAGGAAATCATGTGGGTTGCATTTTTTTATATAGCACTTTTCTTACCTGCCTCTCAAAGTGCCTCACAAGGCCAGTCAGCATTGACCCATTCATACCACACATAAACACTCACTCACACACCTGGGGTTCATGTTGGGGTTCAGTATCTTGCCCAAGGACACTTTGACAGACGGCAGGGGGCCGGAGCCTGAATGTTCTGATTGCTGAGCCCCTCAGGAGAAAACTATACCTCAAACACAAGATTCAAATAAGATTTTTATTATGTTTCTTCTTCAGAATTTCCCCTGAAACTGTCTATCATCTCATGTGTTGTGTTTTATTACAGGTATCACCGAATCTATCAGTCTGAGCTACGCTGCGTGATTGCTGATGTTGGACACCATGGTTAGTTGACAACATTTTTTCATGTATGTTTGATATCGACCATGAAATGTTGAATAAGTTTGGCAGAATGTGGATGGATATCAAATGTAAAGTCTCGACATCTAAGCTGACCACATCACCCAATGAAACAAATGTATCTCACACTGTATTTAGAGACCATTGTGACATGCAATGAAACAACAATGACGGTGGAAGTGGAGAAGTCCTACCTCATCAGGCGCAACGAGGACAACTTGCATCTAAATGACTTCAGGGATGCTTCCTGCAACCTGTCAGCACGTTCCAACAGAACCCACCTGGTGGCCGTCATGTCGCTGAACACATGTGGAACTACCATAGAGGTACAGCTCGTAACCTGCAACACAGTGCACAACGTGACGGGTCCAGAACTTTGAATCGCTGCTACATCTGTGTTCTTTTCACAGATTCATTAGAGGATGTTCTCAGCATATTTCTTTGATTGTCAGAAAGACAGAACACTGCGACTGAGTCGACTGAAAGTTATGTCACGAGAGAGAAATATAAAACAAAATGAATCTCCCAAACATAAATTGGTAACTAATCATCTGTAACTCCAAAACCTAGAAAAGTCATAAATGGACCATTTTGGTCATCTGATGCCAACGTAGCTGAGAGCACCAACCTGAACTTTCTACTTTTTGGGTATAGCGTTTCCACACCCACTGGTGTAATCCTGTTTATTGCATCGATATGTTTTAGCTAATCAAATATTTTATAACTTAATAGTTTGTTAAATATGAGAATATTTTCTTTAATCCAATAACACCATCTGAATTTTACATGTCACTAATTCACTACTGGCTCGTAGAATAATATGCAAGTCTAATTTTATTTAGGCAGGCAATAACTATTTCTTCCTTTCCAAATTGAATTCCCTTTGATTTTCAGGAGGATGACGAGAACCTCATCTTCAAGAACGAGATCACGTCTGCCGACCCAAACGAAATCATTTCCAGGCAGCATGACGTCGAGATCGTCTTTTCATGTGTCTACCCCAAGCAAACCAACCTGACGCTGGGATTCACACACAAAAACCCATACGCCTTCACAGAGAAGGGCTTCGGTGCTTTCACCTTCCAGTTTGAGTTCTACGAGAGCCAGCGGTTCAGAAAACCAAAGGAGTCCAGCACTTACCCAGTGGAGGTGAACCTCAAAGAGATGATGTTCATGCAGATCGAGGCGACCACCTCCATCCCCAACACGGAGCTGTTCGTGGAGTCCTGCAGGGCGACTCCGTACGACAACCCGAACTCTCGCATCAGCTACACCATCATCGAACACGGGTGGGTGAACGCAGTGAAAATGCTTGTGTGCGGCCGTTGATTATTATTAGAAATGCCTCTGTTTCTACTTGTAGAGTTCTAACTGTATACTGTCACAGGTGCGTGAAGGACAACACAGTGCAAATCTACCCCGGCTCCAAGACTCAGTTCAGGTTTGGGATGGAGGCTTTTGAGTTCATTGGCGCTCATGAGCAGGTAAAGTCACTTTTTTCAATCACAAATGTATCCTCTTAAAATGTAATATCAAATCAATAAGAGCTTTAACTGCACAAAAAACCACTACCTGACTTTCCCACCATGTGTCTGCAGGTGTACATCACTTGCTCAGTCATCCTGTGTGAGAGTGGCGTTGCTGGAACCAGGTGCTCTCAGGGATGCGTGAGATCCGACTCAGGGAACCGTCGCAGCAAAAGAGAAGCTGCGGCCCAGACTTCCAGACACTCCATTTCCCAGGGACCTTTGCACCTGGTTAAAATGTCTGACAGTCCATGTGAGTGTTCACAACTGTTGGTATTGCAGACTACTGCAACTGTCCTGCAATAAATCCTCCCTTCATGAAGGTTATAATGTTCAGTTTGTGTTGAAGGAGAGGTGTTAAATCACCTGTAAGGTCATTTTGCTGGATGTAGTTTGTGATTCTGTTGAACTGAAATATGCAGCGAGATCATCATTGATATAAATGAGGTGGACAAAATAATAGAAACATCTGTCAGTAATTAGTAGATTGATTTGTCATGATTCTGATTGATGCAAACCTTTAAATCTCATATTCAGTTTTAATGTGTTTGATAATCCAACACACTGACCAGTAGAGTTAGTAACTATCCACACTGGCCCAGTATATAAATATATGTTATAAGGCATCATGTTATTGTTCCTGAATTTTATTCCGTTTTTTCCACAGCAGCTATAGGTCTGAACCTGGGCATGAACCTGGTCTTCATTGTTGGCTGCCTCGCCGTGTGTGGAGTGATCATCTACCGGGCAAAGAGGTCCAAAGCTAAATACCAGCCTCTGCCGACCTCGGACACAGACTGAAGACGGAGAATTCACTCTGATCCACTCTGAAGGATTAGAAGGATTCTCAGCTACTGTCTGTGCTTTTTGTCTCTTTTTTTGGGTGTTGGTGGTTTGAATCTTTGAAATTTGAAAAGTTAGAAGATAACTTTCATAGATTGAGAGAGCATGACGTCTGTAGTGTGTGAATGAAACATTTTGCATGTGTCTTTGCTTCTACACGGGGTTACACACATCACACACATCACACACATCAGCTGCTTGGAAAATTAGAAAAAGACAATTCACTGTGGATAATTATGATATGTACAAACTTCTTTTTAAACACTTTAATATTACTGAATAGTACTTGTCGAGATTTTGGGAAATATTTTAGTCACTTGAATAGAAGAAATATTTTAAATGTCATTGAATGTTCTCGACTCTTATTATATGCTCTTGGTTCATAGCTGTTTGTGCATCAGTCCCTACATTGACTCAAACTTGTGATATGATCATGTAAAGGTGAACAGTCTTGACTTTTATATTCACAGACACTCGGTCACATTCTTTACCTCCAGGGTTCTAAACACACTATTAAATGCCAAATTGCAAATAAAACAAGTCATTTTTGTGTGTCACTTTATTTGTTCTGTGTTATGAACATGAAAGTGTTACAGAAATTCTCAGTGTTGTGTGAAGTGATGGCTGGAAAGTGTGCAGAGCCTCTCCGGTTAGAGACCGCAGACGTCAGCGGGGTCAGAAACACACACGGCATGTTGATACTCTGGAGATTTACTGGATTAAAGCCATAAGTAATAATTAGATTGAGAGTTACTATGTTGACGTCTCAGGCCAGAGACACGCAGAGATCAAGGAATTCAGATACAGGTTCATAATTGCGGATGATTAAATCTCCTAATGGTAAAACTTTGGTGTAGTTAGTGGCAGTGGTGGAAATTAAGTGACCGAATTCTGTCAAGAAGTTTTGATTTGGGAGGAAAAGACAGAACAGACAGTTTGGTGGGAGGCAGTGAAAGCCCCCCCCCGTCCAGAAAACCCAGGACAGATCCAAAATGTACATCAGTGGAGACCTGCATCGATGAGAAGGTTCTCAGTCGTCCCGGTGTTCAAAGGGTTCAAAGGGTTGAATCTATTGTTTCTTTCATCTTTCAGACAGCAACTAATCAACCTCCATGTACAATAACAATCATGGTTCACGCCTCTCCTCTTTATCTGCCCTCTTCTTTTTGAATTGTCAGCACAGTAACCAGTAAAGATAAGATGAAACTGATGGGCTGAGAATAAACTTTTCGTTTCTCCTCCAGTATGTGAAAGAAGTCCAGGTGAACTGGAGCATCACCTGGCCTCGCCCTGCTCATACCCACATCATGACGTGTTCACATTTCTCACAGCTTTACACGCAATGTGCACATTTCATTCCTTGTAGATTGAACTCTGGCTGACTGTGTATTTAGCATAGTTTTGTTACATGAAACCTCCCACTCAAACATAACCTCATAACAAAAGTTCATCAGGGCGTTAGTTGATTTTGAACTCGTACAGACCCAGTTTGATTGTCTTGGACCTTCAGTGGCTTCAACTGTCACCATGCACTGAATGTATGTCTCTGTCATAGAAATGCTAAAATTGAGGTATCAGTATAATGTCAGTTATAAAGCACAGAAGTCTATGATGAATAAAACCTTTATGATGCATGTTTATGATGATGTTACTGCATTTCCTTCTCTCAGTACTTGACAATGATGTTAACTCTAATCTAAATTCTTAGACATTTGCTACAACCTCATGTAGAGGTTTGTCTATTATAAGACACTGTTGTTAGATATATACAATAAAAACCTGGCCTATTTTGTGAAGTGATATGCTCCAATATCATGGTACACTACATGTCAAAATAAAACACAATTAAAATCAGAGCCACAACATACTACAACCACCCGAGCATACACCAGCACCACGAGAGCCCTGACCCCCGCACTCCTCCTCTCAGTCAACCTTTTCAGTTCTCTGTACCTGGTAAGTCTGGTTTTACTTATGTTGTATGATGTCACCGTTGACCGCTGCCATTATCTTAGAAAAATGGAGTCCTCAGAAAAGTTTGACCAGAAACCTCATTTTATCTTATTGATTCAGGTAAGTTTTTGTAAATTGTAAATTTTATGTCCCACCAAGGAGGTTTTGTGGTCCAGAGATTTGCGGTGGTGACATAATGATTCCTTTATTTCTTACTTATTTAGTGGCTCAAGAATATTCCAAACTCTATAAGTATTAATTGCTTATTGCATTTTGAGCTGCAATGGAGCCTGAATCCAAGCAGAGGTCAACAAAGAAGTGAAGATAACAGTCAAAGCACAAGCTACATACCCAAGATTCTCATCATCACAGCAGTAAGACACCATCAGCATCAACAAGGAAATCTCTGGTTTCTTTGTTTTGCTTTTGAACAGAAAACAGAGCTCTAGAATTCAAAGGCCAATACCATCTGTATTTTAAACTGTATCTCCAATCTTTAAAGTTTCTTTCATATTTTTCAAGATTTAGTTGAAGTTACTTAAAATTTACACTTTTATTAGTTCAAATGAATTTAGGAGACAAAAACTGTCTGAGATGTGTCCTGGTGAACATGAAGGAGGAAGCTGAGTCTTAGCTCTAATCTAATGTCAACATTTAGTCGAGTAACTACAGCTGCAATGGCCACACTCCTTCTGTTCAGTGAAAACTATAACACCATTACCAGCTGTTTGACTCTTCTTCCACCACTGATCATGTTCACACCCAGGGTTACTCACCAAAACACACTCTGCGGATCCTGAGGTCTAACACATGATTAGAATGCACGTCCTTCATAAAACATCTGCAAAGCCAATTTTTAAATTATTTCAAATCCAGCATTATTTATTTGCATGTTTACGAGCTAGCAGTCTCCATCTTCCCTTTCTTTGCTGGTGTATTTGCTGCAGTAATGAAAAAGCGTAACGCCATCTGTGGACTGTGTGTCATGTCACCTGACCGTGCGTGTGTGTCCTTGTGTGTGTGCATGAGATTAACAACATGTGGACCCACCACAACAAACAACTCTGCTGGAGGTCTCAAACTCCACAAGGAAGCTTTAAAGTTGTTGACATTAGCAATATTCGACCACTAGAGGGCAGAGAAACTCCACATGGAGGAGGCTGAAATTACTGATCAGATTATCAGGCTGCTGTCAACACGATCATCCTGTTAATGAACACCTGCCTTCTTACAGCAGACTAACAGCAACACACACACACACACACACACACACATTACATATTATTATATATTATTAAGCAATATATGTTAAAAATATCTCTTAATGCAGGTTTACCACACTGTATCTTTTAGAAACTATGCCGTTTTCAGCACAATGTGTGTAAACGGTTTCAAATGTTTGTCTCTTTGCTCCAGTTAAATCCAGTGTGATTTGCACTGAAGTAGGGAACCACAACAGGGCAGCATCAGCTCCACACAGTCAGGCAGCCAAAAACAGTCCCAGAAGAGAGAGGCTGTCAGCCACAGTTCAAGGCACCGTGTTTCCCATGGTCCCCTTTGCTAGAGGAGGTCAGCAGCGTGGACAGGAAGCTCCAGCATGACAACAGGTAGGAGTGTTTTCAACAGCACACCTTTCCTACATTTGAGATGCATGTGGTGTTGATGGTTGAGATCTTTTATGATTCTCTAAGTAATGGGATTACATTCAATCTTATCTTCATTTATTACCTTCTTCCGAGTTCTGGAATAAAAACTGCCACATTCTGTCCAGATGGTGTAATTATAATGTTCAATTTCATTTCTTTCTTGTGGTCATTTTATTCTCCTGGTCAGACGCCACATTATTCAACGTTCTTCATTGTAAAGACAAGCCGTGTTGCGTTGATGAGCCACAAGATGGCGCAACTACTGTGAGTCAGAAGATCAGAACAAATTGTTTTATCAGCAATTTAATTTGACCCAGCTGAATGTGGGTCACTCAGTTAAAGGCTTAAAATGTTTTAATGCTAATTAACTCAATACGTTATTTCTAATGAATATCCATCAAATCCTACTCCCACATATTTTTACTTATTTTATTTTATTATTCTTTCATTTAGATTTTCAGAGCTGTTTCTTTCTTTTTCACTCACTTTAACTTTAATCCAAAGAGGAAAATGTACAAATGTTAGTTTTCAGTCACTTTACACAGTGTTTTTTATTCATTTCTATTAGTTGTTGGAAGAAACATGTTGTAGATTGATATCTAAATGCATCACAGGAAAAAAAAAATGAGAGCCTGAAAAATGAAAAATAATGAAATAGTAAATCAAGCTGTGACATTATGTTTATGAGGTTTTATATGTAAATGTTGATGTATATGTTAATGTTATCGGTGTCTAGTAGAATTATAACACATTGAATACCTGCATAACTGATTGTTCCACTTGACTGTGCTGGTGTAAAATAAAGAGGATAAGTGATGAATCTCGTGCCTTCAGTGTGACGGCAGTGTGTGTGGATGCACCTGAGCTCAGGTCCCTGCAGGAAGTGGAGCTGCAGCTGCAGCCGGAGCTGCTCTCTGGACTACCAGCGGCATGAAAAGTGCCTGCGACAGACAAACACCATCGACCGTCCCGACTGCCGAGGCTGGCAGGCGGTGGAGACAGGGCAGCGCCGGGGCCGCGGAAACACCCACACAGCGACACTAACGAAGGGAAACCCAGGGAATATTGTTTTTTATCCGTGGTTCGGCTTTTTCCAAACGTCGCTGATGTTAGCTGGAAGTTTTGGGCTCGAGCAGCGATGTGGTGACGAGTCGACGGGAAGCTAACGTTAGCTGCCGGCTAACTGATAGACTCATCATTTCAGCAGAGCTCCGGAGAGCTGTTTTTAAAACTTACTTTAGTATTTTCGATAATGTAAGACACGTATTTATGAGATGTTGTATGATGTTGTCTACTTTTATACGAAACAGAGCTCGTTTTTAGACGTTATCCGAGCTAAGTTAGTAGATGAAAACTAGCAAGCGTTAGCTACCTAGCTGGCTAGTGGCTAACGTTGGCTAGCGGTCGACTTTAAACTGACTTAAAGCCAAAGAACTCTGCTTCAAATTAGCTCATGCTAGCCGGGCTACATCTGTTTCCACGTCAGCTAACCGGATCACCACGTCTGTCTGTTATGAAATGTTACTTTCGGCGTGTTGAACTTTATTTCGATTTTGTTTTTATAAGCAAATGTAGACACTTTACTTCCAAATCCAGATATGCAATCATCGAAACACCAGCTTACTTAATGCTAGCTTGCTAACGTTGAGTTAGCCGGCCAAACTTGGAACACTGCCCCCTGCTCACTTTATGTGGGTTTCGCTTTGAGGCCTTTAGGAAATTATCCCTCTTTTCACCCAGAAGACTCTTTTCACAGCCTTAATGAATCCCAGCCTCTGAATGGAGTTTATATGACCTGAATGACTGTGGATATTTGTGGAGATTGACGAAGTTGAGATTTAAATTGGAGCACCTGGACTTTGTTTACTTGGCATCATAAAGTAACGTGGATTACACTGACGTTTGGATTATTCTGTAAAGGTGAGATACAGATGAACAACTTTACTTACAAGTTATAGTTTTGTGTTAAAAGTGATCAACCATGTTTTCAGAACAGTGGAATACACTGATTGAAGTGTACTTCAGTTTTTGGCTCAGGATCAAGTACGTGTACTTTATTCTCCGTTACAGGAACCACGATTTTTTACTTCATCAAATGGATTTAAAATGATATTTAATTAGTTTGAATCTTGCTAATATATTTACACACATTAAATTACAGTTTGATTGTGTCACGGGTTGCTTCTCTCATATCCCTGCATCATCTTTGTGTCATGTTGAGAAATACTTGCTCCGGTGTAATAAGCTGTTCAAGAGGCATTTAAGTGTCCTGCCTCCAGCTTGTGGTTTGTCATCTTTACTTTTTGACGTATGGATGTCTGTGCTGAGTTACTGTGGACCCACCATCTGTCACTCCCTCTCATGGATGCTGAGTGACCCTCCCCCTCATAAACATTGTTGAGCCTGAGTAGCTTGACCTCAATAGGGAGTTTTCTATTTTGCTGCTGATAAATTGGGTTAAGTTTGGCTACTTCCACCTAAAGTAGTCTTTATCATCTTTTTAATTGGTGTTAATTAAAGAATGCAGGCTGTTTCTTGTCTGGTTAATGTAACAGGTATGGTCCAGCTCTTGAACTCAGTTGTAGGAAGATGCGGTTGAGTGTTGGTGCACTGAACCGAACACGGTGGTTTCTAAAAGCAAATTGCTTTTGGCATCTCAGGCGATGCAAAGAATAAGATGAAGGGGCAGCTCTGGTTGCCACTAAGTTCCTACTGGACTTGTTCCAATTTGTAAATTGTTGTTCCTTGTAGGTATGTTAAATCCAGCTCACATGATTCTTGGCTTTTTGTCTAACAGTCTGTCTCCAGGACCTAAGCTCCTTGGTGTGGAGGGTGGTTCTAATTCCCCAGACCTTCCTGCCCAGCTGTTGTTAGATGCACGTTACTCAAAAAGCTTCAGACAACACAGCTTTTTTAGATGCCTGCGATTGATTTAAGAGTCTCTGTTCTTTTCTGAACGGTACCAGAGTCTGTTAACTTGACTGTTTAATCTGGTATATTCCAGCACTAGTTAGCCATTAGAAGCAATCAGTAAGCAGGTTCAGCTGATTTCCCCCTCTGCTTAGTCAATAAGCTGTTGTAATGGCCAGTGCTCTGGTGTCTTATGCTGATTAAATCACTTCAGAAGGGCTCTTTAAACTTGTCTGTTGTCTTCAGCTGTATCTCAAATCTGTCAAGACGGGGTTCTGCATCAGAACATGAAATACATGTTAACGTTCAAGCCTGATATAGAACTACTTCAATTTACAAAGAAGCCTCAGGGTTTCATACTGCCTGTTTATTGGACATGTTGAGGCATGAAGGGGTAACATTGTTCTCCTGTTGTATCTGTCCACTAAATTATTTGGTTATAGTAACTGCTTTTCTCCATGTTTAACACTTTGTCTGGTTCATGTTAGCCTCACTACTGAGGAGGAGAATGAATGAAAACCTATGTCCAAATTGTAGCTATGGCAGATATTAGGGAATCCCACCAAACACAAACTGAACTCTGCTTGGACAGAAATAATATTTTAGAGTCAAATTAATTCATGTTTCTTGTCTTCTGGTATTAGGATATGATAAGATAAACCTTTATCTCCCACAGTGGGGAAATTCACAAAATGCAGGTATAATATACAAATGCAGGTGTAATTGCTAACTTTAATAACTGCATTCCATTTAGATTAGCCAGTTCTCAGTCCTGCTATTGTATGTGCTGGTTCATTGAATTGGCTTACTGGGACACTTGAAACTGAGCCATTGTTAATGTCATTAACTCCAGCTGTGCTTTTCCTGCTCTAATAAGTCCAAATGTCTGTTCTGAAAAAGGGCTGGACAGTTCAGATGTATTAATACTGAAATGTTGTAGTTCACCACGTCAGTGACAACTCTGTGCTTTTCTTCTTGCCTCATATTTCTTGTTGCCCTCATAACTCCACACTGTTCCTTCTCCTGCTATCTCCTTTGGTCCCACTCTGTCCTGCCCAAACTATGGTTGTAGATGATGTGCGAGGTGATGCCGACCATCAGTGAGGCCGAAGGGCCCGGCGGAGGGGGCGGCAGTGGTCGTCGAGGCTCTGGCTCCCCGCTGCAGTCGGACTCAGAGGGTCACTTTGAGTCGCTGATGGTTTCCATGCTGGAGGAGAGGGATCGTCTTCTCGACACTCTGAGAGAGACTCAGGAGAATCTGGGCTTGACCCAGAGCAAACTGCACGAAGTTAGCCATGAAAGGGACTCACTGCAGAGACAACTTAACACTGCTTTGCCACAGGTAAGTGAGAGAGACCTTTTTCTATTATTTTTTAAGACGCTGTAGAGTTGATTGGTAATATGATGATGATGGTGTGAGATGATAGAAATTTGTCAGCTCCAGCAGACATCCTCTACAAACCTGTCCAAAAAAACTATGACATCTGTCAAGTCTCACCTTGTAAAGGTCAAAACTCATTTAAATAGAAAAACACCAGTGCCCTGTGGAGCACTGGCCTCCTGCATGGCTCCTTGCTGCACTGTCAGCCAAAGTGTAAATCTCACTTTTAGATGACAGCTCTTACAGGTCTTTGGCTCCCACAGTAGAGAAAGTGATACCAGAGTCTAGTGTGGTCGGGGACTTGTATGGCTGACTGATTGCAAGGTGCAGTGGTGTGTGCACCACCGTGGTATGCAATAAGCCATTTTACTGTTTTCATTTTGCAAGTGCAGTCTCTCTTATCAATGGCACAATGACTGATCAGTCATTCTCAGAGTGCATGGATGGATTTCCATCTTGTTGATTTTTACCTCAGACAACAATGAGCTCTAACATTATTACAATGTATTTTGCAAAACACAAAAACTTTGCAATGATGCTCTAATATTGTTCAGCCTGACTGTGCATTTAATTAATAAGCAGTAATCCCCTTATAGTAACCAATAATCTCCTTGTAGTAATTAGGTTATCATAGCTATGCTTCTGTTTCTAGGATTTGCCAAACGTAATGTGGAATGAATAGTGATCCTGACTTTGTCCATCTGCTTGCAGGTCTTTGTTATATTAATGACTCATGTTTCTACCCTCTGGTCTTATATTTAAAACAAAGGGGATCAGGTTTCCAGTTTTTAATGATGCATAAGATGCTGGTAATCAGTTAAGCGTTGTTGTAGTTTTGGTTAAATATGCATCCAGTGTGTAAAGCTAAGGCGCTGTTTATTTCAATTTCACATTTTATTAAATGAGCATAAGGGAACAGTGAGGGAGCCGACTGCGAGCGGTTTACAATATGACAGATTACAGATCGCAGCACTGCAAGCAGAGAGCTGTGTAGATTGTGAGGGATCACTGCATATAGAAAACAGTAGATTACACAGTACTCTAACTGATAGTATCCAAACTTTCCTGGAACATCAGATGGTCAGAACTGATGTTAAACATACTTGTGTGATGTCAAGGCCTTTATTTGCAGCTCTTTGTTGTACAGCCAGGAAAACTACATCCATGGTCAAAACATTCTGACACTGATTCATTCAGCTGATACTTAATGTAGTGTAGAATAAATATACAGAAACGTACAGCACTGTCACACTACCTTTCAAGTAGTGGTGTAACTGAACATAGCTGATCTGTGCTTCATACAGATCCCCCCCCCCTCAGTTCAGGATGCATGTGATTCATGGATTAATAGCAAAATTTAACCATCATAGTGTGAAATGTTTTTTACTTTTTCAGACTGTCATAATTATTTATTATTTCTAACTATTCATGCTTAAAATTCACACTAACACTAATCTTTACATAAAAGGTATGAACAGAAATATTTTCAGGAGTCAATCTACAGTCAGTCAAGTCATTTACTGAACCTGACAAATCAATTCTCCTAAGCTATAGACAATGAATCAAGGATTTATTCAGGCTAAAAGCTAAAGATATTAAGGCTGTAATCCTGTCGACGGAGGGCCATCGCACATGTTTAGATTTTTCAAAATTGTCTTTTACTGCATCATGGACTTACGTGATTAATCACAACATAAGAAATTCTCTGAAGACATTTTTAGCAGTCTGTATTATTATCATTTTGTTTGGATTTGAAATCTCAGTCTTGCCAGCTCAATGCCAGGTAACCAGTTACCATATATCTACAGCTTCCTCTCTAAATATTCATCTTCTCTTCCTGCTGTTCATCATTGAAGTATCTGAGGCCTTCAGTCAGATGAAAGCAGCAGAGTTCATATGTGTGCATGCACGCTGCTGCTTCTGCTCCTGTGGTGTTTTCAGCTGATTATCTGGCTGTCTGCCAGGCCTCCTGGGATTTGTATGTGGAAGGCAAGAAAATCCATCTGTTAAAAAACTAGAAGCACTTTATATGCTGTAATCTGGTGTAAATACACTCTAACATTCTTTTGTTTTCAGTGCAGTTTGGTTGTAAATTACCAATCCAAAACTCCTAATTGGTTGTTTTCACTTAAAGGTCCAGTTTGTAGGAATTATAGGAATCTGTTGGCAGAAATGTATATATATTTTATAATATGTTTTGTAATATGTTTTCATGCGTGTATAATCACCTGAAACTGGGAATCGTTGTGTTTTCATTACTTTAGAATGAGTCCTTTACATGGACAGAGGGAGCAGGTCCTCTCCCACAGAGTCCGACATGTTGCACCCCCATGTTTCTACTGTAGCCTGGAGTGGACAAACCAAACACTGACTCTGAAGAGTTTAGAGTATTTTTTTGTGCACGCTTGGAAGGGAAGGGTGAACGGAGGGATTCAGTTGGTTGTGATCTGCAACCTCACCACTAGATGCACAATAAATCCTGCATACTGGTCCATTCCACTAATTGATTAATAACATGATGTAACTAAGGAATTTGATCACCTCTTTAGTATTTTATATTTCATGAACATTTAGTAAGTCTTAAGGAGTACGCTGAAGACAATATACTGTCTGAATGCTCTTTCAGACCGTTTTTATCCCACATGAAATTCCTGACTTAAAAACTAGTTATTAGAATTATTTAGGATTAAAGAAATCTCAGCAGACAATGGAAGATTAATGAGTGCATCCACGTGTTAAACTGGATTTAGAATGGGCCAGGGACGCTGAATTTGTAGACTCAATTTAAAAGTGGATTGACCACTTTGAACACCACTTTCCAAGAAGTACTTTAAAATGGCACTTAATTGGAAAATGTATAAACCAAAGTGGAATTTAAAATTCAGAACAAGACCATCAGCAGCAATTCACCATCAGCTTGTTAACTGCATTGAGATACATTTTTGGTAACCTTAGGAGAAGCTGAGAGATGCTTCAGCTTCAGCTATTGCATTGGAGAGAGTTTAGGTCTTCAGGCTGGAGTAGGTAGGTAAAGGGGAGGTGCAGTTTTCTCTCGATCCCTCCCTCCTGGTGAGAGTACCCTTCGACTGGAATGCACAAACATTCCAGGGCAGCTTGCTCACACGTCAACAGCTTTTTCAAACTGCAGCGGTGCCCTGTTGGATGGTGCTTATTTCTTCTCCTTTGTTTTCTTTTTTTGACGTATGTGTTCTGTGAGCAGGCCTAATTGGTCCAACGCTTCCACAACCGATGTCATCTTGTGAACCGCTCATTGACTCCAGCTTTAATCTGTGCACACATAGACTTCTTTGGTAATCCAATTTTAGGGCCCACATGTTGCGGCAAAGTCAATTTCTGCACTTCTGTGTAAGCCAAGGCTTGTAATAGTTTTGTTTGAAGTGGGCGTGACTGGGTGTGTGTTTGTGTCTGCTGGCAGTGAATTTCCAGCTGTTTTCTACAACTACTGTGAAGATTGTTAAGCCAGTAAAGGAGAAAAAAAGTGGTAGTAGTTAGCTCCATGCTTGGTGTTATTTCATTCATATGTTTTCCTCACACATTTGTCTTGTGACACTTGAGGCGACTGCTGTCCTCTGCTAACTCATCGCTTTGTCGAAATAGAAAAGATCATCAGACACACCTAAACGTCCCTGTCTGATTTCCCAGTTAAGTAGTCAAATTCAGTGTGAATTAAATGAAGGAGCTGCAGGTGTAACTGACCATTTGTCATGGGCGTTATTCTATCTGTGACTTTTTCCACATGCTGATGTTGCTGTGTTAGTGTTTTAGTGTGATGTCTGGTGAGGGATATTGCCTTTGGATGCAATTATACATGTAAATCCTTATCTGAAAGCAGTGTTGTTTTATCCAATCTGTAAATAAATGGAAAATGAAATTCAAACTATTGAGACAGAACAGCTCCACTGATATTCCCCTCCACTAGTTGATATGATTGGTTACTGTAATGTGTAAGATATCGAGACATCCTGTGTCTGTGACGGCGTAGTTTGTCTTTCTGTGTATGATTTTTGCACTTCACATTGCTTTGACATATGCTGCATGTGTACACAGTCCAGCAGCTTGCCGTGGGCTTGACACTGAAAACCAGGGATGTCATATCCTCGAGGCTACTGTTCCGAAAGGTTAATGTTTAGTGCTAAAAGGGTCTTTAGCACTAAACATTCGTTCAGACTTTCAGACCATAAACAGCACTGCCATTATAAAAAGCCAAGGGGCTGTAGCTTCAGGTACCGGTGAGGCGATGAAATACAACCCGACGAGTTTAAGTAATGGATCCCCCGGCTGTCTGTCACCTCAAGGACCCTGTGGCCGCTCATTTCGGTCAAGGCTCTTCTCTGTACTGGTCCTGCAGTGGTGGAATGAACTCCCGACTGAAGTCACAGCAGAATAACTGATCATGAGCCATAGGCTGCAACTCCTAACACCCAGCAAACTAACACCAAGTTTCTTACCGTTAAAGAGCTAAAGACTCAAATAGTTTCTTTTGGAGGGATGCACTATCAGTATTTGAGGACATCCAGCTCTGGTTGTCATTGAGTTTGAAGTTGATTTGGATGCAGGCATCTGCCTCATGAATGTTATATAATGTAATCCATGATCCAAAGATCCATGAGTTTGATGGCGAATCAAATGCCACAACACGGTGCTTTAAGACCACAAGACACAATTTTACAACTTTGGAAAGTTATCACTGTGCCAATTATTTATTTTATCCTCCGTCTTCACGGTCACAAATCTGTCGCGATTGTATGCTTTCCTTTATTTGATTGAACAGCACAGTGCAGACCTTCACCTTGTATAGCTGAACATGTCCTGTTTTCTGTCTGGCTTGAATTATTGTGCAAGATGAGAAACTGGTACGTGCTGTAAGAAGTGAAAGAGGAAGAAAATCCAAGTAGAGACCTCAGTTTTGGGGGTGTGGTTTGGTAAACATTTGCTGTAGTCGGCAAAAATGTAACTTTTGTTTGTGTGGCAAAAGTCAAAATTCAATCTTGCTGATATGTAATTTAAAATCAAAATCATAGGTGTAACTTGCCAGTTGTTTGTGATATTTTGCTCATGATTTTGCTCCTGATCAATTGACCACTGACCAAATTCTGTACTCTGGTCAGTGACACAATGGCATGAATTGAGAGTGCACAGTGTTAAGATGGAGACAAAGACTAACTTGTTCCACACAGTGACATGAAAGTGACAGAGTGCAAGTGTTGCCTTTTGCCAAATGTGAGCTGAATTAGAAACTTAAAAGGGAACAGACACAAGACAGGGAAGTGAAGGCCGTGCTCCTCTGCTCACTTCAGCCCAGAAACCAAACGCTTTCTGCTGACTTTCTACAAGCTTTACCAACTATCCTTGAATCTGTACAGGATTTTCTTGTGAAGCATTTTCCTGGAGCCAGGCATGACGTTACATTCCAGGAATTGATCAGATTAAGGTGATCAGTATGTCGGGAGCTTAATGCAGCTTCATTGCATACTGCCACCTATTGATAAATCTAGATCAGAATGCTGTTTTTAATAATGTTGTCTCTCTCTCAAGGTTTCATACAGTTGCTGATGCATGGCACCGTTTTTAATTCCAATTGAATCAGCATCTCAGTAGAACTTCACTCACACTGTTTAACAAAGGCAAACCAAATTCAAGAGGAAGAATTTCATTACTTTCTCTACAAGAGTTGAATATGGCTCTGGGTGCTGTAAAATGATAATTACACTTTGCCAACCTGGATACTGTTCCTCAGACCTTTGTGCCCATTGGCAAGGTTTACTTTTTACTCTGTTCCTTTGAGTGTGTCATCTGATTTTGTACACTTTATGGAATTTAGTCCCGTGTTTGTAATTTTATGTGCACAATCTCACGTAGACTTTCATATGGATGGATATTGAGAACCTGTTCAGAAATTGGAAACTGCTCACAAATTCTCCAAACTAGGAATTTTTAAAGAATTGTGCTTTGTGATTCCGCTTATGCCAGCTTTCTAAAAGCTGGACCTGAACCTGCTACCTCGTCCCCACACCTGTTGTGCACAGGTCAAATATGGTGGTTGTCCAAGCTTCTACATGTCATCAGCTGGGGGCAGCACGGTGGCTCGGCGGTCTTGGATTTATTCCTGCCAGTGTGGAGTTGGCATGTGCCCCCCCTGCTTGCATGGTTTAAAACTGGGGGCTCCAGTTTTCTCCATCATCCAAATCATGTATGTTAGCTTAATTGACTGCACTGGCTTAGGGATGGAGTTGGTCCCCAGTTGCTGCACAGTGAAGATTAAAGGTAATTTTTGTTTTCAACAGTTGTTTTTTTTCTTTTTTTCCCATAGAACCTGCCAAGAACCAGAATTGCTTTGCAAAGTCAGAATCAAGAGTTGTTGGGAACGTAATTGTTACCCAGCTGAAATCCATCTCCTGTCTGGAGGTATAGGGTCGTTCCTGTGAGCTGTCATTGTGTAATCTGTCTTTATAACCGTGACAAGCTGTGTAAGACAAAGGTTAGTTTATGACGCTCCTCTTTTGTTACACTGAGTAGTAATAAGCAAACTACTGAAGAAGTGAATGAGATGTTGCATAATAGTAGATTAGAAGGAACCTGAATGTTGTTTCCCTACATTGTCATTTTCAAATTTTGACGGTGTAAGTGAAAGAGGACATTCGTCCATACACATGCCTGGGAACAGAGCTCATTTCTTGGGCTGCACATGAAGTTAGCTGTTTTTGTTGAAGATTTAAGGAAGACATCGTATGAACAGGACACATGTAGTCGTTTAATAGAAGGGGCTTGAGGAAAAGGTGGTGCAAACTAGCATTGGGTCAGCTCCTTTAAATTGACTTTTTCTCTCTGTCTGTGTGTGTTTGGGCAGCAGGCTAAGCAGCTCTGAATAGGAGCCATTGTGGTGACTAATTAGTTTTTGATGGCGAGTCCTCCTCTAGGAGAACAGATGCCCTCCGCACAGTGTCAGATTTCAGTACACGCTATAAGCTTTTAAGAATGGCTAAAGTCATTATGTAGGAGGTCGTCCTGTTGGTTCCGATCTCAGTTTGAAATAAAGCACAGTCTGAAGATAACATGGCGTTGGAAAGAAAAAGAGTTTATACTTAAGCCGGTTCATCAGCTGCCATGATTTTAGTTACCTTCATTGAGACGAGCCTAAAATGAAATGCTGAACATATTAGAGTTACTAAGGTTCCAAAATGAAATGGACTGCTCATGTGTAGTTTAGAACAGCTGCAGTACCAGCAGCAGCCTGCAGGGATGGTTGACATGGTTTTAACATGCCCACAAAATGACATTGAGCTTCATCGAATAAACTGTCGTCTGGAGTTTGTTTTACCTTCTTGTCCTGATTATTGACACAACAGAGAGGAGCCTCGCTGTTTCCTCATCTCCTTCCTTTTTGCAGTGTTGACTGAGCTGCAGGGAAGTCTCTTCCTCTCTTGCAGTGTTTATAAGTGATATCTTTTCCCCTGCACATGTCAGAATCCAAGAGTGCAAACATTCATTACTGTAGTTTTGCTCCTTTTAAACAGTATGTTTGTCAAAGCTATGTATTTTATTATATTATGGTCGAAGGATTGTATATTTTTCCTTGATCTTTTTTCATTTTATATTACAAAAAAGTATATCGATTAAACAAGATTAAAAAGAATTTAAGAATTCATATGAACATGAATTCCAGGTGAAAATATGTTTAAATTGAGCTAATGCTTTTTGAAAAACATTTTGCAGTGACAATATGTTAAAACTGAACTGCCCCATCATGGGGGACTCTTTGGAAACAGAATGACATAGGCAGCAAAAAGCACCTTTTTATAGATAAATTATTTCCTAAACAATTACCTTTGCACAACTGTGAAATAAATCTAATTCTAATATTCTAATATAAATCTAATATTTATACTAAAGCTAGTACACCTTCCTTTCCCAATTTGCCTGATGAATCACCACTCGCTCTGTTTCTCAGTTTTGTTTTGTTGTCTCTGTCTTAGTGTCCTGAAGATGCTGACACTTTGTCCTCTGTAAGGCTGAATGCAGATAGTGACAGCGCAGAGCTCAGTTATCCCTGAAAAGCTTTTGTGTGTTCCTCTGAGTTTTGGTACACTGTTCCTTTAATAGGTTGGCACACATTCGTGCACCCCCCTTAATCCCCTCCCCTGTTCTGAGGCTTACAGAGCAGCTCAGTCCACTTCGAACCAGCATGTCGCTCATCTCCACTTGCTGAGCCGTACACCAGTTTACCCTGCTGCAGGGAGACACGGGATCAGCCTGAATGCCCACGGCCACATTCGCATGTATACAGGCTTATGATTCTACTGCGTTCAGTCTGCATATTTCAATCTTATGTATATATGAGGATTAAACTGTTAGATGTATTGAAAAAATCAAGCTTGATGTCCACAATCTTCTCAGCTCCTTAAAATGTGGCCAACATGATTAATGACCTGCAAAGATAATATCATAAAGTAGTGTTTATTTCCAGGCTGTTGTATTGAATTGCTCTGTACCACCTTGTGTATGTATCATACATATATTATCCCATATATGATAGTGCCAGCTTCGTTTTCAATATTCTAAACAGAAGACTGTGTGTCTACTATTATAGTACTTTGTTGTGCAGTTTGTGAAGTGGGTGGGCACATGCGTGTTATGTAGTGGTGGGAGTATCTGTGGGACGGCTGTGATGGTCCAGTCTGGATTTCCAGATTATTTTTTTAACCATGTACCACACCGAGGAAGGTCCAGGTTGTCTCTTTTTCATCTTCCTTTGTTAAGTTATTACAAATGTACACAATAATGAACACAGTTATTTAGAACAATAGATAAAAGTCTGCATCAAAGTAGATGCTTTTTATAACTGATAAATCACAATAACTAATATCTTTGCATCAATATACGTGTGTTTTTCTATGGCCTGATTTTAAACCTCACTTAGTCCATAAACTACGCTTCCACCAAAAAAACTCTACAAGCAAGCACCAAACACTCAGATTTATTTTTACTCAATATAATTTTTTGTGTAAATGATGAGTTAAGAAACCTTAGGAGAAAAGAAGAGGGTCATAAATGGCGGATTGAGGCATAGAGAAATCTTAAGGTTGCTGTACAACTCAACCTCAGCGTCTGCTCTGGAATGTAGGAAGTAAGCCACTCTGTAATTACCCCTGGGCCTGCCTCTTATGCTCTCTCATTGGCTAGCAGAGAATGGAGACCTTGGTTGTAGCCAATAGCAAACTCCCACTTACTCCTTTAGAATCTGTGCCAGTCGCTGGAAAAGCTCAGAGGCTGGAGTGAAGGGAAGAGAGAATAGTTGTGGTAGTGCCTGAAAAGAACGATCAGTTCCAGCAACCCCCCAGCCCCATATCCCCCCTCTGCCCCTACACACACACTCATGCACGCACACACACGCACACACACACACCCCGCCCTCGGAAACGTAGCAAGAAGGCCTCACCACTCAGGGTGCCTGTGCTAGTTTTTGCAGGGCAAAAAATCAGGATGGCACATTCTTTAGGGCCAACCATGCATGTAATCCATAAAAGCAAGTGTGTGCGAGAGTGTGTGAGAGTGTGAGAGTGCACAACTGCATTTGCCTGAAGAGAACCTGACAAAGCTGTGAGTAATGTGAGGTTTGTTAGAGCAAGTGTAAGTAGAGTGACAGTATATTCTCATATGTCTGATGGACTTGACAGAAGTCTCTCTCTGATGGTGTTTCACCGTCTTTCTTTTCTCTTCTTCCATTTTACATCAAGCCGTGTTGCTGTATGTTTTATACACTCTGGTATATGGACGGTCTCGTCCTCGTGACCATATCTTTAAGTTGGTGTCAACATGAATCTCTAACCAAATGGCATCACTGATGGAAAAGTGCAAAGGAGTTAAGGCACTTTTCAGACAGCAAACATGTTTTCCAATGTAAATGTGACCATAGCCTTTTCCACACAGAAGAAAGTGATGCTGGAGTGAACTTTACTGGTACCTTTACACCAGCAGTGAAGAAAAGCAGCCTTGGAGCAAGATCAGCTTCAAAGTCTGTTGATTCAGTCTGGACCAATAAACAATATTAATGATATTTGTTTGTTAAACTTCCTGTATTTGTCATGTCGTATTACTAATAATGTCCTGTTTCAAGCCTCTATCTGATCTGTTTGAGGATGACATTAGGCGGATAGCAGCAACCTGTAGTATGTGGTGCAGGTTGTTACTAGGATCAGATAAAGCTGTGGTGGCAGAGTTGTGCCGTGCTGCTGGCCATTCAAAAAAAAAAAACCCAGAACACCTATGGTGTCCGGCAGCTAAACTTCAAATATGCAAGCTCCCTGCCTGCACATTACCAACATTTTTTAAAATCTTTCTCAAGCACAGTGCCTTAAGAAAAAACTGAGCTTAGTAAGCGGCAGTTACAAGTTACTGTATTTGTACATTTCTATTCTAGGAGTTTGCTGCACTAACAAAGGAGGTGAACGTGTGCCGGGAGCAGCTTCTGGAGAAGGAAGAGGAGATTGCAGAGCTGAAAGCTGAGAGAAACAACACACGGGTTAGTGTAATGTGTTGACACACACACACAAACACACACACACCACAAAGTGAAAGAAACAAATATTCCACATTCAAACAGGACATGACCTCCATTATCCACCATTGATGAGGACTGTTAAGTAGCGCACTCCTCTAGAAATACCTGTCAAATTCCTGCATGTTTCTGTTTTGGGTGTAGATGGTTGTCATAACACTGGTTGACAAAAACGGTTTCTATCCTATAATCCAAACCATTGTCAAAGGTCATGGGCGTTGCTAATTGCTCAGTCATCAAAATATTTCAACCGCTGACAATAAATTTCCTTACAGACATCTGTTTGTGTGGAGAAGGAACAGGACCGTAGCTCAGTGTGTGTTATTCATCAAACTTACCCTTACATACTCTGTGCAAGAACAGTTTGCTACTTCCAATTTCCAAAACAGTATTGGGTATTAATGCAGAAACAACACATCTATAACAATGCATCAGCACTACAATACACAGTTTCACCAAACCTCTATGTGGAAAAAGAACAATTGTGTGGTGATTTATTGTGGATAGGATAGGTATCTATGCAACAAGCTTGATGCTCTAAGACTGTGCGTATTTCCAGATGTGACTAGAAATGTGCAATGAGTTTTATCCTGATGGGTTTCTACTGTTAACACGACTGTGTGTCCAGCTCCTGTTGGAGCACTTGGAGTGCCTGGTGTCTCGCCATGAGCGTAGTCTAAGGATGACGGTGGTGAAGAGACAGGCTCAGTCTCCAGCTGGAGTCTCAAGTGAAGTAGAGGTCCTCAAAGCCCTTAAGTCACTTTTCGAACACCACAAAGCCCTCGATGAGAAGGTATGTTGAAAGGAGCGAATGAAGTGGGTGGGTGTACATATTGACGTGTCCATTACAGATTTTTCACATTTGTAAGACAAAGAAAAGGGAGATAAATAGATTTGTGAAGTTAAACTGGCTTGTTTATATATATATTTTGTTATGTCTTCTAGGTGAGGGAGCGACTCCGTGTTGCCTTGGAAAGATGCAGCGCATTGGAGGAACAGCTCACCATCTCGCACAAAGAAGTAAGAAAACACAACTTAAAATTAAAAGAACTAAAGAGAAATTTACACTAACTGTTACCCCCAACTCGATACCATTGCAACCTTCCAAAGTTGTAGGTAAAATATCTATTAACAAGCTCATCTATATTGAATTCATGTAATGTAGCAATATTTTTCTGAAAACACTGGACCACTAGAGGCATTAATTCAAATCACTTACCATGTTTCCTTTTGTTTTATTCTAAGCTTTTTCATGTTTAGCATATGTGCACCTGGTGCCTGATACGTTCAGAATTAAATTTAACACCAAACAGAACATTTCCAGTTCAACTGCAGAAACAGATGGTTCCCACCATTGTCTGTCACTGCTTTCTTCATGCTGTTATCTTATAATAGATTGAGATTTTTACACCAGGAGATACTGGCAAAAAATGCCGAACTTTTAAAAGATCAACAGTTCAACTTAGCATTGCTCATGATGGCACACTTTTATTGCAGTTTTATTCACACTGACTCTAAGAAAAAGAGATTCATGACTCTTGGGTACATGCATGTGCACATGCATGCAGAAGGACGGAGAGTCTTCAGTGCACTGTGTACTGAATGGGATTAAGATTGACAAAAGGCCCAGAGGATCTTGGGGAAGTGTCCTAGATTTTTTTTCTCTACTTCATGCTACAACACTTCATGCTACGGTCATCTTTTGTTCCTGGGAATCAGCCTGGGACCACACACACACACACACACACACACACACACACACACCGACACACATAAAAGCAGCCACTCTGCTTTTATTAGTAACCTTATTTCGTAAGACTTGGCAGCTTTTTGCTGTTTTGTTTTCCTACTGTCTGAACATGTGGCACAGAATATACTATATACTTATATAGCTTACTGATGTGAGTTTGCAACCAGAATAGCTGGGGTTTGAACTCAAAGCTCTGGGCACTCAGAGCTGCTGCTACGCCTCTTTGTGTATTTGTCCCATACATGTATATATATACACACACATACATACAAAGATTACTTGCTTTAGTGAAGTGGAAAAAAATAACATCACAAATGATAAAAGGAAGCAAACCTAGTGCTCTTGGGTAAGTGGTTAACCAGATAATTGTTTAGATGGTTATCACCAGCAAATGAATGACTTGAAAAGGTGTTAACAAACTGGTGTTTTCTCTAGTTGGCTTACCTCAGGGAGCAGAACAGCCAGAAGAGAGGGCTAGCAGATGGAACGAGCGAGGTCAACCACAACTCTGAAAACACACCAAGCACTAATGGCAAGGTGAGGTTACTCAACAGCATATGTGAAATTGCATGTGTGTGAAAGCCAAGCGTGAGACAAGGCCACAGTGGCTTATGTGTGACAAGTGTCAGGCTATATACAGCACAATGTGTTGTTAAATTGGTATGTGATGTTTTAATGTGAACATTCTCAAGGTGCAGGAGTGATGCATCTCATGTAAGTTTTTTTTCCCCAACATTTCTGTCCTGGCATGCAGTGATGAGCTGTGCTATGCTTTGTCATCTACATACATGCACGGACAAGATGCAAATAGTGGAAGAGGTGGGCTGGCTGGAAACAGCCCATGTTACTGCTGACAGCTTGTTCTGCAGTATGTCTCAGCTTAAATGAATAAAACTCTGACATCTGTTAATCAGTGCGTGAGGAACAGCAGGTGTAGAGTGAGTGTGAGAGATTCAAATTCATTGTATAAGTCTCATCATCATTATGGGCATAATGAGCTTCATCCAAATTTTAAAATTACAACATACCTGACAGGTGAACTGTAATTTATCTGTCTAAAAAAACATCTGTCTGTCTAGATATTTTGTTTTCCAACACAAAGTCAAAGCGTTTGAAGGGATATTATGGATATGCCTTAATCAGAGCACACACCTCAACAGCAGAAAATCAACAACCGGAGTGGAATGGGCAGATGAATATCATATATATTAACCATTACCCAAACTTAGTGACATTGTATTATTATATTGCAATGTAATATTATAAATGTCGCCTTCCAGAGGTGGTTTGTTGTCTATTTAGTTACTGTCTGTGGAACCTCCTGATTAGGTTGAGGTGTTTTCACATATGTGAAGAAACTTCTTTTAAAGCTACTTCCACTGTTCTTCAGTGTTTTCATGTTAATCTGTCCTCCATCCTGGTGTTTCTATGTTACCTCATCTTCCAGAAGGACATGTTTAAAGAAGGTCAGTCAGTTCACTGTGCTATTGTTTTAACTGACCTGAAGTGAGTCCCACGTGTGTGTTCTGTACTGTTTGTGTGTGTTTATGTACGATTACTAAAACAGTTATGCTAATTCACCCACAGAGGTCATCGGATGGTTCACTGAGTCAGGAGGAGGAGTCGGGGCCTACGTTCGGGAAGGTCGGTGAGCTCCAGGAGGTGGTGGAACGTCAGACAGCTGATCTGGGCCAGATGAAGGAGCGCATGGCTGCTATGGTTTCACGCATCACTGAGCTGGAGGAGGACTTGGACACGGCCCGAAAGGACCTCATCAAGTCCGAAGACATGAACACACGGCTCCAGAGGGACCTGAGAGAGGTAGGGAGGACAGGGTCTGTTTGTAACCATGAGATGGATTGAGGTGTGAGCCAGGCCATGTTTTTCCATTTACATTACTTCCTTTACACGTTTCACACATAACGAGTTTAAAGGTTTTATGGCCCAGGCATTTTTATTTAACTGATGACATCACAGTGTTTAAATGCATACAGTGCTCTATATGGACAACAGCAGAACTGCAGAACAATGTCAACAGCATTACCTTCATATCTATTTGAGTGAGGTTATGTTACGTCGGGTTACAGTCAGGGCCACATACACCGAGGACACTAATGCAATTCTTATGTTATGTGTAGTCCATGGCTCAGAAGGAAGACATGGAGGAGAGGATCACCACCCTGGAGAAGCGCTACCTGGCAGCTCAGCGGGAGGCTACCTCCGTCCACGACCTGAACGACAAGCTGGAGAATGAAGTGGCCAACAAGGAGTCCCTCTTCAGACAAGTAGGCCCTGTGCTCTTTGTGACGAGTGTGATCACTGATCAGGAGTTACTGAAGTCTGCATCGATATGTCTGTGATTTCTTTTCAAAGTTTACTTGAATGATGTACTTATGTTTTAACCATAAAATTAATTTAAGATCAGACTAACATCTATACGTATCTGCACATTATCATCTGACTGAGTGTAGATAAGGCATGTGCTGTTTTGGTGTTTGAGTCTCAGAGTTGCCTGCCAGCAGGAATCTCCTGCAGTTCTTCTTGGCAGTTTTCAATCCCCTGCTAATGAATTCCTGCTGTATTCACACACTGACCAGCACAGCAGGCACTGAATGGGAAGCCTCAAAGACACTGGCTTGTTTCTTTACATGTACTCACTGAGATGGAGACGTCTCTCTCCTCTTTTTTATGGGTTTTGTCTGTCTTTGTGTCATTATGAATACTCTCTTCCTCACTTCCTGCCCGCCCCAGCCTTACCCATCCCCTCTTCCTGTCTCCCTTTGTCTCCCTCTCTCTCTTTCCCTGACCTACAATCTTATTTTTTGCCACTCTCTTCACCTTGTTGAACTGAAAGCAAACCCTGAGGCCAGGATGTTGTGCAGATGAGTCTTAAGCGTACTTGCTAACGACTGTTTGCATTCGGTTTCTTGTAGACTGAGGACAGAAACCGGCAACTCCAAGAGAAGCTGGAGCTGGCTGAGCAGAAGCTGCAGCAGACCATCCGCAAGGCAGAGACTCTGCCCGAGGTGGAAGCAGAGCTCGCCCAGAGGGTAGCTGCCCTCACAAAGGTACCAGCACCCATCCACTGCCCCGTGTGCCTCTCAACCCATCTTCTAACTTTTTTTTTAACGGTGGATTTTAAATGTAATGGAATCCTTAAAAGCATATTTAAATGTTGATTGGTATTTAAAAATCTGAATCCGAATATTGAACTAAAAATTCCATGACCTAAGCATACAGTTGCTTCCAGCAAACAAATGTCACCAGGACTGTTCACATTAGTTCCTTTACATTGCAGCAACCAGGAGCTCCCTGCGGAAGCTGCCGAGGAAGCCATTGTTTATGTTACTCCAAATATCCACAGGAACCTATTTTTAGAGATTTGGCTCATGTTTTTGTCCATTTATAGAGTCTTTGTCTTGGACAACACATACTGCTGCTGAGCCTACACTGGCAATTTAGCACCTTATTAGTATTGGAACTGGCTCACAGTACTTGTCTGAAATTTATGTTAGAATTTATTCTTATTATCATCAGAGTCTTCTGTAATTTATCAGGAAGCAGGTGCTTCTTTTCACATCTTTGAGTCATGTAATCTTTGTCCATTCTGCAGTTTCTCCCTCTTTTCTTTTACTTGTTACTTTTCTTAATCTTAATTTCATTTAATTGGCTTTGAATTAACGTTGTTACAACATATCACAATGTATTATTCCTCCTGCTAACACACTATGTCATCTGTTTGTCTACCTGGTCTAGTCTAGAAATTAAAGTTATTAAAGTCATCTTCCATTGCCGAATCAACAGCATCTGTCCACTTTCTCCCTCCAACCGCCATGTTTAATTCTGCTAAAGTTCACGTTAAAAATATACCATGTTTTCTCCTGTCTCATCTCATTCTGTCTTTCTGTCATGCTCTGTTTTTGTGTGGTCTTCATGCTGCCCGTACCACCTCCTTGTCAAACCCCTAGTGTGTTCTGTGTGGCTCTAAAAGCACTAAGACTCAGAACAAGGTAGATCAGCTTTACTCACAGAACTAAACCCGTCATCCTGGACACAGGAAAACTCTTAGTAGTTGACTGTTACTGAACTTAACCAGGTCAATACAAACTAATGGCAGAGTAGTATTTCCAAGACCGCTGGAAAAAAAGTGATTGTCTGTTTCTTGAATAGTAATAAATTCCAAACAAAAATATTATCATGAACATCTTCAATTATGGTTTATCCCTTACAAGATAAGTGTCTGGTTAAGTGCAGTATCAGACTATATATCAAAATGCTTTGAGATCTTACTGAGCCTGAAACCTGAGCCTGACACAATCTTCCCTCTGCACCTGTGTGTTAGTGGTTTATGTGCCGGTGAGCTGTGTTTATCAGAACTTGATGCTGGTACCTCTCCTTTTTTCTTAAACACACAAAACCTCAATGTTTGTTGTCTAACACAAACAGGAAGTGCCAGCTGATTTGCTCAAAGGACACCCTGCTACTGAAAACTGGAACAGGCTGTGCCACAGAAAAATGTTTACCAGTCTATTGGCTCTTACATAATTAAGAGCCAATAGACTGATAATATCTTCTACAATTGCTGGTTATGTTTTTCAGCACGCCTAAATGCAGATAAAATATTAAATCAACTGTTGTTTCATTAGTCAGTAGACATGCCTGTAGTTCTTGGTAGAACCGTGATGCTATGGTAGATTTGCATTGCACCTCTGGCATATGTAGATGCTTGCTTTGCAGGTTGTTCATGTTGGCGACCCCATCCTTTTGAAGGACTTGGGCTTTGCACCCAAAACTTCCAACACGGCCGACCTTAGGCCTTTTTCAGCGAGGTCCTTCTCCAGGATGGATTTTAAAGCACTGTATGGGGAGATCAAAGCCTAGCATTAGAGGCACTTTCATTATCTCTGAGAGGATTGAATATACTCAGACACTTGGATATAATACGGGAAAGATAAAGGGTTTTTATTCTCCCCCATTTTTAGGCAGAGGAACGCCATGGCAATGTGGAGGAGAGGCTGAGGCAGCTGGAGGCCCAGCTGGAGGAGAAGAACCAGGAACTGCTTAGGGTGAGAAAGAGGGGAAAGCTGCTGTCGCTACACTAGAGCTACTGAAACCGTCGTGTGTGCCTTAAAATGTTGATTTTCTGTTTGTGTAGGCACGACAGCGAGAGAAGATGAATGAGGAGCACAACAAGCGTCTGTCTGAGACAGTGGACAAGCTCCTTTCAGAGTCCAACGAGAGGCTCCAGCTTCACCTCAAAGAGCGGATGTCTGCTCTGGAGGATAAGGTGAATAATACATAAATGAGATCAGTGATGATTTACAGTCAGAAAGTCTTACTAACAAAGAGACAGACAAGCTGAGGACACTGCATTTGTTTGTCATAAGACATATTTGTTGTACCCCCACTGTGTGCGTCCCATGATTAGTTGGTAATGATGTCATTTGTCGTGGTGCGTGGTTTGCAGCTCAGTCACTGTTTATTTGCCAGCGTGTAAGTTTTTTCCTCTCCCTTCTCAGAATGCCCTAATAAGAGAACTGGATCACACCAAGAAGTTGATTGAGGAGTCTCATCATGAGAAGGTGACGGATCGTTAAAGTATAAGCTGATTGTCACCCAATATCTGTGTTTTTATCTGTCAATTATGTTGTAATGGATTTTTATTATATATTTGTGTGTGTCCACCAAATGATCTGTTAATGTCGTCTCCTATAGGAGCAACTCCTGATCCAGATTGAGACCATGAGAGCAGAGAACGAGCAGGGTAGGAGCAGGAGCAACTCTTTACTACATGGGTAAGTCACTGAGCTGGCAGAGTTCACAGTTTCAACCTCTGACCTCTCAGAGTCTTTCTGATAATTCTTTTTTTCATGTGTTTCTCCAGACGGTCTCAGCTGGGCAGCACTCCAGATTTCAGGTATCCAGTGTCAGCTTCCTCAATGATGGACAGTAACTCAGACCATTATGGCAGCGCTCTTGTGCTGAGACGGCCTCAAAAAGGACGTATGGCGGCGCTCCGGGACGAGCCATCCAAGGTGAGCTCCCAGTTCATCTGCTGTTGGCTGGTTTAATTAAATGTTTACACAGAATACTCATATAAAACTGAGAACATCTACGTGTCCACTATAAATTCACTTCCTGCGATTTAGTCTGACACTTGAATGTAGACAGTTTATGTAGCTTAAACACTGACTAGCTCTATCTAATTAAATGTGAAAGTGCGAACTTGAAATTCCACCAGAAATCATGTGTGTTCAGGTTTGGAACTTTTGACAAGGAGACAAATTCCTATTAGATGTTAGATTACTGATTGTGGGCAACTGTGACTGAGGTCATCCACTAACCAGAAGGTTGGTGGTTTGATCCCTGGACCGTCTACATGTTGAATTGTCCTTGTGTTAGTGTTAATGGTTATAACTCCTGTGAGCAGGTGTGAATGGGTGAATGCTGGCTTGTGTTGTAAAGCGCCTTGAGTGGTCAGTCAGACTAGAACAGTGCTATAAATGCAGTTGCTTAAAAATTAAGAAAAATATTTCCCCCTCTGAAATAATTTAATTTACTTCTATTTTACATTTTGTTTTATTTTTCTCCTCCTCCTCGTAACATGTGTTATTTGTATCGTGTGGCTTTTTCCTCCCTCTGCCTGTCTCAGTCTAATATTTTGAGTTCTCTCTGATGATTTTCTTCTTCTCCGTTTCTTTCTGTTTGCTTCCATTCTGGACATCAGCGACATGTAAGTCAGTGTGGTGGAGATAACCGTGACAGTTACTTGTGTCTGTGTGGTGCATTAATGACAAATGATCGAGTATCCAGCTAACTTTCTTATCTCTCTGTTGCCTCTCATTCTCTCGTATCTCCTCTGCCTGCTTCCTTTGTCTTTTTATTCTATTCTCCCTGCAATGTCCTTTTTCTGATTTCAATCTGTTTTCCCCGTCTGAACATTCTTGGTATCTTTATCTCTCCCTCCATTTTCTCTCCATTCCCTGTTTTATGGCTCTATGGATTCATCCAGGTGCAGACTTTGAATGAGCAGGAGTGGGAGCGCATGCAGCAGGCCAACGTGCTGGCAAATGTGGCCCAGGCTTTCGAGAGTGACATGGACGCGTCAGACCTGGAGGAGGATCGAGAGACGATTTTCAGCTCGGTGGACCTGCTGTCCCCTGGTGGCCAGGCTGATGCACAGACCCTCGCCTTAATGCTGCAAGAGCAGCTGGATGCCATCAACAATGAAATTAGGTACCAGCAGCTTCATAGCTACCAGAACATGGCCCTGTGTAACCATATCTTTTTCATCAAAAATGTCAAATACTATAGTGCAATGATTTAACTTGTCTGTCCATCTCTTTCTTTTATCATTGCAGAATGATCCAGGAAGAAAAGGAGAGCACAGCCATCCGGGCAGAGGAGATTGAGTGCCGGGTGGGCAGCGGCGATAGCCTGGGAGGACGTTTCCGCTCAATGAGCTCCATCCCTCCGTCACTGTGTGCGGGCTCCTCGTTGGGCGGCTCGCCCCCGGGCTCTGGCCACTCCACCCCCAGACGCATTCCCCGCAGCCCCAACAGAGAACTGGACCGAATGGGTGTCATGACCTTGGTAACACTTCCTTTACCTTCATATGCTTCCCAACCTAGATCATACAAGTGCACTGACTGTTTACTGTCATTCCCATTTTGAAATGCCTCATTCGGTTAATCCTCAGGAAACACTGCTTTTGGTTTACATAACTCAAATAAGTTTTCTTTGTTATATTTTTATGTTGGTGTTTTGGTTTGTTGTCTTCTTGTAGTTTAGGTCTAAGAGTGTACGTTCTTTCATGTACAGTATGTTTTAACTTGCTTAGTTGGCTTTCCATGTTGATTTAGTGTATTTATGCTGTCTCCTGTCGTCAGTGTGATTAGTGCACTAATACCTTGTGTGTATGCATGAGAGTATGTAACCGTGTGTATATGTAACTGCCCCCTGCCCATAGCAATTTTGCTATGACCCCATCATCATCCAGAGCTCCCTCTCCCAGCAGACAGTAACTTACCTGCCCTATGGTGCAACTGGCTTCAGTCCTCCCCCTCAAGCCTATAGCTATGCACCATACTTTCAGGTACCTGTAGATCTCTCCACAGCTCCCTTCCTTTCCTCCCCAGATGGGTGCAGTCTGCCACTTCCTCTCCATTTTGTTGCTTTTGACAGTTCCAAATACACACAGGACATCAAAAAACCCTTTTCCGCAGTGAGTGCTAAACGCATCACTTTGTTTAGAGAATAATTGTGTGCTCAGCCCAGTCTTGGTCTTGTATCAATACTCTAGATACATGTTTGTATTTGAACAGTGAGTTGACAGGGACACACCTCTTCACTGATGACCAGAATTCCCTTTTATGGTTAATACTAGCAGAACAAAAACATTGTTGTTTTGGTCTGGAAAGTGGAGTGCACACAGCCCTTGTGCACCTGCGAGCTCCTCCTGCTCACCTGTGTTCCTCTGACAGTCTCGTCTGCACGCAGGGCTCCTCTCTTTATGAATCACTTTGCTTTGTGTTTGCTCTGTGTAACGGGCTGCTGCTGCTTTGTTATTCTATGTTTGGTAATGTTGTCTCTTGTGGCTAGCTGCGCAGTCACTGTGCTGTGCTGTATTTACAACATTTATTTCAACTTGCGCAGCCTTGTTTCAGTTGGAACACACAACTGAGCCTGTTTACCTTGAAATGACACTAGGCTCTTTTCTGTTACTGTAGGTCCAGCTCCTGGGCTTGCATTCTTGTAAACCCTTCCCTGCAGCCACACTTCTCGAAACACCGTTGTGTTTCACAATGTAACTGTGACCTGAGGTGGAAATTTAGGTTCTGAGGAATTATAACACTTGAGCTGATGTTACTCATCACTCAGTCCTCTCAGGATTTTGTGATCTTGCGATTTCAAGAATTGACTCATGTTCAACTAGTACTTGCATGTGTTCAGTTCAAAAAGGTCATCAATCACCACCCATTTCCATCAATGTCATATTTGTTAAAGTTACGGATAAAAAACTGAAATCATCATGCATTTGTTTGATTGCAGAGCAGAGACTGAGGGATTTAAACAGTTCATCAGGTTTATTGCACAAGAGCTGTAAAATATTACATACATGAAAGCAAATACTGCTTTTAGTTTGGCACATGATACCTTGACATAGTTTTATTTATAATCTTGCCTTGGTAAACTATCACATCTGTCTTTAAAGCATCTGAGAAACTAGTCAAATGTTCTCTAATCCCTAAATGAGAAGACACTAGAAGAAAATGAACATTTTGGGTGATTAAATTAATTAGCTGCTCACCCCCTCAATTTCCTCTTCCTGTTTCTCTTTTATAGCTCACTAATCTCTTCCTTGCCCGGCCTCAGTGTGTCAGCTGAGCAGAGGAAATGAGTGATTAGGTATTTTCCTCCTGGGGGCAAAAGAAACTCCCATAGAAATGTGGCACGCTGGTGGTTTATTTGCTCTGCTAATGCCAGGCCTGTGAGGAATGCAGCAGGGAAAAAAATCCTCCCCCTTTTTACATGCACAGTGGAAAATATGACTGGAACAGCTCTGGTTCATAAATTCAGGTGTCACACTGCCCTCGGCCAAGCGTATAATATCACATAAAGCAAAACCACCCACTTAACTTTCAAACTGGCTCACTCACAGTGTTGTCACTTGGGATTTCAACACTCTAACACTGATGTTAACAGGCCTAACCCGTCAGCTACCTTTGATTCTAAAAAATGTTGCTGGTTTAAAAGTCTGCACTTCTCCCTCTGATTTCCTTTATCAGTTTCCGTGAGCAAGGCTGCACCCATCCTGCCATCCTGACCCAACCTTCAGCGTGGTTGTTTTGCAGTGTCTCCTGCTCGGGTGCAGTGCTGCTCCCGCACACTTTATTTTCCCAAGAACTGCACGTCTTCATTGAACAATTAAACTGACTATTTCTCTTGGTCTTCTGTGTGTGTGTGTGTGTGTGTGTGTGTGTGTGTGTGTGTCAGTGCCGGTATACATGGGTAAATGTATATCTTGTTCTCTTGTGTGTTTGAGCATGGCTTGGTTCCACCGCTGGTCTGTTGTGCGTCTCACTAACTGCTTTTCTCCTTTCTCTTTTTTGCCATGCTTCAGCCTAGTGACCTGCGCAAGCACCGCAGGAAGGTAAACTAGAGACCTGCTTTCCTGGGCTCTGTCGGCTACATGTCTGTTATCCCCACTCCCTCATTTCTCAGCCCTGGCCCTCCAAGTGTAATACAGTGTTCAACTTTCTCCATTTCTCCATTCCTTCCCACCATCTATCAGCCAGTACTTTTTGATTCTCCTGTATATACTCTTGAAATCCCACTCCTGAGCGTATTTGTAGAGCCTCTTGTTGTCTTTCAGGCTTGTCTTTCTCGACTAAAGTAGAAATCATAATACTCTAAATGCAACAAAAGGCAAACTGTTATCGTGCGGTCATGGGGTTGAATGAATGACACTGCAAAACACTGGGGTTGTTTCACCCAGTAAGTTAAAGCAATACTACCAATATAACCTTGCTGCTTTGGCACCAGGTCTGTGTTTTGATACTTTAATAGGCTTTCATGAATTTCATGAATCCTTGTTGAATCTGTGACAAACAGAAGGAGAAGCCAAAATCAGCTAAATTTCAGATTAGCAGGACACAGTGGTAATTCTTAAGGTCTAGAACACTGTTGTGAATAGTCACATTACTGATTTGGGAACATTCCTTGTTACAGTTGCTCAGACATGTTACCAGGTCAGATATCTGGTCGTGTTGATATACATCATAATGTATATGTATGGACTGGTCACGATGAAGGCTTCGCTGCACTTTTACCTCATGGTCTGTACAGAGTAAAATCTGGAATGATCCTCCTCAGTAACTTGTGTCTCTCCCGCTGTTGTGTAGTCTGCTCAGGATGACAAGGCCACTATCCGATGTGAGACGTCACCCCCCACCACTCCACGCTCCATGCGCCTAAACAGGGAGGCAGGGCATGCTGCAAGCCACGAGGACATTAGAGACATTCGAGGGTAAGATCTGCACCGGTCAACTCAAGAAATTGTGAAAATGTTTTGTACGTCTTTGATCTTTCTCCCTGTCGACCTTTCATTCATCTCTCTGTTCGCACTCATCTAATCACATATCCTTTGGTCCCGTAGTCTGGCTGGCCTGCAGGACGGCCAGGGCAGCAACCCCAGCAGTAGTAACAGCAGCCAGGACTCCCTCAACAAAGCAGCCAAGAAGAAGAGTATCAAGTCTTCCATTGGACGCCTCTTTGGGAAGAAGGAGAAGGGCCGCCCCAGCATTCCCGGCAAGGACTCCCCCAGCCAAGGTCAGACACTAAGGCTTTTTATTCCACTACACCATATATTTATGTAATTGTAATGCACTTCCACGCTACCAGTACTGCTGTGTTCCTGTTCCTGTCAGACCGCTGAACAAGGTGTTTGTTTATGTTCTAGCTGGCACTCCTGAGGCAGAGAGCTCTCCTAAGGACGGATTAGGAGTGGGCACGCTGGGAGGCCCAGCAGAGAAGAACAGGAAGCTGCAGAAGAAGTACGTGTCCTCTAACAGTTCCCCACCCTCTGCTGTCTCCACAATTTATGTAGACTGAGAAAAAAAAGTTTAAAGATGATGAGATACCGCGCTACTGTACAGGACGCCTACACTGGTGTAAAGTGTTAATGTGAAAGTCCGTGAGTGTTACTGTGGGCTTGGCACTCCTGCTGCCGTCCAGGGCTGGCTCACACCCTCACTCCCCGCCATCTGACCCACGCTCCCTCCAATCAGCTCATCTTCCCTCCATTCCACACCCAGTCATTTCCATTGCAGTCATCTCCCACAACTCTTTTATGTTTTCTTTCCTTCATTCCCAGTTTTGTGCAAACATATTGCAAACACCCAAAATGTTGTTTTGCTTCCATGTAGCTCTTAAATTAGCATCAGTTCATTCTTTTTCTTTATTGTTTTGCCAACCTCCCTCTCCTTTTTGTCATCCCCTTCTCATTCCATGTGTAGTCCAAAGACAGGGTAAGTTGGTTCACGTTGCCTTTGCTTTGCCTTATCTTCTTCCCACGCTTCACGTTGACCTCACCAATAACTCTGAGGACCCCAAACGACTGTCCCTCCGAATGTCTGATGGCTTTTCCATGCTGCTCTTTACCCTGCTTTCCACACAGCTTAACTAACAGGAATGTGTGTGTGCTGATTTTTAGTGAGTGACACATTTTCCTCTTGTGGTTTTCCTATTGGAGCATGAAGTTATGCACTACAAGTACAGGAAAGATAGTTAAAGGAAGAATTTAATTAAATAGTTGGCATTTTGTGACTTTTCTTGTCCATAAGTTTGAATCACACAAGACACTACACCACAATCACTGTGTTGCTGTAAATGCCATAAAAGCTAATTGGTTAGTAAAGCTTTTGGACATTGTTAATCTCTTTACAATGGCAAAACTGCTTTATCAGTGATCTGTGGCATACAGCGCCATCTAGTGGCCCAAGTACAGCCGCCGTCTTCATTTTAAAGCATCAGTTAAGACTTGTTGTCGTGCTTGTGAATCGAGAGGACCTGAATCAGAAGCTGCTTTTCAACATCCTCAGAAACCTCCAGGGATTCTCTGCTGAATGGCATCGTTTCCTCATTACAAACTGAGAATGTGCATGAAATGGATGTCCAGAATTTAGAAAGCCATCGCAACGGTTCTCCTGCTCTAAATACTTCCCTCTATGCATGTTATGACCCCACAGTTTCAGAGGAATGCATCTGTACTAAAGTATTTTTCTAAGTGGACTCTCAAAGCACTGGTTCTGGGAGAAAACTCTACTGACTAATAAAGTTTGTGAATCCTGAAGTCCTGGTTGTGACCTCCAGTCATCTCCCAGAGGCTCATCTAAAGATCCATCTGGTTAAACCTGGATATTCAAGGCTTGAAAAATACTGAGGAGGTTTTCACAAGCACGTCTGGTCTTTATAGGCCAGTATGTTGTTAACACTTTCAAACAACTTCATTCTGTTGAAGGTTTTCCAGACGAGCATGTCTCTGTTTGAGTCTTCTTGGGTTTCAGTTTCTTTGTTTTCTCTCAAACTCCTGCTCTCTGTTTTGAGTCTGCATGTCAGTTGATGTCTTTGGGTTTGTGTACATGTGTTTCAAAGGTGAATTTGGTCGATTGCATATTGGGAGTTTACGACGGGCTCTGTGGCTTTAGTGTGTGTCTGTCTGTGTGTGTGTGTGTGTGTGTGTGTGTCTGTGTGTGTATGTCTGTGTGTGTGTGTGTGTTTTGAACAGGTGAACCTTTATTGCATATTGGCTTTAATATATATTTTGTGTCTCAGGCATGAGTTGCTGGAGGAGGCTCGCAGGCAGGGCCTGCCATTCGCCCAGTGGGACGGACCAACCGTTGTGGTTTGGCTGGAGGTAAAACACAGACACAGTTGATCTGAAAACCATTCAAACCAGTGACGTGTATTTATCCAGGTTAACTAACGCAACGTCTCTCATCTGCCCCCTTCTGGCCAGCTGTGGGTGGGCATGCCAGCCTGGTACGTGGCTGCGTGCCGTGCCAACGTGAAGAGTGGAGCCATTATGTCAGCACTATCAGACACAGAGATTCAAAGGGAGATTGGTATCAGCAACCCGTTACATCGTCTGAAGCTTCGCCTGGCCATCCAGGAAATCATGTCTCTCACCAGCCCTTCTGCCCCGCCAACCTCAAGAACGGTATTTGATGATTGTTAATGTGTTGACAAAAACACACATTCTGTACAAGATACACTCACACATGTAGAGGAGCTGTTTGTCACCTTCATACAAATAATATTTGAGACACTTTGTTCACCTCAAGTCGTGATGACTCCTCTTAGCTCTCTGTCTAAACATTCCTGTCATCTGATTGAGCATGACACTTCCACTGCATTAACATTTCAACTACTTATTTACTTAACACGTACTAATGATGGGATCAAACTAGTTTTGATTTTAGCTCAGTTCTTCTGCTAACAGTGATAAGAATAAATGAACAAACTTTTCTTGATCTTCCCTCCATCCTGCTCTCTTTCTGTCCTTTATCACTCTTCCTTCTTTACACACGCCTCTCACTTGTGATTGGGGGGTGTCACATGATCAGACCACAGGAAACGTTTGGGTCACACATGAAGAAATGGAAAGTTTGGCAGCCACACCTCCCACGGTTAGTCTACCCTGATTGGCTTGGACGCTGGTGGCTTCTTGCTTCTGTGGTGACAGTCGAGGCTCGTTCCAAGTTGCCTTCAGGACAGCCAAACCTCGATCATTGCATGCAAATATAATTATTGACATTTCGGTGTGATTGATCAGACCAGTGTTCATCTGGCTGCCCGGAGTCTCACTAGGCAACTTGAAACAAGGCCTTGTTCTTTCTGCTAGTCATTTTTCTTTCCTCCTTGTTCGTAGTAGTAGTAGTAGTTTTCAGACTGTACATATTGTATGCCTGTTTCTGTTTTTATGTTAGTCTGTATGTGTATGTGTGTTAGTGATCTATAGTTGCTTAGAAAAACACCTGCTATCGAGTTTGCTGCAGTTTCAACACGTTTCATTTTGAATAAATGGTTTCAAGGTATCTAAAAAAAAGAAAATAAGCCTAAAGGCCTCCCTCCACTGCCACCTTTAACTGTCACTTTATTTTTTAATAAAGCTGTTTCTGTTTCAGTGCAGCGTATCAGGGTCAGATGATATGATGGTATATACAGCAAGACAATATAAATATGTGTGCTGTCAGAGATTCTGCCTTTAATATCTCTCATATATCTCTCTATCTCTCTATCGCAATCCATTTCTGTATTTCCACTGCATGGTACGACTCTGCTCTTTTTTGGTTTTCTGTTGGCCTGCAAAACTGTGTTGTGTTTAATTGACAAAGTGCAGACGATCTGCTGTTGGGCAGCCGATGAGAGGATCTCAAAAGAAAATGACATCATCCATTAATCCTGCGTGTTTGTGTCGCATTGAAGATAATGTAGGGCAGTTTCATCACTATGACATGATGATGATGATCATCCCACCTTGATTGAGGGGGAACCAGTGGGAAATGAAATCTGGGAAAGTACCTGGTGCTAAAAGCACACAGAGCCGAGCTGTATGATGCAGTGGAAACATGGCAAATGAGCAGGTTTATTGCAAACTGGATCTTTGAGTCAGTGCGTTTGTCAGGTGTTGAATTGATTTACCCAAAACTGACACTGTTTTTTTTTAATCTATACAATCAAATTTGTGTATTAGGAGATAAATTGATATGGAAAAATAAGATTACATAATAGTAATAATCCATAATAGAGGATTTATCTATGTTGCCAACTCCAACAATTTGTTATTGTTTGTCACCATTTTTATTTCCTGTTTGATGCCTTTCCATTCATTTGTTTGGCTTGTTGTTATTTTACTTTGAATGATATTTTCCACATGAAGCTGCTCAAACCCAGCACTGCTGCCTCACTAACCCCTCGCCGTTCTGTTCTTCTCACCATGCTCACTCTAACCATGCTAACACCAGGAGGATGACGAGGGTAGCTGGGCCCAGGTTTGCACACGTTCCCCAAATCCCACCTATGTTCACCTTGTTAACTCTATTATACTTAACACCATCTTTTAGCCAGTGTTTGTTCTTTCTCAAGTATCTCATAGAGGAGATGTCACAGTTTTCCCTCTGTGTTTATTTCCAAATCACTTTTCACTACGGGTGCACTCACAACAAGCATGTTTAGAATGGTTAGTTCAAATTGTGCAGTATTACCTCTGAAGTTTGGTTCATTTTTACAGCAGAACCAGCTGAAGATTCTCACCAAACAATACATACTACTGTGGTTGTGTTTGTTTGTAGCATAATCCAAACCAACTGCAGGAAACAACCCCGGAAAACAGGTTTAATGCTTTTGAGGTCACACAACTTTATGAAGTTAAGGGGAAAAAAAAGTCAGCCTGTCGTTCCTCCTCAACACCAACGACACCACTGATGTCGGAAGAAGACACAAAAGGAGAACTCAGTTATTTTTTGTCAATATAGCCACACAAAAGAATTTATTGCTTCAGTTAACTACATTTACCGTCAGCACTGATTCAACATCCACATGAAATGTGGTGAATTTTCCCTTTAAGGTGAAGCACAGGAATGATCTCTCTACCAAGGTTATTAAAAAGAGTGTTTTTATAAAATAACTGACAGAATGCAAAGTCTGAAAAAAAAAAAACAGGCCATGTGTTATTCTCTTAGTCATAATTTGGTTTTCTTTGCTTTATTTTCAATATAATGACGTATTCTGGTGGATCATTCACACCACTGTTGATTGAGGTTTGAGAAGCACCTCAGTAGTTTCCTCTAGTGGTCGTCTGGCTGAAGTGCAGGGATGAGGTTTCAGAAGGAAGCTGTGGTGACAGTTTTGTCATCGCAGGTTTAGTTGCTTGTGGTTACTGTGCAGCAAGTTAGGTTTCCTGTGTAAAAACCTCTGATAGCGTTTGAAGATACACAAATACTGCACCAATTACTATTTCTATCATATACTGATATTATTACTACTATTAGTTTTTGAGCACCTTAAATGATTCTGGATGAATAAAAGATTGTTATTGATGCCATAAAATCAAGAAGAACAAATTAAAAGTAAATTGAGTTTTAGGATGGTTATATACTTGAAAAGATATTTTAATTTGAAATTGATTATTTTAATGAAGCACTTGAAGCAGACAGAAGATTTACTGTGAAGTTTTTGTTGTATTATAACAGTTGAATTGTTAAAAAACGTTGCTAGAGCTGTATTATATTCATATAGTCTTAATTGAATGTGCAATGTGTCTGCCTTTGAAAAATAATAAATGAATAATTAAAATGAATCAACCAGTCACCCAAAATTTAGGTCTTGGTTGATCACTGAAATACATCCAACATGTTCAACACGTGTTGAAGACTGATGTCAGTTTTACCAGCCATGAAGAAGAGACAGTCTCTTTGTCATATAGAGAATTTTGTGGGCAAGTTGTGATAAAAACAAAAGTTTCAAACTCCTGTACAAACGATAACAGAAAGAAAACAAACTATCATTTTCAATCTCCTGGAGTGGTGAATAGCTTCTTATGAAAGAACACTTTCCATCTTTTCAACACACTCATAAATCTCTTCTCTGACCGCAGACTTTGGCGTACGGAGACATGAACCACGAGTGGATCGGTAATGAGTGGCTGCCCAGCCTGGGTTTGCCACAGTACCGCTCCTACTTCATGGAGTCCCTGGTGGACGCCCGCATGCTTGACCACCTCACCAAGAAGGACCTTAGGGGACAGCTCAAAATGGTGGACAGCTTCCACAGGTAAAACACAACTATTAAAAGATGGAAAGTGGTGTTATTTTATCTTTCTGTTAATCTCAATGAATTCCCTGAAGAGACCAATGAATTTATCCAACATAAAATGTCTGTTTATCCAGAGCTTGATGTATCTTCTTCCTCTGTATCATAGAGCATCAGTGTTGTCCTGTTGTCCACTCCTGTCACTGTTGCATGAATGCGAGAGAAAGAATTTACATCAATGTGACAGGAGTGGATTTGCTCTTTGAACTAATAGGGATCCAAATAAACAACTGTCTTTGTGTTTGTGCAATAGGAACAGTTTTCAGTGTGGCGTGATGTGTCTGAGGAGGCTCAACTATGACAGGAAGGAGCTGGAGAGGAGAAGGGAAGAGTCTCAGCTCGAGCTTCAAGGTAACAAACGTCCTGTTGGTTTGTGAGCACAGCTAAAGATCCAGTAACACGCACCCACCCCTGTTTGTTATCTTATGACTTTAAATGACAGTTTAAGACCCAATGTTGGACATCATACGTCTTGTCTCTCTCTCTGTCATTCCAGAAGTGTTGGTGTGGAGTAATGAGCGTGTGGTCAGCTGGGTTCAGGCCATCGGGCTGAAGGAGTACAGTGGCAACCTTTATGAGAGCGGAGTCCACGGAGCTCTGCTCGCCCTCGACGAAACCTTCGATCACAACGCGCTGGCTTTACTGCTGCAGATCCCCACACAGAACACACAGGTTGGTACAGAGCTTCTCTGCTGCTTCACCAACTTGGTGTCATTTGAGGTACAAACACAAGGTCAAGACAGAAGCAGGTGATTTACTGTGGACTGAAAAGCAAGAAGAGCAATCAGAATAGCTGCTGAAGAGCTCAGGAGAACAATGTGATGCTTCAGCGAGTACGACAGGATGTGATACCAGATGTCAGTGTTGGATTAGTGTCACCTTTAAAGCTGAATTGTGTGATGTAACGTTGGCTGATGTGGCCATTTAAAGTCAGAGATGCTGTGGTTGTCTCATGAGAAGGAGTTTGTCTATACTGTTTATTTAGAGCTTTGAATTCAGTAACAGTCTGCTTTTCCTCCTCTTGTCTGTCTTTTCTAGGCCAGAGCAACTCTTGAGCGTGAATACAACAGTCTGCTGGCCATTGGCACAGAACGGAGAATAGAAGAGGTGACAAACAGACACACATAGATAGAACACTCGCCAACACAATGACACAAACTGAGTGAGAAATTAGATGTGAAACCAACTTCCTCTTTTTTTGCGCCTCTCTCTCAATCTTTCCACTCTCCTCTTTCTCTACCACCTCTCCTCTAGGATGATGATAAGAACTTCCGCCGAGCTCCCTCATGGAGAAAGAAGTTCAGGCCCAAAGACATGAGGGGGATGTCCCTGGGTGCGTCAGACACCCTGCCTGCCAACTTCCGAGTGACCAGCAGCAGCGCGGCATCTCCCTCCACGCAGCCAAAGAGGAGCCCGATGGACGGTAAGCAGAGGACAGAGTGGCCGGAGCGTGTGCATGCGTATGTTTGTGTGTAATATGCTGCTGCTTACTGGAGTCAACTTCTCCGATGGGTCCCGAATGAGCCGGACTCCTCGTGTACTCTTAATCCTTCTCGAATGGCTTTGTTGCTTTGCTGTTTGTTTATTATGCTGTGACTAATGGCATGTCTTTGCATGTGACTCTGCCGACATGGAAACACAGGAAGTCAGTCTATACAGAGGCTGGACACTGCCACAGTCAGGACCTACTCTTGTTAACACACAACGGTAAGATCACACACATCAACTGTGACTTTGAAATAAAAGCAGCACGTTGACACTCAGAGTAAACAGTGTGGCTGTTACCTCACTGCTCAGCTGATCCTCTCTTTCCCAGCAGAAAGCAGCTGTCTTGTTTCCGCAGTTCTCGGCTCTAATAACGCACGTTGTACGCCTCTCCTCTCTTTCCCTTTGTCCCCCCCACCCGTCCCCGGCTTCTGTCCTGCTTCCCCTCTCGTGTCCGTTCATCTCTCTCTCTTCCCCTTCTCAGTTTATCCTCATTATTTCTATAGGTAACCGCTGGTCAGAAGATGAGGGAGAATTCCCTGCATTCAAGACCAGGATGATGAACTGAAATGACTTGCAAGGACACTAAAAAGATGTTTTGTTTTTGTCATCACAGAGAAAGACCTTACTCACCAATCTCAGTATCCCTAGAGGAAACTTTCTAGATTTATCTACATTTGTTATTATATTTATGTAAACCAATGGGACATTTTAATTGATTTTAGAATTACTATGTAATCCTTTTTTGCCTCTATCCCCTTAATCAACCCACTTTTTAAAAAAAGAAACATTTCTCCACTGTGCCCATATTAAGCTCAGCTCTCAGATGTATGTAACTGAATGTTTCAATTGTCTGGAGTTTGTATATTTCTACCAACAGACATTTTATCTAATCTTTTTTATAATCCTGATTCTATCGACCAGATGTATGTTTTGTTTTTTTTCCTCCGCTCTTTGATTTGAATTCTAATCATTGACTTTATGCTTAAGTGACTTTGACTTTGTGATATAACTTAATTCATATCCTTTGCCCTTTTTAACTGTTGTAATTTTTGTAGCTTATTACCTGTGATTTTGTGTAAATGCAGCTCTTAGGTCAACAGATGTGTGAATATCAGACAAATTGCTGGAGTTGTCCGACTGTTTCACAAACTGCTCAACACTGTGAGTCATCCATCGCCGTTTCAATAACTGCTGGCAAGCCAGGTGATGGTGACAACAGATATCATGTGAAACACACAGTATATTTTCCTTTTCTCTCTCTTCTCTCTTCTTTTTTTTCCATATCTGCGAAACCAAAATGAAACTCTTGAATTTAAGAATTAAAGCCATATAACTGTAGTCAAAACAAAACAGAGGGCTTCTTTCGGATGCAAGCGAACACAGAATTCGAGCTTCTCTCTAGTTGACCTTGCATGCAGAAACGTCTCCACGTATCCCCGCACCCCAGCCCCACCCACCCCAGCTCGACCCTTTAACAAAAACCAACCTCCCTCACCTCTGGAGAAACACACACAGGCTCACTTGTGCAGGAGGACTTGAAACGTACAGACGAGTCGAACGTGTGGCGTCTCCTTCGATGGACCAACTTCACTGAGGCCTCAGTCGATCCCCGCTGTGACTAGATAACCCTCAAGGCGGCGCGATCCACCCACAGACCTTTTTTAAAAAACACTTTGTATGAAGATTTCATATCAAGCCTTATTGTTTCTTAACTCCTCTCTGTCGTCTGTTCTTATTTATTATTACTCATCCGTGTTGTGTTTCGTCAGTCATACTTTCATAGCTGAAGCCCCAGTTTGCTCCTATGAATGTAGCAAAACTCCTCACGTCTAAGTTTTTTCCGTCTTCGCTCCCAACACAGGTTCCACCGTTAGTTTTCATGACAAATGAGAAGGAACCGAAGAGTATTCTTTCATCCTACATGTAGTTCGAGATTAAAGTAGAAATGCTTTTTTTTCTGTTTGTGATTTAGTCATTTATGCACAATGCAAATCATGTTGCTGATGTTTTATTCCTGCTCTTCCCATTGAATCTTCTGATCTTGTAACAATGATGTACAGTCTGAGTACTTATAAACTATTTTTATCACAATATTATTTATTGCTTACTTTCAATAAAATACTGAAACTTATTTTCCACTGCAGATAAAAGGACTAAAGCTTGTCTTTTCAACAGTCTCTTGTCTTTTCCTCTCCTATGTTTGGTTTCTTGTTGGCTTTCTCAAACACAAATGGAGTAAAGAAAATGGACGTGGGCCTTGTTGAGTGTGACTGAATACATGTGCTTGTCATATGTCAGATGAGGCAGTAGGCAGTGTCTCACGTCCTCTGCCACAGTGTTCAGGCAAAGATAACTGTTGGTTGGAAAGATCAGAAATGCTTTATTATATTGGTTTCTTCTGTGGTTTGGTACCAATTATAGAGAAATTTGTGATGTCTGTACACTTCAAATGAATTAATTCCAGTTAATTGTTGTAACTAAGTTGTGTTTCCATACTGAAATTTGTGTACAGACAAGCATGTGATTATATATTAGACATGTATTGAGAATGACGGTTCCCATAACAAATGATTAAGGAATGACTGAAGTTAAATCGAGCTGTTCCTCCTATTATTCCTATAATTGGTACCAAATTGCTTTGTTCTTTCCAGAAGTGTTTCCAGGAAATGACAGTACCAATGTAGAAGGTTTGAATGTTTAGACCTCAGTATAAAATAGAAAAGGTTGGTCAGCCTGCACTGATGCAAAAAGAGACTATAGATTCTAAATTCATTTTTGCTCAGAATTTTTATAAATAAAATTTGTGCAATTGTATCTTTTGACAAAAAATATTTTTCAAAAGCTGCAGCTGAGGACATGACAAATACATAATTAAACAATGAGTTCATCAGATTTTATTTTCCGGTCCAAGGACAAAACTGATATTACACAGCACAACATATCCTACTGTTCTCAGCTAGACTGAAATGATCCTGATAAATCTGCTTCATCAAGACAGAGACTGGCATTTCATACCTGACCACAGAAATATTGGAAACAATTGTGTTTAAACCCTGTGAGATAAAACCTTTGATTCAGTTACAAAAAGAAAAGAAGATTCATATTTGGAGCTTTTTTTTGTCGTGATATCAATTTAAAAAAAATGTATAAAGAAGAAGTGATGAGTTTTCTATCAATATTTTGCATCGAATGTCACATGCCCCGCCCACACGTGACGTCAGCGCGGGTGGAAAACGGGATTGTGGGAGAAGCCGGAAGAGACGCAGCGGATCCAGAGAGCGTTTGTCCATCAGAGCTTCAGGTGTGAACGAGCCACATCCCTCAGGAGCATCTTCTAAAGCCGCTTTGAGCCTGTGGTCGGAGCTTCCTGTGTCGGACGGTGAGTTTGAACACCTGAGAGCAGGATTTCAAAATGTCCACCTGCGGAAACTCGCGCTGAGTCAGAGATTCCTGGAGGCATGTTAGCTTTAGCCGGCGAGCTAACAGGAAAACTGGAACAGGAAATGCCAGAGCCAGGAAACAGCCAGAAACTGCCCCGATACTCAGAGATAAAACGGTTCAATGTGGGAACTTCAGTCACATCTTCGGACGTGAAGGCGGTTAATTATGTTGTCTGACCTACTTTGATTGAAACTAACCGACATTAACGTCGCTCAGCTTTGATTTAACGTCCAACGAGCTGACGTGTGTCTCTTCGCGGAAATGCATCAGGGTCGTTTCTTCGACCAGCTGCTTCCTGTTCTCGAGACTTGATTGGCACCTGCCGGTCGCACCTGAGCTCACCTTCCTGCCGGAGAGGCTGCTGGGATGTGACCTGCTCACGGGTGTGGCAGTGCTGTCCTGCAGCCACGTCTCCTGCCACCTCTGATTCAACCCAGATGCTGAGATGTTGCCCACATTGTGCTGAGTCAGGAATCAGGATTAGAACAGAGGAGCTTTTGTCCAGATCCACCAGAACCAGACAGACAGCATCTCTGCTCCAGTGCAGGCTGCTGTGATTCAGCAGAGAAGAGCTGGGAGACGTTCAGCATCGTGGTCTGATATCGTTCATCAGGGAGAATGGCTTGAACAGTTGGTTCAGAATTTTTATTAATACATTACTCAAATGCCCTTAAGTGTAAATCACTTGTCCATTATGGCCTTGAAGTGATTAGTTGTTCAATTAGTTTGTTCATTGACAGAAAATTACAAGCAGCTATTTCAATAGTTGATTAATTGTTCAAGACATTTTCAAAATAAAAAATGTCAACCCTTCCCTAGTTAATGTTCAGATGTGAGGATTTGATGCTGTTGGTTGGACAGAAGCAGGAGTTTGAAGGAGTCACTGTCTGAAATCATGATGGAACTTTTCCTCTTTCTCTAACATTTTGGAGAACTCGCAGATTATTCAACACTGAAAATATGTCTAATAATAAATCCACAGTCCTCGGCCTTCGTTTGCATTCTCATGTTCAGCCGTCAGCGTGAACTAAATCCAGGTGGTATCTTCCAAATTTACAGTGTTTTTAGTCGACTGAAGTCTCATTAACTTCAGCTGATTTTTAGGATCGTAAGGAAGCAGGACTGACCGCCTGTTTGGACGGGAGGAAAGATATCAGCTACGTGCTGTTATTGTTACACAGATCCATTTTAAGCAGCTCGACCTTTGGGACAAAAAAACCCCACAGTAAATAGCTGAAACAAAAGGTTCACTGACTGAGCTTTCCTGAACTTTCCTGGAGCTTTCAACCATATTCCACGGCCTTCTTCAGCTTTTCATTCATTTAAGACATGAATCTGATGTCTCTGCCTGTATATAATATGTTTTCCTCTAAGTCAGTTTCTTGTTTTTCAGCGTGTGTTTCTGTAAAGATGTGGAGGGCAGCAGCAGGACAGCCAGCCAGTATGGCTGTGAATGACGAAGGGGACGACTGGGAGACTGACCCAGACTTTGAGGTACCTTTACTCGCTTCTTTCTTCCCTTCACTTCCCCTTTAGTTCTCCTCACACCACTTATAAAGTTCTGCTCCTTCCTTCACTCCCCTCATCGTCATTTCTTACTCTTTCCTTTAAATGTCTTTTTCTAGAACGATGTGTCAGAGAAGGAGCAGCGCTGGGGGGCCAAGACGGTGTCGGGCTCAGGACATCAGGAGCACATAGAGTGAGGACGCAAATCATTTCTCCTTTGGTATCAAATGCAACATGGAAAGCACTGAAATGTGTCCTAACTCTGTCCTTCCATGACGTAGTATCCACCGGCTGCGTGAGACGGTGTCGACGGAGCACACCAGCCTGAAGCAGAAGGAGTTGGAGACCATGCCCAAAGCATCGCATGGATACGGAGGAAAGTTTGGAGTCCAGCAGGACCGCATGGACAAGGTAAGAGGAACCACAAGACGTCTGCTCGCAGCTGCTAAATGAGCCTTGAAGGGAAGTTTTGGGTGGAGCATTAGATTTTGGGCATCATAACACTCATCATAAGTGTGTTTGAAGGTGGAGCCTGACGCCCTCACATCTGTCTTTGTACTGCAGTTACTGTGAACTGTCTGCTCGTCTTGTACAAGGTTAAGTGCTTGTATTGTAGTAATAGAGACCTGAAAGAGCAAAGTCTGGTGTGTTCAGGAAACTGGTTTCTCATGTAAAGTCTTTCATCATGTTGTGATGTCCTTGTCCAACAGGAAATCACTTTGTCAGGTCTCTCAATCATCATCAGTTTGGTATAAAGATGTGTAACAAACACAGTCAAACATTTATCCCTGGTTCCAGCTGTATCGAGCTGCAGTGCTCATTGTTGTCTGTTGCTCGATCTCTGGATCAATGATGTGTGTGTAGCAGTTCATCACCAACAGAAACTCCAGATCAATCTGTCCACTGATTCTGAGTGTCTTGCCTGTGCGCAGCTGAGTGCTCTGCGGCTGATAGATGGATCAGATCTTGTGCTGCTGGTTGTATTTCTGCACCACTTTTCTTTGAGGGTGAAACCAGTTTTGCTGTAGTTGTGGCTTTTCCTGCAACTGATGCTAAATATAAACCAGCTGTCTAGATCTAAAATGTTTTTAAAAGGTTTTCATTTTTTTTAAAGGAGTCCCTTTTTGAAAATGTGTGAGGCCGACAGTTCCACAAATCTACATGACCTCAGAGTCCTTTGAGCCTCTGCAGCCTTTTCTCTAATGTTCACCTCGGTCTGTGTGTTTGTGTGAACAGGCTGAGTCAGTTGTGGCCATTTTACACTTGGTAATCTTTCCTGGCAAGCAGCGCTGTCCGTCCACACCTTCCTCTCTCTGGGCCGTGTGGTCAGCGCAGCATGAATGTGATGACCGAGCACTGTTTACACACTGTGCATCGTGATGAGTCAGATGTCGCCACTTGGAACCGCTGGCTGTTTCCAGCTGTGCTGCTCTTTTCACTCCTGAACTCGCATGTTCCCTTATTGCTCTTTTCATACTCTAAAATTGTCTCTGTGTCGAATGTTTCTTGACAGTCTGCTGTGGGTCACGACTACCAGAGCAAGTTGTCCAAGCACTGTTCCCAGACGGATACCTCCAAGGGCTTTGGAGGGAAGTTTGGAGTGCAAGCCGACCGCGTCGACCAGGTACTTCCTGTGGCTGTCAACTACTTAATGTGGTTAACAACATCTGCTTGATTTCAAACACGATTCTTGTTGATGTGTCAAATGTTTGGCTCCCTGTTAAAGAAATGACACACACCTGGACTGAGACAGTTCCAGGAAATGTTCGTAGTTGTTGTGTATTTTGCCTGTGTTTGGATAAAACATGCACGTAGTCAGTGGAATAACTGTGTTGCTTCTTCCTCTCTCATTCCAGTCAGCTGTTGGCTTTGAGTACGCTGGGAAGACGGAGAAACACGCTTCGCAGAAAGGTGAAGTGACAGCTTGTCTTTTTGCACGTCTCACCTGTAGTTCAGTTTGTCCCTCTCAGAATAAATCCCACTAATCTGCCTCCATATCAGGGACACGGAACTAACGTCCTTATTCAATGGACACATTAGTGATGCAGCTTTAAATTCACCGTCTGTCTTTACCTGTTTTATCGGCCGGTTAGGTTTTGTTAACAGCATAAGTTTTCAAAATTGCCTGTAGGCGCCACATTTTCCAGGCACCGACAGTTTGCTGAGCGTCTGGCTGGTGTCCAGCTGCAGCTCGTGCTCCTGTTGTGCTGATCAGAAGCTGCTTGATCTCTGCTCTGCCAGGATCCACTGCCCAGACGGCCCGTGTTTGGAAACTGTGTTAATGTTGTGGCCAGTCAAGCTGTTGATTTGTATTTGTTTCCCTGCCATATTATACGTTGCAGCGCAGTTTGGAAGCATCGTGACACTGTTGTGTCGTGCTTCTTGTTTGGTTCTGTACTTCAGCACATTGGATTTAAATCAAAACGACATAAAAGTAACTTTCAAGGTATTTGAGTGTGTTGACACCCATATTGGTTAATGTGCTGGAACAGAGCCACAACATTTCTCAGAACACGTACACACTCTGCTGGATACAGTGTGAACAGTGACCTGTGAAGCTTCTTAGCTTTTAGTGTTTGGAGGCTGCTTTCTCATGACCCCACACTGTCATCACCTTTGTGTTGCCTTCACCCCCCCACAGTGCGCTGCACAGAAGGACCGATCATTTGCCCAATTCCAATGGTTCCTCAGTGTAAATTTCCCCGTTGTGGGACTAAGTGTCACTATTCAACAACAGTGCACATATTTCTCTTTTTCACCACGAGCAAGACATGTGATCTAAGTTTATCTCTTTAAAGACGCAGTGAAAATGTCTCGAGTGTTCTGATTCTACTGCCAGTAAATGTTGATGGAAATTTGGAATTGGGCTGCTTTGTGACCACTGCTATCATGCTGCTTCACCCTGACCTTTGACCCTTGCCCCCCGCTTTGCTGTGTAGACTACGCCACTGGGTTTGGGGGGCGATACGGAGTGCAGGCAGATCGAGTTGACCAGAGCGCAGTGGGCTACGAATACCAGGGCAAAACCGAGAAACACGATTCCCAGAAAGGTTTGTCTAGATTTCCTGCCGTGCGGCATTCCCATTAAGCAGGAGCTACACACACACACACACACACACACACACACACACACACACACACCCTGACTCTGAGCGCAGGTTCTGACAAATCATGTTATTTTGCATTTCTCCCTCTTCCTTCATTCCTCAGTCTTTGCCTTCGCTTGTGCAAAACTGTGGCTTTGTTTTCAGTTCAAGTCTCAGTTGTGTGTGTGATGTGATGTTTGTTTGCTCAGGTCTCTTAACAACACATTTTTATGATGGTGTTTGTAAGATATGTCACACACAGCACATCTGCCTCAGAGGACTTTCAGAACTTGTGAGTCTTTTTGGACGTAGGTGGCCGTTTCCTTTCTGAAACGCTGTCTCCTTTAATGCGTTCCTGCTCCGTCCTCCTCTCAGGTTTCAGGTGATTGGTGCAGACTTGCCTGTGTCTCCTGGTCTGTGGTTTGGGCCCGACCCAGCTGGTTTTCTGGGGGAGTGGGATATTTTAATTTGGTGTAGTTTTTCTTTTTAAACAGGCCCTTTCTTGTGAAGGCAGTGTTTTCTTCCAGATCTACAGCTCTGGAATCTGCTCCGAACGCTCTGCCGGTTTGACAATGGGCTCTTAGTTCAGGTGTCTTATGTAAAATGTACATAAAGACTAAAAAACATGTCACCATGATCTGGACTGAGTCAAAATACAAAATATTATTGATTTACGTCAAAGTCAATTCTCATTTTATATCTACAATGTATTTGCATGGGGAGAAAAATATTTGGTGTGAGACTGTGTCGTGGGTTTAACTCTGCTCCGCCTCTTCCTGTCCTAACTTGGATTTTTCTCTTCTCTGCTCTGGCCACCGGCAGATTATGCCAAAGGCTTTGGCGGCAAGTTTGGCGTTGAGACCGACAAGGTGGACAAGAGCGCCGTGGGCTTCGAGTACCAGGGCAAAACGGAGAGGCACGAGTCCCAGAAAGGTTGGTGTCATCACAACAAGAGCCCGAAACATGAAATATGAAAAACAAGCCAGAGAGCAAATCATGATTGTTGCCAAAAATGTTTGTGTTCATGCAAAGAAAAAGTTATATAATTATTGTTTGTTCACTGAGACATTTTGATGATGAAAAACAACTAACCGTCAAACTGTCATCAGCATATTTAGCTGCAGTTTGTTTTGATCACTGAACGCAGTCCGTGTCCAGAGGAGCTGAATCAGTCCCACCTTCACGTCTGTCCCGACTTGTCTGGACTCTGTTTCAACACAGCACAGCAGCCTCACCTGTCGCTCCTCGTCTGACGCACACACCTGCGCAGACTTGGGCCGACTGCGCCCTGTAGATAAGGACTGATGTCGAAGGCGTAGATGACCTCAAGAGTTCCCCACAATGCACTGGGCTGTGATAACTGTCACATGCTCTGATAACGGAGCCAGACATTTTAATGCACCTGTGATAAAACAACAGAGGTTTTAATACTGAACACAGGATTTGTTCAGTGTGTTTATCAGTATTTACATCATGAATCTGCTGCAGTGACGAGAATCCGTTATTTAACAATTCTCCATGTGTTTTCACTTTCACAACTTTCAATCTTGTCTAGTTTGGAGCTAATTCGGACAATCTGTGCTCTTCACACGTCCGTGAATATCCCTCCACAATATGGAGCCTTGCACTGTGAAAGCATTTAGTGCTGTTTGACTGTAAAGCCGGTGAACATTTGCCACAGACCAGTTTACAGCAGTTTGATGATATATTCTGAGAGAGGACCGATTTGTAGAGGTTTAGTTAAACCAGTGCTGTGGTAGCTGATTAATATCAAAATGATATAGTTAGAGATGATTGTGTCTGTGTCGCAAATCAACTCTTTTACAGGATATTTGCTTTATCCATTTACTAAATAACTGAAGATCAGCGTTTCCTGCCAGGTCGTTTTATCTCTAACCAGTATCTCAACAGAATGACTCATCATCATCATCATCATCACAATGTAAATCACTGATGTAATATGACAATAGTGATGATTTTATCGACCCTATTCCATTCAACCACAGGACAAAATCAGGATTCAGACATGTGTTTAGGTTTTAAAGTCTGCTTCTCTTCTGCGTCTCTGCAGATTACGTGAAGGGCTTTGGGGGCAAGTTTGGTGTGCAGACGGACAGACAGGATAAGTCGGCGCTGGGATGGGACCACCAGGAGAAACTGCAGCTCCACGAGTCCCAGAAAGGTACCGCTTCTTTCTTTGGGTTATGGGAGACCTTTATTTGTTATCTGCTGTCAGTTCAGCTCAGAAACCGTGTTCACTGTAAAACCCCTCTTCCCCCTCAGCTCTGATGTGGTTTCATTGTGGCTTCGGATGTGGTCTTTCAAAGGTTGACAACTTCCTCTGTCTGAGTGTAAAAAAGATTCAGATAGAGGAAGTGAAACCGCAGCTCAGACTTAGATTTGCATGTCAGGCCTTTAGGCCTCAAGTTGATGCTGCTGGTTTACCAGCATCAAAAGCAACGAAATGCTCACAACTAAAATCCATTTTCTGCTGTTTTACATGAACGTTCGAACAGCTGAGGAAAACTTCCTTCAGAAGGTTGAACGTCTTCTGCAACTTTCAGACTAACAGGCTTGAATGAAAATGTTTGTACCTGTTGATTTTGGTTTTGGTTTCATGTAAATATTCCACATTCAAGAAAAAGCCATATATTACTACATCATGTATTAGATTTCTTTAAATTAGATCCTAGTCCACAGCCTGATGTGACGTGTAATCACTCATTTTATTGCCTCTCGCCCTCTTGGGAAGGGAACTGTTCTAAAAATATGCACACCTTGGCATTTTCAGCGCGGCGTGTCGACCGACCTTGTTTTGAAAGACCACATATCCACATAAAGCACCGAGTCACTAAATGTCACAAACATTCTTTTCTCGTGAGGCGGCTGCTGAAGAAATGAGCCGGAAACAGGGAGCAGGTACAGATTCATGTTGTTCAGAGAGCGGAGGAGACGCTCTCTGTGGAACTGACTGTTCTCACATCAAGCCAGGAAACAGATCTGAAGAGGGAAGAGCTCAGTGTCGAGGGCAGAACTTTAACCAACAACCTCCATCGTGTTTAATGTGAAATAGGATGAAGATCTTAAAGTCTCCTTCATATGAGCCTGAACAGCCTGCCCAGTCATTGTCTCTGGATGTTTGTCTATTTATATGTGCACTATACAGTATGTGTGTATATGTGTGTGTGTTTGTAATGTGTGTCGCTGTCTGTCCATATGTGTGTGTGTTATGTTGCAGACTATAAGCGTGGGTTTGGAGGGCAGTATGGGTTAGAGGTGGAGAAGCAGGACCAGTGTGCCCTGGGCTATGAGCACAAGGAGAGCCTGGCCAAGCACGAGTCCCAGAAAGGCACAGAAACCCCCCTGAACACCCCCCCGATCCTCACCCCCGATCCCCCCTCCAGAACAAATGCTTCCTCCAGCTTGTCCTCATCCTCAGTAATGGCTGTTTTTCTTTTAAGTGACGGACACCTTTCTTTCCTGACAGACGCCCCCTTCTGTCAGATAACCCACACAACCCCGGCCCCTCAACCCCCCCCATTACAGACCCTCCCACCTCTGCAGCACCAACCGATTAGGGTTAGGTAACACGAACAGTGTAGTCGAGCTCATTTTTCCTGTCAGCTCACCCAAATTACTTAAAGCACATTTCCTCATGTACCTCTGGCGTCGTATCATGCAGCTAGTTTCAGCTCAACTCAGGTGCTGGAATTAAGTTTGTGTTGCCCAAAACAAAACATATAATTTTTTACAAACTAACCTCATAGATCTTAGGAAGCATTTGCACGTCATTTTCAGTTATTTGGCGGAATTTTGTGATTCCAGCTCACAGTAATTTGAGCCACGACAGAAGACAAATAATAATAAACGGGCACAAGAGTTTGTCCTCTAATAAACTCTTGAACCATGATTGTAATAAATATAAAATGTTTCAGTAGCAAACCAAACAGAAAGTCTGTTGTTAATCTTCCTGTTTTCTTGTGAAGCAGTTGTCAGTTGTGGGTCTGTGCTGCTCAGGTGTGGTTGAATTTCTGTTCCTGGCCTTTTTTGCCGTTATGATTTATTATGTGTTATTGATCATGTGCAGAACGCTCCCTGCTACAGTCAGCCTTCATTTTGGGCCGGGTGATGTCAATCAGGCGCAGCTTCGTCTAAATATCCTACAAAACCAGTTTGATGTAGAAATGTAGCGGCCTCCCTGTGGCCCGTACATTCCTACATGATGCGCGGGGATCATATTTAATGTGGCGTGCAGTCAGCAGTGTTGATCCTGGACTGTGTCACCTCGGCCCTCCACCTCCCTGATCACCACCCCTGCTGTCTGTGGCGCTCCATGCTGATTGTTTGCTTCTGCATGATGCCGTACGACCACAGTGCATTTCATCACGGCGTCCTGCTGTGACCACACACAGACGTGGCTGATGTTCGAGGCAGAGACGGAGTCAAGACGGCTGCTTGACTCGAACTGTCTGGCTTATGTTGAGACTCTGCTGTCCGTCCTTCTGCTGTCGCTGTCTGCATTCAGTTCATTTGGTTTCTCCTCTACAGGTTTGCATGAGCTCATCCGTCCCCCAGCAGCTCTTTTCACTTCACTTCATCAGTTCCTGTGAAACCAGCCACAGTCGGTTTCATCTGGACTTTAGCAGACCTGAGAATCCACAGTGTCTCTAACAGTGTGAAATAGTAAAGTATAAAGAAGAAATTAACCTTCACGGTCTGCTCTGGAAAACAAGTTCTGATGATGCTGACTGTGGTTGAGTCACTGATGTAAAACAGAAACTGACCCTCACTTTTCTCCTGTTTGTTACCAGATTATTCTAAAGGGTTTGGAGGGAAGTTTGGTGTCCAGAATGATCGCATGGACAAGGTGAGGAGTGTTTCTCTGTGTTTCTGCGCATTAGGTTTTGTGTGGTGAGCTCAGTGTTACATCTTCATCTCTCTGGTCGACAGAGCGCGGGGACCTTTGAGGAGGTGGAGAAGCCGAGTCCGTCTTACCAGAAAACCAAACCTGTGGAGGCTGGTGAGCATTTAGCAACATCGGCTGTGTTTCAGTCAGAGCTTCAGTGTGAACTCGTCGCATCATTTCTTTGTTCTCCACCGATCAGCCGGCAGCAGCACAGGAAGCATCAAGGCTCGCTTCGAGAACATCGCCAAGCAGAAGGAGGAGGAGGACAGGAAGAGGGCCGAGGAGGAGCGAGCGCGTCGACAGGCCAAGGAGAAGCAGGAGCAGGAGGAGGCGCGTCGTAAAAGTGAAGAGAAGGCCAAGGCCCCGTCTCCCGTCCCCGCTGCGAGTCCCAGTCCCACCCCCAGCCCGACCCCGTCCCCGACCCCGGCCCCGGCCCCGACATACCAGGTGAGACATGCTGGTTTTTACTGTTGGCTTAAAGCTACAAACGGCAACTTTTCAGGCAGAGACACAAAGAATTCACAAAGTCGTCTGTAAGACTTTACTGTTTTTTAATATTGCAAGAGAAGTGTGGATGAAAAAACTGAACTGGTGAACTGGTCTCACTGTTAAGATAAGATAAACCTTTATTCGTCCCACAGTGGAGAAATTAGCAAAATTAGCAGAAGCAAACTAGTAAAACACTGAAGCTGTTAACTGATTAACATGAAAACTAAATAATGTTATTGTTTGTAGCTCTTTGTAGAAGGAGAATCACTTTGCTTCCATTTACTTTGTTAGAACACAGAGGAAACTTCCTACAATGCTGCCGAGGAGAACGGAGAGCAGCTGTACGAGGCGGAGCCGCAGAGCCAGTTCAAGCAGGAGGAGCAGGAGCAGGAGCAGGAGCTCTACCAGAGCACCGTGGAGGCTGCAGCAGGAGGTAGACTGGAGATTAGATCTGTCTGTGCACTGAGCACGACTGAGAGAACGAAACGCACTTTAGCATCTAACCAGAAGTGCAGAAAAGCAGTGAGGGATATATGTGAACGTGCAGCAGTCACAGCAGGCGTCACTTCACCTGGTCGTCCGAAACAAGTAACTGTTTGGTAAATATCCTGATATGAAACTCATTTCAGCTGTTTATGACTTGGCACAAGATCAGAGATGCCTGACTGAGACTAAAGCTACGAAACATCAACTTTTTACAGAAAAGCACAAACAACAGACTTTAGAATAGAGTAAAACTTTATTGCCCACAAAGCTGGAAAATTGTCTGTGGTCCATCAGGGAGTTCATTAAAATATTAAAACACAACAGTCCTGCGGTAAATGAGCTAATTTCCTGCCAAAACTTAAACAAATCGTGTTTCACAAATGTGCTTCGATTCAGTAACGAGCCCAGTGTTTCCTGTAAATACAAACCATTAACAAACACACATTTTATATTTGCAAAACAAAATGCACCTATCAAGCAAATCTATGTCTTTATAATACACCGTGCTTCAGAAACAAATCCAGCATCTTACAAAAAATATCCTACAAAGACAAAATGATCATGTGACTTTTGGCATAATTAACACATTCTAACCTTCATGAATGGAGAGTTTATCACAGGACTGTTGCATTAGATTGTTACTTTTAGCAAGCTGGACCTCATAAAGACTGAATTCAAAGTGAGTCTTAGAACTGAGCCTGAGATAAACGACTTCTTCTGCACCTTTTGTAGAAGCATGTTGTAACACAGACCACAGTCAGTCTGCGCTCTCTCTCCCTGGACTCACAGACCGCCGTTGTCTTGCAGACGGTCAGCAGTACGAGTACAGCGAGGACCTCGGGGTGACGGCGGTGGCTCTGTACGACTACCAAGCAGGTGAGTCTGAAAGAAAAGGCTCGGTCACACCAGCATCTACAACAGTGTAATAATCAACTGACGTAAAACTCAAACCACAGACGTTACCACAAAGTAACGAATTGCTTTTGCATAGACTTGAACTTTTCCATAGGAATTTGTGCTGTTGACCGATCTGAGCCAGACGGTCCCGAATCTGCAGACTGAGACGCTGCATCAGGAACTCAGCCTTGAACAATACTAACAATGACCAACACACAAAAAGCAGCAAATCTTCACATTTGAGATGCTGCAAACACTCGATCGTTATGTTTTGCTCGCTAAATTGATTATCAGAATTGTGGCTGATGAATTTTCTCTTGATTGACAAATAAGTTGATTAATCGCTTCAGCTCCACAAATGTCTACCACCTTGTTTCTTCCCATTTCAGCCGGCGACGACGAGATATCCTTCGACCCCGATGACATCATCACCAACATCGAGATGATCGACGAGGGCTGGTGGCGAGGAGTGTGCAGAGGCGCCTACGGCCTTTTCCCGGCCAACTACGTGGAGGTTCGGCAATGATGACACCCCGCGAGACGACCTGTGTCCCCGTCCTTGTGCAAAAAAAAGAGGAAGGAGACGATTTCAAATCCTGTTTCCTTTTCACACTTTGGTCTTTTCTCTCTTCACCTCATCTTCGTGCTTCGACACTGCGGGACATCCTCAGGTCTCCTTCTTTTGCTCCTTTTTCCATCCCTGCTCTACAGACTCAAATCCACCTTGTTTCCCTCCGTGCAGCAGAAGACAGGGAGGACGAGTTACCTTAGAATGATTCAAGAAAATATAGAGAATTTATTGTCTGGGCTTAAAGAGGCACAAAGTTTTCTTTGTAACAGTTAAAGCTGCAAAATGCAACGTGGCCGTTTGGGGCCTGAGGCGACACGACCTCCTGCCTCACAGCCAGAAGTTGCGTTTTGAAGCTTTTTGTTTTCCAGGTACAGTATTAGACTTGAGATTGATCAGGTATCGCTGCTTCTTCACACATTAGAGAAGAATTTTAGTCTCACCAAAGACCAGAGCATGAACTGTCTCACATGAGTCTTGTGCACGGGGCTCAGGGCGCTCGCTGCTTAGTAGCTCAACCTTAATGTAAGCAGGAGCAGTTTAAAGTGGAAAACAAGCCTCCGCTTTGGATTATTTTGTATATTGATGGCTGCATACTGTCCAGTACATCGAGTATGGACCAAAAGGCTGATAAACTCCTTTGCTTCTTGGTCTGTCTGCGTAAAGTTTGCTGTGTTGCACAGGAGTTTAAATTCCCCTCCTGACTGAAGCTGCACTTGTCGATTCTCGAAGGGAAACTAAGCTTCCATTAGAGCTTCTTGTCGTACGAATATGTTCTTTTTCTGAACACTTGCATCAGTCGTAGGGTTGATTTATAAATGATCAATAATCAGGTTTCATCGTTGTTCACAGAATCATGGGGCCATAATGTCAAAGACTTCATCTCTGCTGTGGCAAATCAAAGCTAAACAAACACTACAGCTCCTGGTGGTATTTTCATCATCTTCATACATTATCCTGGTTAATTGTCGATACCGTGCTTAGAATCATGTACAGAGAGACCATGATTTACGATGCTTTGAGAAATAATAGATTTGAAAACATATTTTTGTTCCCTCTCACTGTGGTTTTCTTTGGATGTGTATTTGTGTCGTGAATGCTCGGAGGGTTTTTGTGTCATAACATGTTGATTATGCACACGTGAGGCGCGGTGACGTCGAGCACCGCTAACATCCCTCCTCACGACCAAACAGTGTGCTGACCTCAGAGTGAGCGAGCTTTTAAAATGAGTGGGATTTATCGGCAGTAAAGACGACCTGTAGAAAAGTCCATCGTTGTTAAAGGAAGAAGCTCCGGCGTTTTCTCCAAACACTAATTATTCCTATCAGACGGCAGGTTTGACAAACTGCTCGTCTGTGGATCGCAGTAGTGTAGCTTAAACAGGTGTGAGTGTGTGTGAGGGCTTTCATTAATTCATCTTTGAGGTTTTATAATAAAAAAAGTGACCTTTTTCAAATGCATTATTTTTATCTGTACTTCTGTTTGCTTGAGTCACATCATTACCTGCTTGTTCTTTTTTTTTTAGTTTCAATAAATAAACTATGAATAATGAACTTGTTTGGGATTCGTTATTTTTATGTCTTTGAGCCGTTAATCAACACAATTGTCTTTTGTTTGACTAAATTTTGCTCTGGAAACAAGTAAGTTGGTCTTGTGATTTTCTTTTTTTTGGGGTCAAGTCAATAGTCATTAAGATTAAAAATGAAGACATGTGACAACCGCTACAATGACAGGTTAAAAGTTAGAAACAAACTGTTCACATCCTGCTGCTTTAGTTCTTATGAAACATGAAGGTAGTGGAAAGGAAGTACATTTACTCCATGTACTGCTACTAGAGTGTTTTATGACTTTATACTTCACTACATTTACTTTACTACATTACTTTTTACTCCAATTAATTTACCTGACAGCTAAAGAAACCTGTTACTCTCTCTCATCAGTTTGATATTTAACAGTTTGAAAGAGTCTGGTCTGGAGCTGCTCTGTATGTAAAGTGCCTCGAGATGACTTTTGTTGCTATACAAATAAAACTGTATTGAATAGATATGATGCACTGTTAGAGATTAAACTTCCCAATTTAAAATGTAAATGAGTCGACCAATTAATGCATCAGAACTAAGACCAAATCAATAATATATATTTATCCATGGAACACAAAACTTCCTTCACCACTAATAATCATGTACTTCTACATTACTACATTTACTCAAAAGCACAGAAGCACTGTTTCCTCCTGTTTTACTAACATTTGCTAAAAATCACAGTGAGCAGCTGTTTAATGAAATTAATGAACTTATTAAAAAAATAAAGCTAAAGTTTTTAAATGGTTACATCTTCAGGAACCAATGTGTTTTTAGCTGAGAGCCACAGACAGAGTAGGAAAATCTTTTCATGTCATTTGTTGACACTTTGGAAAAGTAGAGAATAACTGAAGGTTTATCCTTTACAATTTTGTGGGACTTTTACATAAAATCTTAAGTATTTCCTTTTTGTGGTTGTCTATACTTAAATTCCATCACATTTATTTAATGCTAATATATAATTCTATAGATTCCGACAGTGATGTAAAAAGTATTCAGATAGTTTACTGAGTAAAGATAAAGTACTATCACACTAACCTGCATTCAAAACTTCACTTGAGTAAAAGTACATTAGCAACAAAAAGTACCTATAGTATTAAAAGAAAAAATACTCGTTGCATTAACATGTGATACTTGAAAGTTGTAGCTGATGGAGGTGGAGCTGCTTCATTTACTGCTGAGTACTTTCACCTATGACAGAATCAGATTTTATAAACTGATCATATGTTTTATATGAAAAATATTAATCTTTAAAATAACAAGTAGACAAATTAGAGCAGTTGAATAAATGAAGTATAATAAAAATATTCTTGTAAAGTACAAGAATCTCAACATAGTACTTAAGGACAGTACTTTTCCACCACTGTAACTCACATATAAAACCTGTGATGATCTTAGAAAGTACAGTGGCTGTTGGTCAAACTAACCAACAGTATGTAGTTATAGTTAAAAGTAGTTATGTCTTTACCGACTACAACAGTAATATTCTGCTTCTGTACTTTCACATAAGTCAGATTTTGAAAACAGGACTTATTTGAATTTTAAGATCAGTTTACTAATCTTAAGTAAAGGATCTGAATATTTCTTCCACCACTGAAGAACTGAATTCATTTGCTTGACTGAGGCTTGAGGCAAAGTTCAGTTTACTTCACTAAGTTTACTTGAGTGAGAATTAAAGCTGATCATGATTTGTGATGAAACTCAGAACGATGATGTTATCTTGGTACTGATTGGCTCAATGGACTCACATCATCCTGGTTTATTATGTGATTCAGCTGCAGATCAAACACCTGGAGTGAGAGCAAACGTTTATCTGCTCCTGAACATCAGTGATGGTCTGAGTGCTGAAAAGGGAAACGTCTCACCACAGTGAAGAGCTGCTTTTCTACAGTGGATTGATCATGAAGATGAAGAAGGTGATGATGATGGTGACAATGAGGATGAGGATGATGATGGTGATGATGATGTCTCCTCTCCTGGAACAGCAGCAGGTCCTCCTGGTTCATGTCTGGAAAATAATCCCACATTCAAAAATTATGTTCTCTCACAAACAGGATTCATCACAGACTGAAGCAATTTACAACTAGTGTTTGAGTCTGTACACGAGGGTCAGCTGGTGGATTTATGAGGCTCATAAAGAGAAAAGAAACCAGGATATATCAGCAATGTGTGTTTTTTAAATAAATACTTTTGTTAAATGTTTTCATCATTTGTGAGTAAGATATGTGGGAATTTTTACAGTTGAAATAAACATGTCAGTGCCCTCTGGTGGACAAACTCTGTACTGGAGACACCTCAAACATGTCTGACATTTCTTGTTACTCATCAGCTGACAGTCACTCATACTGATATATGAGATGTGCTGGTTATAGATCAGGCTCTGCTGCGTGCACGTGCACGCGCACACACACACACACACACACACACACACTTTAGCTGAGCTTCACGTCCACACAGGTGACAGTGTCTCACACCTGTTTCCTGTCTGGCTGCAAAGACAAATACAGACACATTTTTTCCTACATACAAACCATCACATTCAATTGTAGTTGCGAGGCTCAGCTGCCAGTTTATTAGGTACCTGCTCAAACTCTAGTGGAGTTCAACCCAACTTCATGCTCATTTTGGAGGAAGTAGTTTCTGGTGCTGTTAAACAGAGACATGTTTCTGTTCCTGAGTAAAATAAATGGAGCAGATGAAATAACAGAAGCACCTCTGTGTATAATTCAATCAGCAGCTACAGCCTCCAAAATGAGCAGAAAGTTGAATCAACACTTCTCTCAAACAGTTTCAACATTATAATCTTCATGAAGGAGATTTTTAATCACTGTCTGATCAGACTGAGCTGATTTTAGATAATAAACTGACAACTGAGTCCGTCTGTTGGCTGAAGATTCATGAAGTGGATGATGATGATCTGAAGCGTTTTCTCAGCTTCGGACTTCAGCTGTACAAGACACAATCTATTACATTAATATTCATAGTAAACACAGGTTAAAACAGATATTATAGAAGAACCAACTTACCTGGTTTTACTGACGGGAAATGACGCATTTACCTTCAGACATTAATCAAAACTGCTAATAAAACTTCACAAAGAGACATCAGAGTGTTTCTAATCGTTACTTTTGTTTTCTGAGTTTTTTCTTTGACTTGTTTCGCTGCAATTAGCTTAATTTTTTCCAGCTGTTAGCGGATCCATCCATTTTCTTTGTGCAATGCATTGTGGGACAAAACTGAATAAAATGAAATAATAAAAAAGATGATGAAATTTGACAATTAACGATGTTTCCCTGAACACTTTAATGTAAAGTTAATTCTCTTTATTTCAAACCGTGAGAGCAGTTAGCCGCCGAAAAATTCAACCCACGGAGCAGCAACATGAGCTCTGATTGGTCGGACTCCTACCAACACGTGATAACACGCCAATCAGAGCTCCTGTTGCTACTTTGTCAGCGGGACATAAATAAAGGAAAAAGCTAAAAGTTACATTTAAAAATATTTTTAAAATTTGGTGAAGCATTTTTAAAATTAATCCTCAAAATGAATCCTCATTGAAGGACAGATTTTTTTCTTCTTTCTTTCTTCCATTATTATAATTGTTTGGTGGCTCCATATGTTCAACATAATCCCACCGTGTTGAAAAACGGGCAAAAAGCAAAGAAATATAAAATTTCCACAATAAAGATCTTGAAAAAACTGAGTACAGATGAACCTTTCACTGACATACACTCTTTTTCTTCTTTGTTTACAAGATGTTTTCTTGGGTTGAAAAATGTCACGAAGTCTTATTTTGGTCCAGACAATCCGACAACCTGGATCTGAGTCCAGGTGTGACGAGAGACCTGGATCCAGAGTCGACCTGCTGACCCACACAGGTCCGGACCGCAAAGACTGAGAGGGAAACAACACTAGTGCAATATTATATTTATTTCTTACAGTGAATTTTGGTTGCCATACAAGAAGTCTTGAGGATTTGAGGGGGCAGGAGGAGGGAAGAGTGCAGTTACAGGAAAATTCTCTCTCTTTTCATTTCAGTAATTAGTTTGACTCTATGATGATTCAGTAGCACAAAATTACAGCAACATAGAAAACATGAACACAAGTCTCTGCACAAATTACCGAAAACATCTTAGCCTCTATGAAGACTTAATCAAAGAATAAAATCTATTAATGAAAAAAAAATTAATTAATTAAGAAAGAAAGAAAGAAAAAAAAAGAAACAGTTACCCAAATGTTGGACAATGATAGAGGTGGGAGCAGTGTTTTGAAGGGAGTGGAAGTGGGTTAGTGAGCCATGTCTGTCCTAAACATGGCCTGGTGATGCTCTTTAAAGATTCTTACTACATCTACTCAGCTCTACATTTCCACAGAGAAAACTGCTTAGTGACCTGTTGATCCACATCATCAGGAATCAACAGCCACCACTAATCTTTTTGGTGGATTTATGTATGTATACATATATATAGGTTTCATATAGTTTCCTACCAAGATGGCCTGCAGATAAATATTTTTTAAAAATTTACAGATTTTGCTCTTTTTATACACGCACTCTAGACTCAGGGATTTCAGAAGATGAGAGATCAGGCAGATGGTGGTCGTCAGAAGATTCCTGGGTTTTGTGGTCACTCGATTGGCCAAAATATCTTAAGTGTACTACTGCAGTAGAAAGTGTATCTACGTTAGGCAACACGTCATTAAAACACTGACAAGTGATCGCATCATGATATGTAACTTTAAAATGGGAAAATAAAACACAACCAAGGAGATTCATTCAGAATAAATATTGCTTCTTACATAACCCATAAGTCTAATAATATCCACGTTTTTATCTATATAGTATTTCTGTTTTTGGCAATCCACGCGTCAGTGTTGAACAGCTTTTGTTCAGATAACCTCTATAAAATTTCATAGAACTCTATACAAATCTTTAAAAATACTGTGCTTTTCTACCCTCTCCGACACGTTGCTGTTTGCTTTAAAATAAGTTACATGTTCAAACAGGAACAGGATCGTAGCAGCATTGTCCCGTGCCAGCCTCCATACGGCTAATGTTCACAGAACACAGAGCTTGTGTAGGTTTCACTCGTCTCCTCGAACGCTGCGTCTACGTGAAGCTGCGGCGTGTGATATGAAACCAAACAAGGGTGAAGTTGTTTAAAACGATATATATTTCCAGACGTCGGGTTACTGTCGAGCACATATCAAAGCACACGTCAGGTGTGTCTGAAGGAATCTACTTTGAGGTCAAACACGAGCTCTGTGTCTTCACAGAGCAGTACAGGTACTGACAGGTAGAGGGAGCTGTTTAAGGCGCCCTCTGCTGGACGGCGGGGGAATGAAACCACTGCGTTGGCCCTCAGATCAGCTCTGGCAACTATAAACCAACCTTCATAGAATTTCTTTTTTTACTCTAAACCTTTTTAATAGAGCTATACATATAATCAAATAGACAGTTTTGTTATCCTGTTATAACACTCTTATATACACACATTTCAACACATACTGTACTTCTACTTGTGACCAGCCTTTAATCATTGCTAGCAAACACATATAAATGTCCAACTTCATAAATGCTCATTCAGTTTTAAATTGGACTCTTATGACAAAGTTTGAATCCGTCTCTGCAGCTGCACTGAGGCCGGATGAGAATGTGGGACTTGGAGAAGCTCATGTTCAGTCACAGAGACTGAAGTTGATCAGAAACGCTTTCTATCCTTTCTAATCTCACGGTGACGAACATCTGCCAGCTTTGTCAGGTTATTCTCTGGTGATTTTTTTTGCACAGTGGTCGGAGGCGTGAGGACTTACGTGAACACGTAATTCAACATAAAACCCTGAAGCCACAGATTCTCCATCTGCTCTAAAAGCCAGTGGTTCCGCAAGATCTCACGTCATCTGGCTGAAGTCGCCCAGCGAAGTATCAACCTGCTGATATGTACAATTATAAGACGAGTTTATCTTCAGAGACAAACGGTCTGATTCTGTCGGGGCCTCCGGCGTCGATCTGCAACAGCTTCGTTAACGCTTCTTCTTCAGCCTTCTTTAGGAAAAAAAATGACTAAAGGCTGTTTTGGTCTCAAACAGTTGTTTCCCTTTGACTCTGTGATCGAAACCGCAGATTTATAACAGCTGCTGCAGTTTGGTTTGTTTTAGATCTGAGTGGATTCGAGCTCAAGTTAGCTTAATGCTAACAAATCTCTTTAATCTCCTTGCTCTTTTTTTATAAGAACAATATACAAAATGTTCAGGTAGTCACTTAGATAAATAGAAAATACGTGTAGGTTCATTTCTCTAGCAAAACTTGAGTTTTATCTCTTTAAATATCAACCTACAAGTTTTAGTTCTTAAACGTTAGGTTGCTTATAACTTGTGTTATTTAAAATTGTTGACAACCAAAAAAAGCGCTTCAAAAGGGGTCAACACTGGATTCAAATTCAAGAAAATGCCATCAAACGACAGCCTTTAATAGTTTGACACTTTGGGAAATAACCCTTATTGGTTTTCTTTCTGAAGTTTGATGAGAAGATCGACAAAACTCTCATGTGAATATGGAGCTAAAGCCATGAAACAATTAGCCACAAGTTTAATTTTTGACCTGATGATGGCGCTAGATGAAAAGTTAAGGATAACATCAAGTTATTACAATTTCTGCAGAGGACACAGGGAAGGAAACATGAATCTCTGAACCAAATTTCATGGCAATCCATCCAGAAGTTGTTGAAACATTTCACTCAAAACCCCACATGGCGGCGCTAGAGGAAAGGTCAAGAGCTCATGAGTGGAATTAATCTTCTCATCTAACTTGCAGCAAGAAAGCCAACATTTTTATTTCCTAATATGCCGAACTATTCCTTTAAACATACCTTGTAATGCTCCCTCTAAAAAACCTCAACTTCTACCACGTTCACACAGTGTGTTTGATACACGGCGTCACTGTGGGGCCACATGAGGTGCTCACCTGCTGAAGTGAAGGAGATTCGACCTAATGAAGAAAAGTAAAGGACTCTAAACTGTGGCCTCTATAATGGATCAATGGGAACAGCTAAACTGGCCTTAATGATATTTTGGGTCAATCATTGACACACACACACACGCACGCACGCACGCACGCACGCACACACACACATGCACACAACATGAGAAGGAAAAGCCAGGAGGGACAAGGCCGCCCTTTACAGACAGACAAGCTGGTAAAACCACAGGTGAGAAAATTTCTGGTCCAACATTTGTCTGTCCGTCTTGTACCTCGTGTCCTCGCCTCGGTTTTCCTTGTATGATGAGGTGGACACCGGGTGGGTGTAGACTGGCGAGGGGCCCCGGGGCCCCTGCTACAGCGGAGCTCCTCCTCTGGTGACCACCTCTCTCCACGCTTTGCTCTCTCTCAGGAGAAGAAGGCCATCGCAGTATCGGTGTGTGTATACATGCTCAGGGTGTGTATGTCTGTGAGGACAGTGTGTATTCTTGTTTGTCAGTGTGTGGCACTGTGCATAAAGTGTGTGTGTGTGTGTGTGTGTGTGTGTGTGTGTGTGTGTGTGTGTGTGTGTGCACGGACATGAGATATGGTTTAGTATTTGTTTAAACATGTCAGCTAATGTTCTTATTTTGACACAAACAGGTGAAAAGCAAAAAAAATGGAGTCTATCTCAAATTTTTCTCTACAACCTTAGATGCACCCAGAAATATAACTCCGGTAGGACTCTAGTGAAGAAATATTATTCTCTGAACAAACTCTAGCAAAGATAGAAAAGGAGCAACGACCAGCTCAGCTGGTTTTTCATGCACCCACACTGGGGTGTATGGAAAAAGTCTTTAGTATTCCAAAGCAGTTGGGTGAGCACGAGTCTTTATGTGACATAAACTTCCAAACAGGTATTTTTCCAGTGCTTGAGTTCACACTATTCCAGAGTTTTGTGTTTTCTGGTCAGTCCTTCATAGTGGCCTGCTTTGCTTTCTCTCTCCTTGATGTGACATAGCAGCTATTCTCTTCTCTCTCCCCCTGCAGTTCCGCCCGACATCCCATGATCCCCTGATGCTCGGGGCGGTGGGAAGGAGGAAGAGGGCGGACAAGACCGGAGCACTGAGATGAGGGCGACGGAGGATGAGAGAGGACAAAAACAGCAAGAGGCAGCATCAGCTTGGACAAAACTTCTACCCAGTTCCACGACTTGAGATTATGTCTGATGAAGAGATTGGTAAAAGTGATCGGTAACACCTCCCTCTCCTCGGCCCGGACTCCACGCGTCATCCACCCCTGTCTCCTCGGGGCTTATCTGTCCTGCAGCAGCTTGAGGGCCCTCTCGATGTTCATGCGGTGGCCCACCCTCGTCACACCCAGGTCTATCAGGTCCTCTTTTTGCAGCGAGGGCAGGTGAGCGCCCTCGATCTCATTGTCCAGGAAAGCGTCCCTGTGCTCCCCCAGGTTGAGGCTCTCCAGCCAGTCCGCCACGTCGTGTTTGCTCCACAGCTCCATGGGTTTGGAGGCAAAGGGCTTGCCCGAGGCCGCCACCGCCTGCATCAGGGTGAGCGGCGACGGAGAGCGCGAGCTGCCGCTGCCACCGCACGAGGAACTCAGGCTGTAACCGCCGCCGCTGCCCATGGGCGGGGTTGGCAGGCCGAAGACGTCGGTGAGGGTGGGCGACACGGAGGGCGGCAGTGAGGAGCAGGGGGTGAGGGAGGAGGCGGAGTCTGGCGGGCTGCAGGGATGCGTCTGTGAGGGGAGGCTGCTGGGAGGGGTGGAGGTGAGGGCAGCAGCGGCGGCAGCGTTGTTACGCATTCCTGAGTCTTCTGTTGGAGGCCTGAGAGGGAGAGAGAGGAGACGACAGGTCAGTCAGAGTCAGAATTAGAGGATAGACGAGAAAAAGCAGCCCAGTGGTTGACATTTTTCAAAATAATGTGCAAACCAAGATGAACATAAAGAATCATTTTTGTATGTTTTAATCCACTAGAATATGAACCATATGAACGGCTACTTTACATTTGCAAACTATTCCCTCTGGATAGTATGTAAAGTGTTTGACTGATTTTATAACATATACTACTGAAACTTTCATTTTGCTCTAGAGATCATCAGTGTAAACAACTGACTGCATGTCAGTCCAATATTCAGTCTCCTTTCAGTTCCAGAGAAAAATATCTGTCTCTTGAGCTGATAAATGCTCCATTTTTCTAAGGGATGATGGAGGCGTGGGGGGAGGAATACGAGGAAATATTAAACTGCAAAAATACAAATCAAATTAGAAGAGAAGATGTGAAAAAACATGTTGTTTGCATTAAAAAGGTCAGAGTTAGTCGAAGTCGATCTGAAAATGTATGACAGTAATGTTCAAGTTCATGATGTGGAATAATGAGCTAAAGCAGAAGTATGAACGACGGGAGTTATGATGGAAGAGTCTTGTTCATTAATCATGTAATAATATTCAGTGCAATGCTGCACAATGAACAGTAGGTGGCATCACAGGCCAAACTTTGTACCAAAGCTGCAGCAGCTGATGGATGATGCTGTCACAGTATTGTCACTTTTCTACTTTTGATAAAGAACTGTGTGTATTTACACTTCTATGTTAACAGTCATCTAGTATTTGTGATTTTTATTTAATGCGCCTTATGGATTAATTTGCTCCATTCACACATCGGAGTTATGTCTGTGAAGGTTCTCAGTCGGAGTTACATTTTTTTTTACTCTAATATCTTTCCATTAAAGCACAATTTGTGAGAAACTAAAGAAACCAAACATCTTTTCATACATAAACTAAAGGAAATCTATGATCATTTCATAAACACATTAAATGCAGATTTTTTTTAAATCTGTAACTTCATGTAATTGCTGGCTTGGTCTTGATCACAATAATAGTTTGAACCTCGTAGTCTCATTAACATCCAAATGCTGACTTGCTAATGTTATTGCTTTTTTAAGTAAAGGCTTTTTGGTAAATAACAGTCATTAAGTTTTTAGGTGACTTGTTGCATTAAAAAAAAAAAGACTTTAGCAGCAGCAACAAAGACTGAGGTTCAGAAGAAAACTCTGCAGGCTTCAGTCCACATGGGGAGGGGAGGGTTAATCTCACCTTTTCACAGCCTTTAAACTACGAGGTCCAACAGAAAAATAGAATATTGAAGTGACCATTTTCCCTCAGAAAAACTGACGTCGTTAGCAAAGAGATGCTACTTCCGTTTCATCGAAATAAAAAAAAAAGAAACCTCGTCTAGACTCGACACAAATCTGTGGGGTTCTGAAAAGGTTTATAAGTCTGGAATAAAGAAAAATTATACTCAAATTCTCCTTTTCTGGCATTCTCTGGTCTTTCTTTTTTTCTTGTTTTTGAGAAATAGAAGATTTAAGATCAGATAGAGATAAGAGGTTTAAAGGAAAAAGACAGATGCAACCTGTTTTATGGACAAATAAAATCCCATGACAAAACCAGAACCAACCACTTGGTTGATACCAATATTGCATGTTTATTAAACTAGAAAATCCATTGTTGTAAAAAATTAAAACACTTCAGGCCAAATACTGACGAGAGCACCAAATGCAGATTAATCCGCCGCTGAAAATAGTCCCACACAAATTCACTATTTTTTCCTATTTGAATAACATTTGTTAAAAACTACAGTGAGCAGATGTTCTAGGAAATTTCTGAGCCTTATTTTTGAAAAATGATAATATATATTTGAGAGACAATTTTTAATATTTATGTTTTCAGTAGAAGCTAATGTGCTTGGAGCTGAGAGCCACAGACAGGAAGTCAGAAAGTACTGACAGATGGACAAACACATTGTTGATTTTGGTCTTTTCATGGGATTTGCTGACAATAAGAAAATTATAGAATCAGAACTGATTATCAAAGCTAAAACAGCATGTTGCTTTTTAACAGGAGGGTTGAACACAAGCCAATTATTAAGACAAGAACAGGCCCTGACGACACAGACAAGTCCACCACGACAAAGAAAAACAGAGTTGTGTGTGTGTGTGTGTTAGTGAGTAACAGACATCGATGTTACCTGCTGCTCCAGATGGAGGGATGTGATGAATGTTCTGATATATATCTGGAGCAGTGACACACAAGGATGAACTCCATCACAACACACACACACCAATCCAAGCAGAACGACCGCTCCTTCCTTCAGTTTCCCCGGAGGAAATGTTCCCTGTTGGGTTTTCTCCTAATAAATTGATTGAATTGTCAACACAGAAATTGTGCTCACACTGACAGACTGTTGTGAGACAACGAGCCAAGGGCAGAAAACAGGTCCAATCTGACCTCCACACTCTCCAATTGACTTTTTCCACCAATGGTGAGGTGCTACCGCAGCCTGGATATGGCTCCTTCCTACTTGTAACATATGGAACAGCCTGAGGGGAAGTGAAGGGGACGAAGGGGGTCGTTCTGCCAAAATGGAAGTGGGCCATTGTTAAAGCTTCACCAAGCTCGGCCGCTGAGTGAAGGAACTTACAGTCTTCACTTTTCAACACCAGCTTCTCCGCAGGATGAGATGGACGGATGAGATGGAGACAGAGGACATGTTAGACACGTGATGAACAGCATGTAGGAACACACACGAAAAACCGACATGCATGGGGTCAAAGAAAAGAATGGAATGAATGGAAGAACATCTTTATGATGAAGTCTCTGCTGTCTGTTTTCTGCTGCAAACCACTTCTCAACTTTCACTTCTTTTCCACAGCACGACCACGACTTGAGCTCCCAGGTCACAACATTTTAATTTTATCTTTATCAGCCTGCAGGACGATGATCCCACTCTGATTCAAAACAACAGCGCAGACACTTAAAAATACTTCACCTGAGATCTGTCAAGCACTTGTCTAATTTGTATCCTGGTATTCTATCATCATTGTTACAGGAGTCAAATTGATTTGAACAGTATGTAATTGCCTATTAGACTAATTAGCACAGCGCCTCGTTTAGCTTCTCTGACCTTATTCCCGTTTCTTGCAGCTACCAAGAGTCACGTATGACAAAAGAGGACGATGCTCTGCTGTGAATTTCTCTCAGGCGTCTGAATTATTTGTGCATATATATTTTTATTAATTGCAATCAGTGTTTACACAGAAAAAAAAGCATCACTCGTATCCACAAGAGCCTGGAAACAGCGGTCATTCACTCTGTGACATGTTGCACCTTTAATGGTATTAGACAACACGTGAGCTCGATGCTCGCAGCTGACGGTGGAGGAAGAAACATGCAGAAAGGTAACAACAAAGTCTTCATCATTTCTGTCCATCACAAACACACAAAACCACAACTGAGAGTCTGCAGCCACACCAGCACCTCTGTGAGGACGTTAAGCTAAATGCTAACACAGAACGCTGACATTTTGATGCAGTTCATTTTTACCATTTGCACCTTTGCATGTTAATATTTGCTAATTAGCATCAAACACTGACCTGATGAAATGTTACCAGTTTTGCAGGCATTCGGTCATTAACAAAAGTATTGGATAAGTTCAAATTTAGACCTGATGATGATGCTAGAAAAAAAGTGAGCAATCATCCAAGTTATTCCAATCCATCCTCTGGAGACCATGAATCAGTACAAAATTCCATGGCAATACATGCAGATATCCATTCAAATATTGCACAGATATTTCAGACTGATGCGAAACCAGATCCATCCCCAGAGTCACAAATTTAAAAGTTAATACTTTGCCTGTGAGAAATGTTGAACTATAGACTGAAGACAGAAACACACAGTGATGAAGACTGGATTTGACCTGGTTCACTTCTAACTTAAAACCCAAAAGGAAACATTAGTTGAGCTTTGGACAGAACAGATAATCAAGTTTAATTTCTGAGACGAGATTTTGAGTGAAATTCACTATATCGACATATTCCACTGTCCTCTGTGAGTTTCTTTTACTGCTTCAAGTTTCTCAAATGTGAGGATTTACTGCTTTTGTCTGTTCTCCATCACTGAATATTTCTGGGATTTTAACTGTTGGTCGAACAAAATGAGCAGTTTGAAGACGTCACGTGGAGTTTTGGGAAACCAAGATGGACATTTTAAAGACTAAATGATATAATTGCTTTATCCAAAGTATAACCAACCCAATAATCAATAATGAAAATAATCCTAGTTAATTTAGTCTATTTTTATTATACTTACTTTAAAAACCACAAAACCAAATTGCACAAAAAAGTCAACACATTTAAAGAAGGCAGATATGAGCTGGAAGTTAGACAAAAACCAACAGGCACATTCTGCAAATGTACCACAAATGCACTCACATAGTCAAACCCCCCACACACACAAATAACGTTAGCACGTGTCCCTCGCTGGCCTTCATTTCAGCTCAGGAACATGGCTCGCTCTCCGTCAGCTGAGCTGCTCGAGAGGAAAGTGATGCAGTGCTATTGATATCTGTGGTGGGAGACCTCGCCTTCACCACGCCCACACATCGCATGACTCCCTGCTTCTTTCTAGCACACACCAGCTCACGCATACAGGGTCGCATTCATTGGCATGCATGCACACGCTGCCTTTATTTATAGAAGCTTGAACGCACACACACATACAGACTGACTCGGCTGTGCTGGGTTACATAACGGTGGCCTACTAAAGCAGCGCGGCACGTGACCTGCGTGAGATGATGTTGAACTCTGCTGAGGGTTCGGCCTGCCATCCTCTCACACACACACACACACACACACACACACACACACACACACACACACACACACACACACACACACACACACCCCCTCCCCCGACTCAGACTGACATCACTGCAGCCTCAAGGCTGCTCTCATCAGCCGGTTGCTAAGCAACCCTTTCGTCCACAGGCACAACCAACGCACATTTAATCTGGGAGGCTAAGAGACAGGGATGAAAAAAACCCACAAATGTCCACAGGAGAAAATCTGATGTTACCACTGGTGCTGAGGCTGATTCCAACATACTGAGGAAGAAAGGGTGAAAAAAGAGAGAGAGAAAGAGCAGGAGATTGTGCACAAGAGCGCAGAGGATGGAGGGAGAGAGAGGACGAGAGGGAGAGCATGTGTGAATCTAGGCCATCTTCTGTGCATCTCTGCTGCCATCTGTTTGACGGCCTCAGAAGCAGAACCACCTTTACCCTCCGCAGGCCTCTTCACACGACGAGGTGCTCCCTGCCTCCACGTCTCGAGCTGCCTACAACCTCATCCTCTGCCGCGCTGCCCGCCAGCTCTCTACACAACACTGAGTGGTGCGACGCGAGCACGGAGGCAGATAATCGGAGACCCCGGTGGCAAACGAGTGAGTGGGGTTTAAACTCCATCTGACATGTGAAACACACACAAACCCCTCGGAGAAACAATCGAAAAGACCAGATTACGAGCGACCGACTGATTGTGGCAGGATGTTCGGTGCAGCCTTCGGACTGAGGGCCGGACGCTGCAGCCACATCAGGGCACGATGACATCTGCTCGTTTGATCTCATAGTGAACCAGTTACTGAACTGAACTAAGCTAATCAGACCAGTCAACACTGCTTCAAACTGCACTCACAGATATAAAAAGGCAGCCGTGAGATCGTGTCAGTCTGGGTCAGCTGGAAAAATCTCCCCAAACAGGCCGATTTCTTCAAGTCTATAACACAAAATACAGTAAACAGCAACTTTACTCCTGTAAATTACATTTATTTTATATGAATCTCAGCTGTGTATAACTGCAAAGACAACTGGGGCCAAATATGATGAGTTTTGCTTTAAATGTGGGCAGATTTATTGAAATAGTAAACCAAGTTTGAGATTTCTACACCAACACGATGCCTCATGAAAGCAGCAACTCAAACCACAAATTGCAAAGAAATTAGAACTGAAGTCTGTGGGTGTAGCTCCGTCACTGTGATATTACACCACCATCCAGTCCTGCAGCTTCAGGTGTTCGACCCTGTGTTCACAATCATTGGTCAGTCTGGCTTTGTGCTTAGTCTCTCTTGATATAAAAAAAAGCCAAGTGTAAATTCAAGAAGCATTAAAGATGTTTTCTATCCAGATGTTGAAAGGTGTGTATCCGTCTCTTCAGGCTGTGTATTGAAGTGTCACTACGTCACTAAACTGTAGAGCTAATCTCTACAGGCTCTTTACTGCTGTGATAATAGCAGCTTAAGTGACACTAACATGAAACAGAAATTAAACATCTTTGTCCATGTCTCATTCAGGTTTGCAACACATGCGGTCATATAGGTGAATGTAGTGTGTTATTACTCTATATGATCATAGTTGTAATGTACTGTCTTTATCTGATTGTAAATGAATTAGACCATTACATGATGTGTGTGGTTAAAGAGCAGCAGGAGTGAAAAACATTAGTCTGTCTCATAATCCATCCGCGTGTTAGATTATGTATTGTTAGTAGTGAGCTAAACAGATTGTAATTAATCTGATTAAGTTATTCTTCTCGTGGTGTTTTTAGGTGCATGAACGGCACCTCTGGACCGGAGCACTGCCAACCTGCATGCAGCTGGGAAACCATGACAGATGAAATCAGACTTGTGAGGTTTACATATGTGACTAAATGTAAATGAATGTCTTTTAAATCATACCTGGATTTGAGAGATGAGACACATCGTATTCTAAACTGACTCAACATTAGAACGCAGAAAGCTACAATAGACAGACTTTTCTTCTCTGCACTTAAACATACAAACCAACTATTACCTGTGAAGATGTTCATGGTTTAATCTGCAATGAAACATTTCATTTAATTAAATATTTATGTACTGTGCTGAGTATGTGTGTCTGTATGCAGATGACACTGCTCTGTTACTGTGGAACGATGGACAGATTTGCTGTATTATTTAGCAGTATTTAGCATTTAGGTGTTGAACTACACATAATTTACAAACATTTACATCCATGTTAAAAAACTGTGTTCACCTCTTATCATGTATGTTTCTATACATGTTACTTAATGTTCTTTAGTTTACGTGGTAAACGTGGTATTGAGCCTCTTCTCATCTTATAGATGTGTTGTTTCTGTGAATATGACCATGAATATAACTGTTTAATGTGTATAGGTTCGCTCAGCCTTACTGTGTAAGCAGATTTGTAACAGCTCAGGTAGCAGCACTTTCCTGCCTCTGCCGGCACATTCAAGGCAACTCTAGAGGCCAAGTGGGAAAAACTGGAACCTTAAAATAATCCAACACATTCCTCTTGTAATTGTCACCAGGAAGCTGACGTATTTTTCCCAATTTGCAGCTCACATTTGCAATAAATCGTACATGAGTCACATGATCTTACATAAAAACGTCAGTGAGAAACACAGAAACTTCACTGTGCAAAACAATCCTCTCAGCACAGGGAATCATTGTAAATGCATGGCTTGGGGGGAATAAACAGTTTACTTTGAGAGGCTGCCAGCTTCATGCACCTGATACCTGAGCGTCATAAAGCTAATAACAATACAAAGACACAACCAGATAACTCTTTTCACTCTTTTTCACCAAGATGGCAGAAAAAGAGACACTACAGACGCCTAATATCACACTATAATCACTGAGAGATTAAACATAATGGCACGGTAATGAAGTCATTAACAAAGCTCATTCATTATGCATCATGTATAATTTATCCTGCAACTAGTTTTTTGCCAACATGCCCATCTTAGCATATAGTGGCATTAAAATGAATTCAGTATCACATCTGTCCCCACTGAGGGACGGATAGAGGTTTATCTTATCTTATCTTATCTGGGATTAGAAGCTAGAAAACAAGTTCCCGTGTTTTCCTGACTAGGAAGCAACTTCATGCAGGAAAGTGCTCCAAAACATATCTACTTGATCAGAGCAGCAATTCAAGTATGAAGTTTCTATTTTTTCTGAATGCACCAACAGACATGTAGACACCAACACGACAGCTTCATTTCCTGAATGAACATGTCACATGGCAGTGATGGATATAAATGGACACATACAGGTGGAAACGTGGCAGCAGCCAATGGAACCTACCTGTGAAGATGGGAGACACAGAAGACATGAAGAAAGAAGAGGTGACTGGAGAAAATGGAGATGAAGATGGAGAGGCGTGAGCTGAAAATGAAATGAATACAAGGTGTAAAGGTCAACAGACATGACTTTGAACCACAGAGGATGAAAATGAGGATGACATGATAGTATGGCGTGAAGCGTGAAGGAGGGTCCACAAGGCCGGAGCGAAGCAGCTGCTGGGCATCTCAGTGTGATTACCATAGATGAACATCACTGTGTTGATCTAACAGTGTTTATTAGAGAAGGCCCAGAGGAATCAACTCCTTCCTTCTGCTCTCTACACCTGTCTGATGAGCGATGGGACCATTCATACAAAATGCATGTGAGCGGTGAATTATTTATTGTGCTTTTTATTTCCCTCTCATACAGGGGAGATGTGAGTTTAAAAAACCATGAGCCGAGTCGGTTCAGGTGCAGGGTCCATCAAAACGTTGTCCCACTTACAAATTTGACTCCTGCATGTCCTGAACAATCTGAAACACAGCTACGCAGGAAATCAATCTTGTTAAACCAAATGTGCCAAGTGAACAAGTACACAGGTCATTTTTACTGCCTATAGTGACTGTTGTGATCAATATGGGTCGGTCCTTTATGTTTCCATCCAAGTAAACATTCAGTTGAGAAATGTGACAGAAAACAGTGCAAACAAATGTCAAAGAGATAAAAAAGCAAGAGGATGGGGTGAATGATGAATAATATCTGCCACAGTATAAAAAAAAGGATTCGACTCCCCAGAGTGATTCTTCATGACACACAGGCCTCACAGACTGCAATCACAATAAAGTAAAAGCTAATTCTCTACTGCCACAACCAAACACTGTGACCAGAAACGATCAGCGTAGTTGACTAAAGTTAACATCTGTTAGCAGATGCTGAACAGAACAGAGTTTATGCTTTTAGACAAAGTGCAAACCAAAATAGTCCGAAGCCTCTGAAGAACCTCGTGTTGACTATGCTTCTGTAAATGCTTCACGTGACATAGAAGCAAACACCTGCAGCCTCATACAAACTTCACACACAACTCAAAACAAGGCTATAATCAGCAAGACACAACTGACCACCAGAGGATTGAAAATGTCAAAACCAAACATATAAGTATAATCAATGATGAGCAAGCAGTGGATCAGCTCACAGTCCGTCTGAAAACTGTTGACAGCTTCTTTCAGGATAGATATCACAAAACCAAACTATCTACATGTCTAGATATGGCAACGAGGAAGTGAGACAATGTCTGGCTGTATCTTGGGTGAACCAGTCCTGCCATTTTTAAAATTTGAAGGAAACTCTTACAACTCTCCCAATCCACAGAAATAAATGATAAAACAAAGTAAAAGATGATCGAATATCTGGGACTGAAGCAGGCGGTGCTTAATCAGGTCATGGAAAACATGGGAATTATAGTATACACATCAAAATAAGAAAAACTGAGAAAAAAAGAACGTGGAAACCCTGATTCATTAAGGACTGACTTATCACGTACCTCGTTCCGAAGGCCCCCCTGGTCCCTGTAGGGGAGTCGAGGCTTTCTCCCGGCTTGGTCGGCCTGTCGCGATTCATTTGCTGCAGAATGGAGCTCAGCTCGGTGATAACGGTGTTCTTGGTGTCTGGTGTAGATGGGGGGCTGCGCAGCTCAGGGGGCTGATCGCCCCACAGCTTGGATGTCCTTTGAGTAGGAGTCCTTGGAGGTTCAGTGGATGAAGGGGGAGGGGGAGGGGCCTGAGGTGGTGACCCGTAGGACTCCGGGGGCTCTTCAATGAGAGCATCATGATAAAGCGATGTTCTGTTAATGACGGACTTGCCCTTGGGTTTGGGTGGCACAGGGGGCCGATCCACCAGGAAGGCGTGCCCGTCTGCAGTGGCATAGAGGCTCTCCAGAGTGCTGTCGCAGAAGCCCCCCTCTGATGACAGGGTGGAGATGCTGGAAACGGTGCTGGTGGTCTCCATGTGCTGAGGATCCCCGCTACTGCGGCTGTCCACCTCTTCGATGCCCGAGTCACCCACCCCTGACTCTGGGTCAGGTGGAGGAGGAGGATATGAGGGGGGCATGCTGTTTGCCACTCGTTTGTGCTGATCAGTGACAGGTGGGGGGGCATGAGCGTGGTATGGGGGTAGAGGAGGTCCCCCATTCCGTCTCTGTTGCTGAAACATCTCTGCAATGGCACTAGCCTGGTCATCAGGAATGTCAATACTGTTGGCAAACTCCAGTGGTGGGGGGAGGGGCTCTGAGAAGTCAAAATCCTCATCAATGTCAACTGAGGCCAGAGGAGGAGGGGGGATGCGGAAGGGCAGCTTTACTGGTTCATCCATGGATTCACCTAAGGGAATGCTCCTCCTCCGTGACGAGGGTGGCTGGGAATTGGCGGACAGCATTGGAGCTTTGAGAGGATCCGGTTGGTTGGGGTCCTTGAGCTCAGATGGCCTGTTGCTGTCCTGCCCCTCCACCTCTTGGTTGTTCAACTTGTTGCTTGCGTCTGTGCTGGTGTGGACCATCAACAGCCCGGCTGACTTGGGCTGTGATGGGTCTGCCACATCCGCTGGCGCGCTTTTCCTCTCCTCAACTACCTGATGCTGCCTTTCTTCCCGTGCTCCATCAGACTCATACTTCTGCTCCGTCATCTGCCTCCGCAGGCCGCCTCGACCGGGCCGCCCCATGGTTGCAGTGGAGATTGCAGCAAAACTTGTCTCGATCCCGGAGCGTAGTTTGGTGTCAATAAACAGCGGTTGGTTGAGGTCTGGTTTGTGGCTTGGCTGAATTGGAAGGGACTGGGCTTCGTGCTTGGGTGTTTGCTGAACCTGAGGAGGATTTTGTGGCTGATTCTGAGGATGGTTTTGTTGCTCCTTCATGGCCCGGTCACGAGCTGCCAGGGCCAGAGCGAGTGGAGAATTAGGGTCCAAGGGCTTGCCAGTGACAGGATGGAGGTAGGTCCCATTGGCCCTGTAGTGGCTCTTAGGAGGACTGGCTGGGAGACTAACAGGACTGTCCAGGTTGGGACACTGGCCTGTCCTGGTGTTTAGAGGCTCCCGCACCACTGTGGGCTCAGGAGTGTTGAAATCTGTCATGTTGCCACTACCGCCCCCAACAGGGGGCCCAAGTTGTGTTGCGGGAGGGGGAGCCAATATCCTTCGAAGCCGCTCATCGCTACTGAACATGCCTTCATCAATGGACTTTGACTGGCGAAGGCGAGGGGTTGGTGTGGGACTACTGAAGTCATCATCCCCCATGTCTATTGACTGGAAGGCAATTGAGTGCTTTTTTGCCTCTAGCCTCTTCTCCCGGTCCCGTACTGCCCCGGCAATAGCTGCTGCGAAGGGGTTACTTAGAGACAGAGGGTCTTCAGGACGCAAACCTCCGCTTCCACCGACAGTGGGTGTGAGAGGTGGGTGTTCAGGGGTGGTGGGCTCGATCTCCATACTGCTACCCTGGCTGCTCTTGCCACTGCTGCTGGTGGAGGGTTCCTTAACGATGATAGTGGGGATGGGGATGGAGGAGCACGTTCGTTCTACAGGCGTAGTAGGCATGGAAACTGGGCCCGAGGGGCTTGCTGGCATGTGACACGTTTTCTCGGGACTGTCCTCAACATTTGGCTGCTTTACTAGCATGCCCTTCCTTCGAGCTGGTTTCGCCGGCACATACAGTGTCTTATTGCCCACCTCGGAGTAGGGGTTCTCCGGCACCGGCGTGCGCCCTCGAGTGCGTGTGCTCTCAAACTGCTCTGAGCTCTGGCGGAAATAGCCACGTCTTAACGTGCCAACGTCTGTGGTTCGGCTAATGGTTGTCACTGCATTGGGCGAGTTCTGGGTGAAGCTGGGTCGCGTGGTGCCGTAGCTCTTGGGTGTAGGGCCAGCGGCTGAGTTGTAGGCGGGTGGCGATGGGGGTGAAATGGCTGGGGGAGGAGGGATGTCCTCTGAGGTGTCGGGCATAGAGAGGCTGCGGGAAAACTTGAGCAGGGGAGGAGTGAGGAAACCCTGTTTCTCATCTTCCGTTGTACCTTGGAGAAATAGAGCAGAAAGAAAAATTATGTGAGGACCTGGGGGAGACATCCTTATTTTTTTATTTCCAGCCCGGCTGCCTCTTTCCACAGGAAATGTCTCATTTATTGATGTGAGCTCTTTCATAACCTTTATTTATCCAAGCAGGGAGGGCAGATAGATAAGAGAATTAGCCAACTATAAGGTGTTTGCTGCATCAAGTGGGAATTTCCTGCTGAGATAATTTGACCAATTTTTCAACAACATGAACCACATTCTTGAAAACGTAAAAAACAACATGAGTAAACATTTAAATCAAAAGCTGAATGCTGGATTAAAATCTATTCAGAAAGCCATTGACTATTTATGGGAGCTGTGTACATTAAAAATGTGTCTGGTAAAATGATCTTAATTAAAAGACCAAAATGGCCTCCACAAATTTACATTAGTTTTCTTTTGTTGTTCAGAAATGTCATTTAAAAACAAAAGCACCTTTCTGGGTATCTAGAGTTTGTAGCTGGCATTTAAATATTCATGCAAGGGTTTGCAGAAGACCCTTGTTTACTTCAGTAACATATTTCCTTTCATTTCTACAGCCACACAGTATTTTGTTTAACTGTGGGGGGGGTATCTTGCTCAGGGGCACTTAGTCAGAGAGCGACACTCTTTAGCATTTCCCAGGTGTCCCATTCTCCCAGAGTGTCATCAAAACACAACATGCTAAAAGTGCTTTCATTGCAATTGTTGCAGAAAAAGCGCATTCAATTTTTCGTTATACTAATGATGGCATTGCAAATCAAAAGAGCTGTGAGTAACATTAGGCTGCATGACGTCCCTCCAGTTCAGCAGTGAGAATGAGGTTTCAGCATATGCTTAATGACCTCCAATATTATCGCCTGAAAGCACACTTTGCTGACTGGATCATTCTAATTTATCTATAATTAGCTTTAATATTGCTTGAGCACACAGAGCAGGTCCTCTGAGCATTAATAGAATATTACAACAAGGTAAGAGCAGCAGGTACTGAACACGCAAGTTCACAACTCAAGCTGACACTCACACATTCCCACACAGACTGTAAACACATCATACCTATGGACTTCTGCTTTTTCATGGTGCCCTTCTCAGGAATCCCCAGGAAGGCCCCCGGCACAGTGGGCGGCACCACTGCCACTCCCTGCCGCTCGTGATACATGGACTGCAAACCAGAGTGTCATTAACGATAAACCCAGAGACGCACATTTCATCACTACTAACAGCATTTAGTTTTAAATATCTATCATTAAAAATTAGCTATGAAGCAAATTGTTTATGACAGCATCAAATTCAAAGAACTGTACTTAGGGACAAATCACTCTAATCTGAGCACATTTAAAACACATTAAAGGAGATTATAATGGAACAAAAATCAAACACAACAGATTCAAAATCACAAAGGAACACCATATTATAAAATGTCTATATTGAAAGGTTAATTATCTAACAGTTATTTAAATGAACGTTTATGAACCATTGTGTGTAGTTCACTTCAGTTTTGTTCACTTACGTTCATGTCAGCTTGTGTAACCAAACAGCGGCTGGACGGTCGCGGTTTGATTGTGGCGATCTTCATGTCGACGGGCGAGGCCTTCTGGGCGTGAGTCATCTCTTCGACTTTGTCTGCAAGATACATCGAGTCGCGATGAGCGACGAAAACCAGGAGGGCGGGACTTAACTTACAAGCCTTAGTAAGGTTCTTATGGGCCAAACGCAAGCTAATCATTCACAGTGACCCTTCCCGGTGTTTCCACACTGAATTGCAGATGAAACTGAAACAAAAAACATTGAGACAAATTTTTTTTGGGGGGGGCACAGGAGGACTCGGATGAAATGTGTCGGGTGTGTCCAGCCTTGCAAGCCGTGCAAGCTCTTTCCAAACAGCCGACTCAGCAGCATCATCCAACTCTCAGGGTCGTTCCCTCATTAAATGTAAAATGAGCAATGAATGTGAAGTCTGTCAAGTTTGCCGTCTTCTTTCTCTCTCTCTCTCTTTTTTTTTTTTTTGAGCCGGCAATGTGGGAAAGGTGTCAACGGCAAATTTGGCAGAACTGAACTTCCCTCTGGTGTGTGATGATGCCATCAGATAGAGTCCACCTAAAGGGTTTTGCTCAGAGAAGCTACATGCTAGCCCTGATCTAGCCTCCTGCTGGATCACCTCTCTGACTGACTGGGATGTAGAAAGCTTCCATGCATTAGGGGGAGTGATTACTTAGAGTGACTTGGAAAACAATCCTCTTCTTCTGCGCATCTACACACAGAGGAGAGGAGTGGGAAAGGGGGGAGGTGGGGAGGGAGGAAAGTGGAGGAAAGGAGTGTCAATGACCTTAACTACGGTTAGAGCTAAAACACAAACACACGCAAACACACACAAAATGCACATTTCCTCTCTCTGATCTGCCTCCCAATTGGATTCAGCTACAGCTTATCAGACAACATGCGACACAGTTTCCCTGGAAACATATCTGTGAGTGAAACATTTCCTGGAATAAACCTCCCCCTCCTCTCTCTCACTCTCACTCACTCACACACACACACACACACACACACACACACACACACACACACACACACACACACACACACACACACACACACACACACACACACACACACACACACCTGCAACACAGGAGGGAAAAAAGAAGCACATATGAAGAGAAGAGACATGACAGCAAATCTTTTTTAGGTTGAGTAAAATGAACAAACATTGACTTACAGCAACAGTGTGCAGAATTTTTACATATGCACAAACACACAAACACACACACACACACACACAAGTAAAATGTTCTGTAGTTCCTCATTTAAGGTTTTTTATGTTCCTTTGCATTTGAAGCTTGAAATTCTCCCAGATAGTAAATCGTGGGGTGGTGGCTGTTCGGGTTGTAATTGAAGATCCTGGGTCTGCCTGCACTCTGAGGTGAACTACAGCTTTTCATGAAAAGTGAATAATGGGACTAGTCAACATCCACGTGGAGAATTATCTAAACCAAGTCAAAAAGAGAAGACACAATAATCTGTGGCGGTGAACAAGGGACAGAGGAGCTGAAACATTGTTCTATTCTATATCACTACAACTCGAATCCATGCACCAACAACATTTAAAACACAATGAAGTTCAAACAGCTGTAGTCCAAAACAGTGTAAATCATGCAAAGAAAACTACGGGCAACACTGTTTGGTTGCACTGAACTCAAATTCTTATAGAAACATTTAAACTGTCAACATATAGAACAGTGTTAGTGGGTGGGGAAGGTATGTGACATAAATCCATCATTGGAAATACTGGATCAGACTTAAACATGCCTACAGCCACTTACCACCTTTCTTTTTCCTTAGAGTTGCTTAAAGGGGCGACAGAAAAAAAAATCTGAGTCTTTAAAGCACAAAATCAGACTAATCCTTCTCCCAGGATTAACAGAAATGAGTTGTATTGTAGCTTTGATTAACATTTGCAAAAAGTATTCTGTTGATTTAAATTTGTCCTGCTGCAGCAGACGTGTGCATCCCATAATTTACCTTCACTTGAAAACACGAATGCACTTAACAAAGCCACCAAGCAATACTATTACTACTATAAATGCAGAAAGAATGAAATGCAAATGTGTCAAATAAGCAGCTCTATAAAAAACACGCTGAGCAGAGCGATTTTTTTTCTGTCAGCAAGTTTCCGTTCCCTCTCCTGTCATTTATTTATTCATTCACCTTTCATCTCTGTGCCTGCTCCTCACACACCTTTGACACAGGGCACAAAGCTGCAATTATTAATGATTGATGCATAAGTGTGCACAGTAAATCACAAGCTGCTCTTCAAAACAATGCACCCACCAATCTCCCTGCAGCTAATAATGGTTTTATGACATTTAATCTTTATAATAACAACATATTTTGAGAAATGTCCATAATAACTTCTCTTAGCTCAAGGTGACATCTTTAAATAACTTGTTGCTCAAGCAACAGTCCAAAACTCAAATGTATTCAATTTACAATGAAACAAACCAAAACCGACGTCCTCACATTTTATTCGCTGACATTTTTTGGGCATCAATTAATCAACTATTTGTTTCAGCAATACTCAAAGTTTCTGGCTGCTGTTCTAACTTTTATAAAAGAGATGAAACAAAATACCCTCTGTTCCACATTTCTACTGCAATATTATTTTAATATACATATACTGTATATATGCAGATACATGCATACAATCCAGCGCAGTTCAGAGCGGGATTAATTTACGGCTAATGCAAAGGTAAAATTCCACTACTGCTGTTTCACTTTCAAAACATTTAACTGCTGACACGTGTTGGCAGACACAGGAAAAGCCATGTGATTGTCTCCCACAACAAAAGACAGCAGTCACTTTTTTCTAATCTTTTTCCATTTTTGCAGGACAGTGATGAAGGAGCTGTTGGATGAAGAGCTGCTCATCTCCAACTCCTCAGCGAGCTAACAAACTCTTTTCACTGTGACCTGCTGTTGTGAGCTGATCTACCTCGGCTGTGTGCAGCATGAAGTTAGATCAAGGTTGTAATTATTAATGACTGACTTTTAAAGTGGGTTTGTTTGGCTTCACTGTAAACAGACAGACCAGATTCACTTTCGTTGTGTTTCTGAGAAAGCAGCTGCTCAAGGACCTTCGGCTGTCGTATTAAAGTGCGCCTGCTCTGACCGGGGAAACCACAGCGTCGCCAAATCAACCAGGATCATAACGTTAACATAACAAATAACAGGAGTAGATTCACTATTTTGTGAAAGTGAACGTCATGTATGTAATGAGAGTGAAGGCTGTCGTCTGCTAACTGAGTTGATGGTGAGACGTCGATGCAGCAGGATCTGGGCACCTTTACTTAACAATTTCTTGGAGGAAACCTGAGAACAGTATTCACTCCTTTGTCCTTTCTGTCTCACAATCTTCCTCCTTCCATGCTGCCTTCACACCTCCTGCCCTCCCTCCTTCAATCCCTCCACCTCTTTCCTTCCCCTCTGAGGCCTGTTCGGCTCTGATGCGACCTCCTCTGTCTCAGAAACGCTCACTGCCCTGTCAGGTGTTAGGACGGCACACAGAGGGTCGTCTGAAGTGGTTCTCACCACACACACAAAAAGCGACAAAGAAACAGAGATGATACTTTTATACTGATGTCATATTTTGGACTTATTTGCACCTTGCAGCCACATCGACAGCTCATGGGTGAAGGGGTCTTAAGAAGCAAGAGTCCTTCATGCATAATGGGAAAGGATGGCGGGAGATGAGGGAGAAGAAAAAGCAAAAAAAGAACAAACCTCTTTTTTAACATTCATATTAAAGCAAAAATGATCAAATGATGCAAACTTAAACTGAACAAAAGCTTCATTCAGCCGCTGTGAGCCAATGGATGTTGCAGTTGAGCAAAATGAACGGCAGAAGGTTATGCAGCAGTAACTGCTTACCTTTGTCCACTATTGAAAGATTAAACAACCAATGAGAGTAAGAAAGAGGAACAAAAAGAGAGAGGAGTTGTTAGACACAGACTTCCTAACGACATTGTTAGTGAAAGTCAAACTACGACGTTCTCACCGAGTTCCTCCAGTTCAGAAGTCATGGACTTGGAGCGCATGGACAGGGCTGTGGTGGGGGCTCTCTTTGGTGGTGGAGGAGCTGAGGGACACAAAATACACACAGGTCACTTGGTTTGATTCAGATATAAAGTGGCTTTACTCATAGATTGTGTTGATGGATTATAATAGTTTTGTTTGCTAAAATTGACATGTAAATTAAAACAACAGTGAATGAGAGTTTGGTTCAGTAATGCAGAGATGAAATAACACAATCTCACCCTGACAAATGAAAAGTTGAATTCATAAACAGCCTGAACACCTGATTTTCAGTGTCGATGGTCAGTGACAGTTTCAGGTTTTGAATTATTAAACGGTTCAGTTCTGATATTCTAACATCCATCGAACCACAGTGACGCTGCTTCCTTCCCTCGGCCACAGCTGACTTTTGACATCTGGCAGCGAAGCACATGAACTTCTGGTGCCGTGTTATTTTTTGTTGTGTGCATTGTGAACAGGGAGTAAGTCAGCTTTCTCGCTGCCTCTGAGGGATTTTATTACATAACCCCTCATCAGTCAGCAGGCTGCTTCACTGCGGTCTTTGGTGTTTTAATACAGGAGGTACAACTGCTTGCAGATCCATCCAGCAGAAGGTTTATCACAACATTTCACGACACACGAGGTGCACAGCTGCCTCCTGCCGCTCCACCCTGAAGCTGAGCGGGACCAGATTCAGACCGGAGATCTGGTTCTGGTCACACACTTTCTCTCCTGCTTCTGTTGTACCTTTTTTGCGTGCCGTGTCGTCAGGGTCCAGATTCCGGCTCACTGTCACCACCTTGATCAGGAGCCGGTTCCCTCCCTGGCGGATCATGTTGACCACCTGTCTGTGGCCCACCTTCACCACATTCTCCTGGTTCACCTGCCAGAAAACACACAACAGTAGAGTCATTAAAATCCTGAAGTGCTTCCAGAAATGCTCACGTTTGTAGAAAGTTGGGTGTCAGCAGGTAAAGAGGCAAAACCTGGCCGGTCCTTTTATTTCAGTTAGTGTATTTGAGAACATAGGCTCATTGTCAATGTTTGCACAAGGCTGTGGCAACAAAACTCTGAAAACCAAATTTAAATCAATGATCCTTAACTTATATAATATAAAAACAAGAGTCGTGGGAAGCAGCAAGAAAAAAAAACAACAGTTACACGTAAGAAGCAGCAGACAAGACATTCAAAGAACCTCAGCAGCTGCTGCCTTTAAACCTGCGGTGGCTTCATGCTGAGACTGATGCTATTTCCAGGTAGAAGGCTCATCAAAGTAACTGACAAATGATGTGGCAAGAACCTGACCAACCACAGGGAAGAGGGAGGGACTAAATTATAATTCAACACAAACAAGTGTGGACTGTGACTCTGCACAGGTTCCACCCATAGACTGTATAACATATGGACATAGTCTCCGTGACGTCACCCGTAGATTTCTGAAGATCAAAAATGAAGCTAATCGTAGCGCAGCCATCTTGGCAGTGGTGACGTCACCTAACTCCAGTTATTCCAAATATGGACAAAGAGGCGCAGCTGAATGAAGCCTGTTTAATGAAACATGCTCACCGAGCTAGCCGGCTAACCCGGCGGTACCGGTTAAGGTACTTTAATAAGCCTGTGTAATGTTATATGTGAACATTTCAGCCTCCAGCCGATCACAGTCAGTCAGTTTCTGGAGGATAATAAACTTAAAATTTCTGTTTTAGCAATAATATAAATATAAATAATAACATTTAATTTTATGTTACTGTTTAGCTTCAATAACAACAACAACATCTGGGTTAACGTTATTTCTGGAAACATTCAGAAATGAGACCTTAATATTTTGAAGTTACAAAAACATAGCATTTACACACAGTTCAGTTTAACATAACGTTAGTTAACAAACGTGGAGGGTTTTTATTTTCCAACCTCACACAGACGCCTTTTATTCTAAAGTATTAACACCACAAACTATAACACTTGTTATTAGGTTCTGACTTCAGCAGCTTTAATAACTGAAGCTACCAGACGCTAACGTTAGCATCGTTAGCTTAGCTCAACCTCCACCGTCTCCCCCCGGAGAAACTCGTCCCGGACACCCGAGAGAAACACAGTCAACACGGCAGCACAGTCAAACTCCAGCCAACAAGCTGCTCCACAAACACCAGAACAAACTCACCGAGAAAACAGCGCAGACGTCCCGGACAAAGACCCCACACAGCCAGCGGCAGCTAGCTGGAGCCCGATGCTAATCCATTAGCATGTTTACTAGTAAAGGAAAAAACGGGAGCGCCGACTTCTGGACAGTCTGTTAGTTAATGAACCGCTCAGCAGCAGAGTTATTGATCCAGTATTTACAGGAACAAATATCCGAAAGACAAAACCAGCACAAACAGCTGAAGTTCAGTGACTGAATGAGCTCCTGTTTGGAGCCGACAGGCAGCTGACAGCTGTCAATCAAAGTGACGTCACCCTCATTATGCATCATTTTAGATTTTAACGAGCGAGTTATACAAAAAATCACCCAGTACAGTTGATGTCATGAAGTAGAAACTCAGCTAAAGAGACTAAAGCCATTTTTTGTACCAGGCTGTAAACATGTTTTCTTCTGCTGTAAAGTCGGACATTTTAACATGGAGGTCAAAGGTAATTGACTCCTTTTTGGAGTCTGCCCCTAGTGTTTATTCCAGGAACTGCAGCCTTTTGCACTTCCGTGTTGGCTTCATGTTTCAGAGGTTGATGCTTGGTTCCACCTCTGCTCAGGTGTGTGTGGGGGCGTGTCCAGACTGTTTGACTGACATCTCTCTCATTCTCCTTTTAGCTTTGTTACACCTGTCAAATTACATAAATTACATCATCCAAATGGGTCAGAACAGATTTCACTTCACTGTAATTTTGACATGGAACAGAAGACACATTAGCTTCTTGTCCCAAACTGACCCTGAACACACTGAACACTGAACCAGCAACACTGAGGATATGTGGCACGGTGACCTTTCCACCTCCAAGATGCTCCGTCACAAAACAGTGCAACGTCAATATTAGTATATAATATCCACTTTTTTCCATCAACAGAAACAAACAGATTGATCTTGTGGCATTTTTCAAGCAAAAATGAGAAACATTGCAGTTCCAGCTTTCTTTGTCTTATGTGGTATAAACTGAATTTCTTTTACTAGCCCAGAACATTTGGACTCTGTTTTTGTCTCTTAAGGTAAAAAGTTGAGACTTAAACAGTTAAATCTTAAGTCAGATTTCTCCTTTGATTCATTCTGCAGATATTGGGCTCATGGCACCAAGTAGACTTCAAGGAAAAGGCTGAAAAATTCCATTTTTGAACCTGACCATGGAAATGCAAATACAGCGGCTGGGTGTGAGCTCTTTCTTCCTGTCCTGCTGCCAATCTTCATAATTGCAGTATTCATGTTGACGGCAGGAGAGGGAGCCGCGGCCGCTGCCCTCACAGTCGGTCTTCAAAGACAATCAGTTTGTGGCCAAAAAAAAATCCTGCTGCTGAGAATCCAGTGACAATCCGGTTATAATTAAAGGCGACGTGTGCGTTTCTCTGCAGTTCACAGACACCAGCGGGCCACATACAGCTCGTATATTAACATCTGAGTGCAGCTGGTTCCCAAAACGCCGCACACCCCCACGCTCATATCAGATTTTTGGCTGAGCAAATAAACACACACACATTTTATACTTTCTCTTTCAAACACACGCAGGCCCACACGGATGGTTTTAATCTCATTACCGCTCGTCTAATTTAATCTGGCCCTGCTCCTCTCCGGTCTGCTCCGCCCCTCCTCTCTTCTTCCAGACAAATAGTGGAGGAGGGGTCAGATGAAGGGATGAAAGAGAGACCGGCCTGGACCGACAGGGACGGATGATGGATGGCGGGAGGGAGAGAAAGCCAGAGCGGTGGATGAGGGTAAATGTAGAGGACGATGGAGTGATGGAGACACAGACGCAGAGAGAAAGAGTTTATTTTCTCTCCTGTGGCTTTAATCTAACTAACGCTGACCGGGCGCCACGAGGGCGGACATTTTGGAAATTAGAGAGAAATGCTCCAACAGCTGTTTCAGCGTGACCTCGTGTTCCCTCCGTCGTGCTCCATCACACACACACACACACACACACACACACACACACACACACACAGACACACACACAAACAGACAAGTACACTAGTTCACATATAGGGGAAGCCTTATGTAATCCGCTCTGTCTTTCCACCCTATTATGTAACTACGCTTGAAGGATGGACACACACATACTCATGTGATCACACACACACACACACACACACTCACGAATATTTCCTTCTGCCAAAATCATAATAAAAAGCCTGTTTGGATTTGACTTTGCAGAGGCCTTACAAGGATGAGAGACATGTTTTACAAGGATCAAGACATGATGACAAAAAACTGAGAGCATATTTATCTTCAGGGGTTGAGTTCATTTCTCAAACTATGAGGAACATTTCTCTATATTCACTCAACAATATGAAACTGAATTCAGTGTTAGATTCTTAAATTAATTTCCTTTTTAATAATAATTTTCTTATTTAGACTTTACACTTAAACACACATGATTTACAGATGGAAACTGAACAGGAAGTTAAAAAAAACAAAAGGTAAATGAAGTCTCTTTTACTCATTTCAAAAATAGTTATGAAGAAAACATGGCCTTAGTTCATCCACTATACACAGAGGTAACAAACCTCAGTCCTCAAGGGGGCGATACCAAACTAATCAGTGTGTTTCAATGACCACAGCATTTCCTGTCTGAATGAGGAGGCGACAGTGTCATCAATATACCAACACATACAGATATGTATAGTGTACAGCTAGGGGGCTCAGACTGAAGCTCAGACTAAAGCTCAGACTAAAGCTCAGACTGAAGCTCAGACTGAAGCTCAGACTGAGCTCAGACTAAAGCTCAGACTGAAGCTCAGACTGAAGCTCAGACCGAAGCTCAGACTAAAGCTCAGACTGAAGCTCAGACTAAAGCTCAGACTGAGCTCAGACTGAAGCTCAGACTGAAGCTCAGACTGAAGCTCAGACTGAGCTCAGACTGAAGCTCAGACCGAAGCTCAGACTAAAGCTCAGACTGAGCTCAGACTGAAGCTCAGACCGAAGCTCAGACCGAAGCTCAGACTGAAGCTCAGTACTTTTTGTTTGTCTGGAATAACCACACAAACACTTCTGGACTTCGGGCTGATTGTTGGTTCACTGAACATCTGGTGAGATGTCGTTCATCGTTACAGCCTCTATCACACTCAGGTTTCCTTCACTAATCTCAGTGGTGGTTTTAGTACAATTGTTAATTTTAGTACAATTGTTAATACTTTTAATGGTAAATAAGCTGTTAATGTTTTATCAACTTCTCTGCTTATATTGTTTATTGTCCATAACTATTTAACTGCTCTATTGTCTTTGCTGCTTGACATTGTGAATCCACTGAGGGACGAATAAAGGTTTATCTTATCTTATCTTTTAGACACTGAACCCTCAGTAGTTCCTGATGAGAAGCTCAGTCGCCATCAAGCACTACATGAACGCAGTCCATTTCCTCTTTCAACCATCAATAATATGGAAATGAATTCAAAAAGAAATAATTCATCCTAAAGGAGCTTTACTGTACGTCTGTAACTAACTGGTCAGACGAAGCCGCCAGGGGGAAAATCAATGTGTCGGCTATCAGTTACACGCAGACGATTAGTGATACTGATTCGTTTCCAGTCACTGACTCTGGTGTGAACACAGCCATCGAACAGTGACACACATATGGATTACACATGTGGGTGAGCGGGTGAGTGAGAGAGTGTCTGCCTGGAAAAAAGTAAAAAAGAGAGACGAGGTCTGAAGGCCATGAGTTGCCAAAACGATCCTGAACCAATAACTACAAGAAAGACAAACAGCAGTGAACGAGCAGCTTTATGGCTGAACATTAACAGTTTAATCAATAGCACACAATCGTACACACACACAGAAACACATACACATATACACAGAAGGAAACCAGGCCTCTGTGCCTGGAAAAGTCGTCCTTCTGTCAGATCAAGCAGAAGAGCCTATTCAAAAGCCATTATCATTATCATAACCATTATAATAGTTCCACAACATTAAGCATCATCCGGCCCATTTAGCTGAACACAGGCAGCCCTGAATCCGTCTCATCACTCCATCTCATCTCATGCAAATATTCCTCATTCACCGACACTAATCTGATTAATCAATTATAATCTGACCTATACAGACGCACGCTTAATCGACACGCCGCTAATCCAGCCTGTCAGAGCAGGGAGGGGTTAACAGGCCGACACAGAGGTCAGCTGATCTCTGTCAGTGATGTAAACACAGACACGTCAATTCACACACAACTCAAACTACACACACATTAAACAAGGTTGGATCAGTTTCCAAAATAACTGACATGAAACTTCATCGTTACATCGTTCTTTCTGCTGTCACAGATCTGTGATTCAAATGGAAACCTGCAGGACTGCTTTTAGTTCATCCGTTTTAATTAGTAAGTTAATTGTTTTCAGAGCCTATTAAACTCTTCATTTATGTATGTGAATTTATTTTAAATCTATAGGAGTTTTTAATATTGGTTAAATTATTAAAAGGTGCCAGGATTTGATCTGCTGAAAAACCAACAACCTTCTGATCGTTTCAAGGTAAAAACGTGACTGACCCAAAAACATGAAACTAAGGATGAATATCAGACTGGCTCTAATGTGCATAAAAAATAAAGTCAGCAACGGAAAACTCTGAAGTTCTTAATGAAAATGAAGAGTGAGAGAGAAAGACTTTCATGGAAAAGATGAGAGCAATGGTAGAACAAGGTGGAGAGGCACCGAGGGTCACGAGAGCTTTATCACAGACCGGCGATGAAAGCATATGGACGGGAAACCGCAGCAGACGGCGGCTCCTGATCTCACTCCATAATCCAACCAGATCTCTGTGGTGGAGGATGACCAACATGTCGTCCACACTGAAAGACAAGTGTTCTCAGATCTGTCACCTCGTCCTCGTCTGGTAATCGTGAACACAGGTTGTTTTAGGGATCTGAACAAATGACTGATGTTGTCTTTTTGTTGTGAGTCACTCGAAAACAGACGCAGGTCACACAGATCCAGGTCCTGAGATGAGATCTGTTCTGAGACTGACCCATTTTCCATGGAACCAACTTTATCCAGAACTTTAACAAAGCATCAGGCCGATCAGGTCCTAACTGCTCCTTGAAATATAATCATTTCTAGGTGAATCCTGGTCTGACTTTTCTTTCCCGATACCTGAACTCACAGCGCTCTCTTCTTCCCAAATCTAAAATGTTTTCCACACTGCCGGGAACTTCACGGTGCATGTATGAGGCCAGAGATCACTGTGGCACTAAAAGGTGAGTTGGATGCTCACTGTGGCTCTTAATGAACATAACTGGTAGCATAAACACTGACTTTTATAATGACATTGATGAAGAAACTGTATTTAATGTGGATCGGTCACGTCATGGCTGATACCCAATCCGCTTAAAAAGGTCAGTATCACCCTGATCCAGCGGATCGGATCAGTGCTTCCCTTCTCAGTTAAACATTACGGCAATATGCAGTCGAGATGTTTAAAATCCTTCACTTATATTTAGCTCAGTTTGAACTGTAACATCTGATGTCATTGGACTTGCCGATCAGGGATGTGCCTCAAAATATACAAGACGAATGAAAGACATTTAACCGCAAATTGAATTAACAATGCATTAATAATGTATTTCCTTCCTGTGTGCGGCGAAACAAGAAGTGATGAAACACATATGCAAACACAGACAGGCACATGTACCTGTACACGGCTGCATACCTGCACCCACACATAAAAGGAGCAGCATTCATCAGCATTTGAAACATGGAGCTGATCTGCATCTAAGACTGGGGGCTGGTGAGAGCTCTCTGAATTCTGTGCGTGTGTGTTTTCCCCTCGTAGGAAGCTGGAGTACATCAAAGCAGGCTCATTAAATACAGAAATATACAGACAGAAACTGTGTGTGTGTGTGTAAGAGAGAGACACACAAAAGAAAACATAAAGAAGAATAAAGTAAAGGATTGAAATAGGATGAGGGGGGAGGCAGCGAAGATGGAGAGAGAGATGGAGACAAGAGTTTTATTCTGATGACTCAGAGTCCTACTTAGAAGAGTCTTGACTCTGATGAATCATGTGGCTGAATATCAAACTGACGATGAGAGCACATGTTAGGGCACGCACACACTCTGTACACACACACGCACTCACACACGCGTGCACACACACACACACACACACACACACACACACACTCTGCATGCAGTCCTCCAGTCCTTCAGCGGTGGCCTGCTTCAAACCAGCACAGCAGCTCCACCCGTACTGTAGGAATATTCCTGGAAACACACACACACACACACACACACACACACACACACACACACACACACACACAGACAAGGTGAGGCTCAGTCCTTCTCTTGAAACACACCCTCACAGCTCGGACACGATGTTTGACTTACGGCCCAGGGACAGACTGACGGAGAGGATCGTTGAGTCCAAGTCACCGATGAGGAGTCACGAGACGGAGCCGTCATCCAATGGCCGCACAGAGGCAGATAAGCCTCTCATGCAGCACAGAGGAGGACACTAATGGATAGTTCATACCGTTAACTACCGCTCTGCCCTACTGGCACAGATCCAAACAGTCCACGGAGCGGTGACAGGCTCAAACCCACGGCTGCATCGCACCCTGAGCTCACACCCACTCACCCTGACACAGCAGCCTCAGGCCGCAGACACAGCCACAGCTTCCTGTCTTAAATCTGTGTTTGATTTCTTTAGCCGCACATCACATTTACAAGTTAAAGGAGTTCACAGGATCGATCCTTTGTTCCTCCTGTCCACGTGAACAAGTGCAAATAAAACAGAATGTGACAGTTTGTTGATCGTTTTTGACATGAACTCAATTGAAAACAGCACAAAGACAATATATTGAATGTTTGATCATCAGCTTCATTGATTTTTGTAAATATCTGCTGATTCTGAATTTGATGGCAGCGACATGTTTCTAACAAGTTGGACAGGAGCAACAAAAGACTGTGAAAGTTGTGGACTGATCCAGAAACACCTGTTTGGATCCTTCCACAGGTAAACAGGTTCATTGGTAACAGGTGATAGGATCATGATTGGGTCTGAAAGGTTCATCCTGGAAAGACTCAGTCGTTCACAGCGAGGATGGAGAGAGGTTCAACACTTGGTGAACACATGGTTGGATGAAGGAGATTAATACATGGAGTCAGGAACAACTTCAGGAAACTGTTGTCAGGAAACACAGCCTGTGGATGGACAAAACTGAGACGTCAGACTCAGGTATTCCAGTTCACGGCCTGGCTCAGTCCCACTGATTCGTCACGTCCTCCCTGCAGCCGTCCCTCACCAGCCTCGTCCCTTCTCTCTGTCCTGACGTCCTCCGTCCTCCAGCAAACTACCCTTCAGACTCAGTGTCTCCTGAGTCTCTGCTAAGCTTTTCATTTTCAAAGCTGCACCATCACTGTGTACACAGGATGCACAACATGCTCCCGGTTGCTAGGCGACAGTTGCCGTGTGATACCGCTGGAGGTGGGAGTGATGCTGAGGATGTTATCAGTGTTGGAGGAGGGGGGATCGTACCATTCATCATTAAATGGGGACTTAATTTGATAGCGAGCTCTTGTTTTTGTCAATGGCCTGCTTTGCCAAAATGTGGGCCCCATTTCCTCCTTCTCCCGCTGCAGCCATCTTGAAAGGTTCAGTCTCATGCTGGATTCTGACAGTGGGCTGTGTTGTGGTTGTTTTAAAAATAAAAAGCAGCTCTGAGCACCGTGGGCTCAGGCATGCTGCTCTTTGTGCGCTGTACCTATAAATAAATTATTTATAGGAAACGACGCTTCCACTCTGTTATTTTAAGACTGAATGTCATGTGACTGCGGTGCGTATGCGCGTTGACCTCAGACTGTATGAAACAGTTAAAGGTTGACTTGTGGGGTTTGTGCTCACAGCTGCATGTGTGAGAGCGTCCTGACTTTCACTGATCAGTGTTAAAGTGGTGAGGGAGCTGATGATGATGATGGAGGCCTTTCTTCATTCTTTTCACAGCCCAAAGCTGAAGCACCCGGGTTTCCCTCAACAAAAATCAATACTCAATATTAGATGAACATGAACAGATTTTGTTTTTCAGACATTTCAAAAACTGTCAATAATTGATTTTTTTTGCCATTTGGAAGCAGCAGAGCAAACTTTAAATACAACCCTGACATATTATCACAGCTGATGTGGCGAACGAGTGAGCAAACAGTTGCCTATTTACACATCCAGCAGACACAGAGCGACATTAGCATCCATTTGAAGTGGAGTTTGTGGCCACCTGACGAAGGGAAGGACAATATTTACTCTCCTCTGTTTTTGTCTCCATCGACTCCAGAGAGAAGCACCTGTTTCTTCAGCTGCTAAATGTTGCACAAACGAGACTGATGAGAGCAGCTTTACAGTCATTTCATCCATTGTTCATATAAAAATGTGGAATATCTTTTTGAATATATAATGAGTACAATGAACACAAATGTACAGATGCAAACACAGTGTTAACATACAGACAAACATGTGCATATAAACTCACACACACACAGACACTAAGCTGTTCTGGCTCTCAACACTTTCTTCTCTCTTATCTTTCCTCTGTGTGATTTTAAGTCACTTTATCACTCCCACAGCTTTATATTATATTTACTGAGATGCTACCTCTGGTGGGTTTTCATTGAAGCTCTGAAAACAGGAAATGTAATAGCTGCAGGCCAACTTCTTTCTATACAATACAAGGTCTCAGGATGACGGGAAAACTGTGAGCAGCTCATGATGGAGCGACTTCATTTTGTTGACTCATCACAGGTCACAGTTTGACCTTCACCTGCACTGTGACGAGCTTCCTGGAAAATTTAAAGTCTTAGTGAACATAAACTTCTAATCAATAAAATCCTCACAGATTCATAAACAACCTCAATCCTCTGATCAAATAAAGCCGCCTGCTGCTACATGACGTTGATTCATACTCGTCATGTCTTGTTCTGACCCTTGTCACGGTCGCATTACCTGCTCACCTGCTGTCTGAGTGTGTGTTGGCTCGGCGGACTGGTCCGGGGGACAACCTGCTGCCGACTGGATCCTGAGGCTAAATCATTCCACATCCAGCTGTTTTCAAAAACAGCTGCAGGCGGCTGCAAACAGGGACTATTGTCAGCTGTGGATTTGGTGCAGTTATGGCAGCAGGACGATCGATGTGGGACCGACACAAAGTAAACTACAGTGTCTTTACAGCCTGTGTCATTAGAGTTGGTCAACATGGCCCAAAATAAAAATGTAAGATGCCAAAGAGTCGGAGCTGCTGAGCTGAGCCAACGTAGTTCGTCTGCTCGGTTTCTAACTCACAGCGGCCGTTGAGCTCTCGCAGCTCGTCATCAACCGGGAGCTTTATTGCTTCCTGCTCTTCTTACATATTACTGTGGTTTGTATCTGACCTTCTGAAACCAAACCACTTCCACAGCTCCCATTCTTTGAACCAGCTCCTCCACCGTGGAGCCGGGAGCTTCTTTCGCTTTCAGCCATGTTTGTTGTCGCTGTGTATCGCGACAATTTTTTTCATCATATTAAACATGATGCTGATATTATCATGAAGGCCTGGATGTGGCACAGCTCTCGTGAACGTGTCCAGTGTGACAGTCAGGCTCACTGATGTGTTTTTAACAGTTTCTGCACAATAATGCAGCTCGATGGCTCAGAGGAAGAAGATGGATCAGCCTTTGATACAAACAGTACTTCAGTCTTTGTTTATGTCTTTTCTTATTCTCTTGCTTATGTTGTACACAAAAGCAAAAACACAGAATATCACCTTTCCTCAAGACACATTTTGTACAAATGCTGTTTTCCGGTCTTTCCAGGTCTGATTCACGGGTCATGTTGCACCTCTCCATCCTCAGACAGGGCTGTAACATCACTGTATTTTACAATCTATGGCCAAATAATGAGAAAGTAGTACGCTCACGAGCACAGGACACAAAAGAGACAACAGGATTAAACGTTTGAAACATTTGCTCATGTAGTAAAAAGTCACTTTGGGTGAAAATCAAGGGAAACTAAAAGAAGCAAAGCATTTCTGTAATAAGGCAGCAACCTGCCGAGCTGGCGGCCTGTTCCATCAGAGACAGCACCGAACCAGGGGAGTCTGTTTTTGTTTGAAGCAGGTATCAAATCACTCATTTCAAGCCAGATAATTCCGTCCACACAAAAAATATATGATGCAATGTGGAATCCAAATGTAAAAATGAGGTCAGACAGCAACAAACCCAAAGTGGGGAAGCAGACGTTCGACAGCCTGCTCGTGTCCCTGCTCTCAAACAGCAGCGTCTCTTCTATATTTAACTGCATTTTAAGGCGTTCTGCCTCCAGGATGACAGACACTGAGTGGAGACGGACAAAATGACATTTGAAAAGATAATGTTTTTGCATATTTTGACCAAATCTACAAGGAAAATAGCTTTTGAATGGAGCACAGATGTTTTACTGTCATGAGAATCACTGTCAGGCACCAGAGTCGAGTTCTGTTCGAGAGATTTGTACAGAAATCAGATGATAGAAGACGAAGTGAGATCTCCTCCAGCTTTTTAATGCTCTAAATGCATACGTTGAAATATTTTACATTATATTTTGATTTTCATGACATTTTCGCTATCAGTTTTTACCTAAGAAACTTCAGCATTATTCTAAATTCATGACAACTAACTTGTAAAAACATTTCTAAGACTAATATATTCCTGAGCTGAAACATCCAGACTGATGAAAACTATAATCTGTTTAATGTCATAGGCTTATAGTGAAAATATCACAGCTCGGCCTCAACACAGAGAGAGAGAGAGAGAGAGAGAGAGAGAGAAAGAGAGAGAGAGAGAGAGAGAGAGAGAGAGAGAGAGAGACAGAGAGAGAGAGAGACAGAGACAGACAGAGAGAGACAGAGAGAGAGAGAAAGAGAGAGAGAGAGAGAGAGAGAGAGAGAGAGAGACAGACAGAGAGAGAGACAGAGACAGAGAGAGACAGACAGAGAGAGAGAGAGACAGAGACAGACAGAGAGAGAGACAGAGAAAGAGAGAGAGAGACAGAGACAGAGAAAGAGAGACAGAGAGAGAGAGACAGAGAGAGAGAGAGAGACTGAGAGACAGAGAAAGAGAGACAGAGAGAGACAGAGACAGAGAGAGAGACAGAGAAAGAGAGAGAGAGACAGAGAGAGAGACACACACACACACACACAGAGAGAGAGAGACTGAGAGACAGAGAAAGAGAGAGAGAGAGAGAGCAGAGAGAGACCTGGAGATGCTGAGAACTGCCTGTGCTAGTTCACTGCACAACTGACAGTTGTGTGCTGTGTTGCAGCCCTCAGAGAGATGCAGAGAGGCAGAGATCTGACAGAAGGACAAGTGCACACACACACACACACACACACACACACACACACACACACACACACACACACACACACACACCTGGGGGCACAGGGAGGCAGATGCATTTGCATGTTACACTGGTCACATCCTTCTCTTGGCCAAAGTTGTGTGTTATATAAGAAAGTAAGTGCTTTACTCCATCTCCCTACACTACACACACACACACTCAAACACACACACACACAAGCCCCACAAGCACAGGATGTTAACTTTTTATGCATGTTGTGTACCGTGAGCGTGGCTCTAATACTCTTACAGCATAATTACGTCTCACAAGGCGAAAAACAGCAGCTTTTTGACAACGTCTCTCTTTAAACACACATTTCATTTTGTTGCAGCTCCCTGAAGAGCCCAAACTTCCTCCTGCTCATTGTTAGAGTTCACAGCTAAGATTCAAACATCAACTGTGAGCCGGAAGGAAATCTGAGGTGAGACGAGTATTTTGAACTTTGGGAGATCAGTTGGTGTTCGTCCCTGTGCAGGACAACATGGACGATATCTCATTTTGTCTGATATCAGATACCAGAATCACTCAGACGTCAACAAATGAATCTTAATGAATCTTTTGTCTCTCTTTGCTCTTTTTGGTTTGGTTTCACAGTTTTGTTCAAAACATTTATGTCACAGTAAGTTTTCATTTTGCAGGTTTAAATGTGAAATGTCACCAGATTTTATCAGATAGAAATAATCAGCATTAAAGCTGTAAGTTAGCTGCCAAAAGGCCTCAATGAGACTTTTGGCCGTCGGCAGAGCGGTGACTCTTTCACCATTACGTCAGGGTCACGAGCTGAAATCTCCCACTTCAACCTTCAGTAATTTAAGTTGAACCCAAATGGATTTCTTAAGGGATTTAAGGATTTGAACTCAATCAGTGACTTCAATACTGAATTTAGATTTGATAAAATGCTACAGAACCCACATGTTAGATCCCATTGGTTTATCACAGATATCGAGCTGAAACAATAAGTAGTTTTACTAATTAGTGGAACCATTTTTGGGGCCTTGCTTCATTATTTCTTCTTTCTTATTCTCAGAGGGTTTTCTGACTTGTTCTCTTGCTCCTTAAAAACAAAATGGCTTTTGGAGAAATGGGAGACTGCTGACAACAGCTGAACATACTGCTCACCAGATATAATCAAAGAGTGAAGAAAGAAGTGGAACAACTCGGAAACAAACATCAAAATTATTTAGAAGACGAGAGGAAGACGTAAGCGTCTTAAACTGCATCAGACAAAAATGTTCCTTTCTCTTCTTTTAATGTTTCATTGTGTTTTCACAGATCAGTTCAGGCGGTGTACAGAGAGCTCGCTGCGCTATTTAGACTTTAAATCTCATTTAAATCTGACAACAAATAAATTAAATAAAATAAGTTCTGTTGAATATAAACTTTGTCAGTTGAAATGAAAGATGAGGAAGACAGAAGCACCTCGAGACAACGTCCTGAACACTGAACGCAACACGAAGGCTTTGCAACTCGCCCGAACGCAGCGGCCGACGCGAACGAGGCCGGCAGAGAAAACGAGCCACCGTGTCCTGTGATGAACTCGGCCTTCGGCTTGATCAGCAGCGATGAGACGATCCCAGAGGACGCCACGCAATTATGATGACCGACCACTTGCTGTGGCCACCGGGAACAACTGTGGCCGAGCGCACACTTCACAGGCCAGGAGCAGGAAGAGCCCGGCTGCACCCGAGGAGGTCATGACTGTATCATCAGAATCACCTCTGACCTCGTCATCTCCTGACTTCTGGTCTTTCGAGCGCAGCAAACGGGAGATTACGTATCACTAACGAGTCCTTTTCCTCCCTCGTCGCGCTGCGGCAGAAGACTCCCCTCGTTGACTCGTCTCACTCACTCAAAGTCAACGAGCTGCATTGATATGAAGCACAGACTGCCGAAGCGTGGCGCTTATTGATGGGGACGACGACAAGGACCCACTTAAACACATTTAGGCAAATGATTTGAGTGCTTGTGTACAAAATGCATGTCGTGCATCCTCGAGCTGTAAGAGCCAATGAAAGATTGATGCTTAGCCAAGCCCTAAATCATGCATGCAAATCCATATGTTCTGCTAATGTACAGCAGGAGGGAATGAGGGCACGTGCACTCACACACACACACACACACACACACACACACACACACACACACACACACACCTACCAGAACTTAAAATGTTGGTCAGGTACTGAATTAAATGGCAGGATGATAAAACAGATATCACAATAATCCATTTATCAGCAACACTTAAACCAAATCTTCTGTGATAATCAATGGCTTCTCTCCAGCCTCTTAATCTTTAACCCACAATCTGAAAATCAATCAGAATCCACCACCAGTGAGGATGTTCCATCTAATATAATGCATGTTTAAGGAGATGAGAAAAAAGGGGCTCAGAGTGATGATACTGAGAACGTGTTCAGGGAAATCCTCCTCCTCCTCCTTCACATGTGACGGACACGTGAAGACGAGTTCACCTGTCAGGGAAACTTCTCTTCTCTGGGAATGTGTTCAGCAGCTGAACACCGCAGGTCATCTGGTGCGACTGTAAATGGATTATACACCACAGGCTGCCATGGAAACCGCATCACCACTTTAACTACAACCAGCACAGAACAAACAGCTGCAGCGGCCGACGCGCTCCGTTTGGAGTCATGTTCCTCGAATCTTTCCTTTTCCCTTTGCCTTCACTGGCACAGTTTGTTTTCTTTATGATAGCAGCAGCAGCTGTTTGAGAATCATCAACCAAATACAGACTTTATCAGACCACTGATAGTTTGGCTCATTCAGATACAATAATCAGATTTTAATGGTTTATAGTATGTTTGGTCAGGGGCCCATTTCTATGGAGTCACATCAGTCTCAATATGAACAAATGTAGTTCAGATTTAAGATTTAAGATAAGATAAGATAAGACAAAGCTTTATTCGTCCCACAGTGGGGAAATTTGCAATGTTACAGCAGCAAAGGGGATAGAAGCTAAAAGTTAAATAGTAAAAAAAAAAAAAAATTAAGATATTCACAAATTTACATGAGAAATTCACACGAGACTTATAGACTTTAAATATAAATGACTCTTCACATGGATATTTTTCAATGCAAACAAAAATAGTTATTGTAAATAAATATAAAACAACTAGATATCCACAAATACATGTATTTAAAACTAAACTAAAACATATTTGGATGGTTTTATATTCACATACAAACTGTTAACCTGTAAATACATTTGTGTTTATTAATACTGAGACTGATCTGACTCCATCCGTTTCACCCATTTACGACGTTCAAGCTGAGATTTGCAGCCTGAGATCAGAGGTTTATTCCTCCTCATATCCGTTGGTTGATTTTGACTCGTTCACCTATGATGACAAACACTTTACCTGAGACACATGAGAAGGTCTGAGCCCTCGAGGACTCACGACTTCATCTGCAATTCACAAGTGACAATCATCTGCAAAACGTGAACATCTGAAAAACCTGTGATGGTTCCAGTTGAACTGTGTAGTGAGAAACTGACTGTTCACTTCTTTCATTTGAAATTCTTCATTTGAAGTTGGGGAAACACAAAACATTCAACAACCAGTCAAAAATTAGGTTTGTTATGAATCAAAAGAAATGGAAACCCAAAAACGTAGGTAAAAAAATCAATAGGCATAAATAACATGAATCCTTTAATTGTCTTTGGCATCAACAAAGCTCTGTTTTAAAGTTTCCTGACACTTTTCAGAACCTTGTGTTACAGAAACACATTTCATTTAGACACTGAACTGTTATTGAAACTTGCATATTGTGTAACATTCATCATTTTTTCATAATTTTGTTTCTTTGTCCCAAAATTGCTTTTCTGTCGCTTATTATTTATGAGTCATATAAATTATGTTTGTGCAACCCTGCACCTTCACGCTATAAAAACCATTTACAGACAAAGCACAGCATCCGGAGCAACAGAGCATCACATTACCAAACTCGAAATGATCACAGATCCACGAGGAGCGCGGCCACAGGTGAGACAAAGTAACTGGCACCACTTCAAAATGAGGCTGGATTGAGACGGGACGAGCTGTTTGGCAAATGTGTGTCGCATCAATTCCTGTGTCCTCAATCATATCCACGCATCACTTCCTGTAAGAGGAGGAGCTCAGGAGCGAGGACAGACACGTGATGAGGTGTGAAACATAAGGAACTGGAACAAACCCACAAAAAGCTTTAACCATTCACCACCAGAAAAGATGCTCTGTCAGCTGAGCTGCGACTCTACGACCAACGCAGCCGCAGGAACGATCATCTGAAGCTGCTGCACGAGTCCTCATGGATCTCACGTTTGGATGGAAAGTGCAGCACAGGGTCAAAATGAAAACCACAGCGATCGGAATGAGTCAGTGCGGTGATGTTCTGCTCGCGCTCATTAGAGACCACGAGCTGTGGACGGCTACAGGAGCTGGAGGCCGTGCAGCTGTGAACGTGTCAAACACTTCCAAGCCCTTCGATGCATTTTGTAAACATGTTCGTTCGCGATGCATCTGCAGCTCGGACGGAAGCCGGCTGATCAGACGATTAAAGGGGGTCAACAGAAAACTGAGATAAAACAAATGAGAGATAAGGAGCGAGCGATACTGAGGGAGAGCCGCAGACACAGATACAGTTCTCTCCTCATTTGATGCTCCATTTAGCAGAAACACAAAGTGAAACCCTCCCAGTGCAGAGCTGCTACAGACACACGCAGTCAGAGAAGAACAGGAAGAAAAGTGCCAGCTCAAAATAGACAATGTGCTTTTCCTCTGACTCGGTTTCTTTTCTCAGCAGCTGTGATGTGATTTGTAATATGCAAAAGTACAACAGTGACTGAAATCTCTACAATCGTGTTCAGCACGTGACTTTTCTCCCAATACTTTGACTGTGAGGCGTCTCAGAGAGAAGCCAGATTCACACCAGCACTGAAGATGGTTTCAAACAAGTCTTCAATACGGAGACATTTGGAAGAGATGAAATATTGCAACTGCAACACACAACACAGTGTCATAAACACAGATAATCTATATTTAAATTTAGGGGATTAGATTTATTTCAAAGCATCAAACTGAGAGAGAACGAAGAACAAAAATGACCTCAAAAGCCAAACTTATTATAAATCTTATCTGATTACAAAAGTCATCGCTGATCGGGAAGTTTCTTTGTGGCACCTTGTTTCAGTTGTAAATTACATGGTGTTATACTGAATACATTACTGTGATCAACCTGTGTCACTGTGAATCACCGCAGCCGAGCGGCGTCGCACTCGTAATAAAAGAAACAATATTTCCTGAATGAGAGGTCGATCCCATCCCAAAGTGAGAGAGGTGGTTCAATTCACCACCAGAAGCAAATACATGTCGCTCTGTTCCTCGTGGAAAAGAATGGAGGCCACAGTCGAGTCTGTCGGCACTCGAGCTGCAACGATGAGTCCATTCATCGATGAGCTGATCGAAACAAAATGACTAGTTTGATAATCAATTGATCATTTGTGTCATTTTTCAAGTAAAAATGTCAAAACACTTGCTGGTTCCAGCCTTTTAAATGGAAGCATTTGCTGCTTTTCTTTATGATACGAAGTGAAGGTTTTGGACTGTTAATAAGTATATTTCACAATTTTTTTGACCTTTTATAGATGAATCAAATATTTGTGAAAATAATTGTAAGATGAATCAATAATCAAAATAATGGTCAGTCTCTGCCCTCGACGGCCCCGTGACACAAAACACAGCAGGCAGGTGTTACAGTGGTCCATCCCCAGCAGTCAACGCTGGTGTAACTCTATTTATCTTCCCCCCGTCTTCATCACTGAGCTCAGATTCTCGAAGATGTGCAGCTACTACAATGGTCCTTTTCCTTATGTTACAACAACTTGATGTAAGCATACATTTGTAGATGTAGAACAGAATGACCATCGCGACTGTGACACTCGATGCAAAGACACGAAGTCATCAGGAGCTTGATTGACAAGCTGCTCTGAGGTGAAACGTCCCTGCGCCTCTGCAGCATCATGGCAGACAGACGACAGCTGCCGCCAAGCGGATGTGGAGCCACACAAATGACTGTTACTGGAAAATCAAACTTTTACACAAGTTGCTTTAAATGACAAGAATTACAAGCCAAGAATCAATGCCCTCATGTGCAGAGCAAACTGAATCTGTTTGGTCAAACTGTGCTCGGCTCATGCTGGAGTCTAATAAACTGAACGAGTGAATTAACAGATGCAAAATGAAACCACTGCATTCAACGATATTGTAGTTCAATTCAAACACAAATCCACTTCATCAGTTGTATTAAAGCAAAGCAGATCTCAAACACTCAATGATATTACTTTCACACAGAAGCAAGATGAACACATTCCTTCATCGTCATCCTCCAGTCCACTGCTCAGTTTCTGAGGCTGACATGATGTTTGTTACTGGGAGGAGAGGTGCTCGTCTTGACTGCAACCGTTCAGGGACATCACAGCGTGCCGCACAGACAACAGCATACAAGACTATCAGAGTTTGACAGAACAGCTACATTACTCCCAAATAAAAGGCCCAAAACATGCACGCCAGTCTTCTCACTACATCGTTGATCCACTTAATGAACAGTGAGAACCTCACTGCCAAACCTGCTCTGCACCTTTATATCCACTTAACATCCTGTTTACTTGATGGTCTGTTCACTCTGAAACAGGCCACATTGCTTAATCAAGCGCACTGAGGACAACCCTGCACTAACCTAACACACTCTGTATAAAGCTGATTTGTGGAGTCAGTTGTTCGTGTTGAGCTCGTCTGCAGACCGGCCTCAGCGGCACGAAACACAGGCCTCGAGACGAGACTCCGGAGACTACTCATCCCATGACAACGTGCACAGACTGTTTCCTCCATCCACGAGTCACCGTCCAATCAGAAGTGGCAGCAGTCGGCTGTCGCTCTAATCGCATGCAAACTGATTATTTCACAGCAACGTTCAGCTGAAATGGTTTAAAATCAAACAGGAGGTCTCGTTCAAACGCACTCATGACAAAATCTCATTCATGTAAAAGTGAGCAAAAAAAGCCTGGAGAAGATCCCTGAACTCAGCACAGTCACCACACACACACACCATGAGCACAGATATCTGTGGAAGAGTTGAGAGATACAGGTGACACCATTATCCTGAATGACATCAGAATCAGCAAGTAACGTGCGAGCAATCAGAGGTGCAAAGTTCGAAACCAACAAGAACGAGTGAAACCAGAAACTAAAGCCAACATCATTCACCAGTGTCAATAAGCAGAAGGAGCAAAAACCTCATCACTCCATCGCTTCCCCGACCAGACTGGACCAGGTTCCACAGCCTGACTGCACAGGCACACGCAACCAAACTCCACTGGAAACGGAGCAGCTCTTACCTCGATGAGGAAGTCCCCCGTCCTGAGCCCCGCCTGCCAGGCCACTCCGCCCTCGTCCACCGACTCCAGGTACTGCAGGGCGGGGAAGGCAGGCGTGGGAGTAAACTCCTCGATCGGCGTATCCGCTGCACAGCGAGGAAGGACAGAGGCGGAGAGGAGAGAGAGGAAGCACGGTGAAAAATACGAGATACAATCATGCACAGGAAACAGGAGGCACTGTCACATAATGACACAACGACAGGACGGTTCAGTTTTATAGACAAACATTCTCATCTGTCAAATCACATCATTATTGATGGCTGCATTCAATTTACACCTAAATGCAACTAATGTTAATACTAAAACCTTTTCCTTCGAGAACAAATCAAAATGTCTGCTGTGATCTACTGATATCAATTTCTTCTCTCTGTGTAAATGAGCAGGACACGGCTGCGATGTCGAGCCCAGTTTAGCACAAAGGC